>JAINUW010000762.1:0-201734 GCA_020205615.1 Panax quinquefolius | reverse complement strand
GTATATAGGGATATTATGTGATATATTGATTTCCTTAATTAACCGCATTTTATGGCCAGTATTTGAGAATGTCGTGAGAATATAACGATGATAGAGGCCAGGTAGGCAGCGCTACCATGCTCGCAGCGAGGAGAAGCGTCTGTGGTGGCAATATTCCTCCACAGAACAACACCATTAAGCGGATGATGAGCGAGGGGATGTTTAGAAGTTTTGCGGTTAAATACAAAAATCGGATGAGGAGACTCGTGTTCCAAAATACGAGGGAGAAATGATAGCGATTCACGGGTTGTCACGTGGCGCGGTTCGAAGAGTTAGGACCACGAATTTAAAGAAAGCGGATCCGATCATGGCGGAAACATGGGTCAATGCAAATTACGAAGATATTCGATGTCTTGGGATGCGCGGAGAACGAAGGTTCCATTCGCCACCTTTATGTTAAAAGTGGCGAAGCGAACTACTGAGTGGGGAATGCAGAAGCGTACCCGTCCGGTACTTTTCGGCGTGTCTTGGGAGGCGTTTGAAGCTATTTAATGACAAATACTTTCTGAAAGTGTTACGTCGTATGAAGGAAGTGGAGTTCATCAGTTGGAACAAAAGCAACGTGGCGGTTGTCTCGATGCGAGGGCAAAGTTTGCGAGTTATCGAGGTTTGCACCTCATTTGGTGGAGAATGAGGAGCATTATGGCGGATGTTTCTTAGAGGTTTGAAGCCCGCGATACGTCGTCGGTATCTCATTTCTCGTAAATTTTCTCTCTGATAGGATGTTGTAAGCGGAGGCTCCAATTATTAGGCGAGATAACGAATCTTGACGGTGTTGAGGACCTGACGAGGATCGTATCGGAGATAGCGATCAGCGGAATAATGATAACTGCGGAGAAAAGCAGAGCGAATGAAATGGTAACCACTGTGGTAATGTCATAGCCCGTGAAAATAGAAAAGCGAAGTCGGGAGGAGATTTTAAAGAGGAAATTTACTTGGCGACCGTGTGAAGATGGCAGTCTTGTGACAAGCTGGTTCTAAAGGGAGAAAACGACCACCGGTCGTATATTCTAAAATCACGGAAAAGAGGACATGCTCGGTCCAAGCGCCCCTGACAGTTCAGTATTCTATAATTGTGGAAAGGAAGGACATATCGCTCGAAGATTGTATAGTATGCGAAACCTAGTTCGGCCGAGACGTGACTCGAAAATTTGTCGGAAGAAAGTCGAAAGTCAGCGATTAGGGAAGGCGTTTGTTGTGTATTTGGTCATAATCTGAGGAACCACGAGGTGATCACGGGTAGCTATTTATAAATTCTTGCAGTTTATACCTTACTTGATCTGGTGCTACCCATTCATTATCTCTCCTGTATGTGCTCAGCGTTTAAACTTGACTCAGGAGAAATTAGACTTTGACTGTCTGGAAACTCCGTTAGGAGAAACTTTCATCAGCATCCTTGTTTATAAATCTTGTTTGATTCAAGTTGGCATCATTACCTTACACATTGACCTTATCTCTTTAAAGATACTTGCTTTTGATGTGATTTTAAGTTGATTGGTTAAGCTACTCGTCATGTACGAAATTGATTGTTTTACGTGAGGTTGTTAGTTTTCATATTCTAACTTGACTTTGTTATGCGAATTCAATTAAACCATTAAAATCGATCATTTGTCATATCTAATCATAAAGCTATTAGTTTATTAAAAAGCGGATGTCGAAACTTTCTAGCCCATGTTATGGATTTGAATAAAGACCGCGTCGAATTTGAATAATATTCTTGTTGTTATTGACTTTCACGGCGTATTTCTAGAAGAACTTCCGGTCTGCCCCGAGCGTGAAGTTGAATTCTTTATTGATCTTGAACTTTGATACAAGCCCATTTCTAAAACCCATGCTCGAATGGCTCTGTTGAACTTGAGTTAAAGGTCAACTACGGGGAATTCTTTGGACATCGGTTTCATTCGTCTAGTACATCTCCTTAATCCTTAATCCTTAATCCTTGTCATTTTGTTTCCTTTGGATTCGTTTCTTTAAAAAAAAATATTTTTTCATCATCCTCGGTCTTAAATGATGATATTATGGAATATCTTTGGCTTTGTAGTGCAAAGATGAATGATTTCTTAAGAATATCTTTGGCACCCAATGGTCTGAAGATGAATGATTTCTGAAGAATATCTTTGGCCGTAGTCTGAAGATGAGCAGTGTTTAAATGAACATGACCAGTGATGAATATCTTTGGCACGTAGTGCAAATGAATATTTGATTCAGATGTATATTGATTGATGTTCTGAGGGATAAAAGATGAGCGATGAACTTTTAAATTCATACATAGAAGATAGTAGTTTGCATTCTCTCTTAACTCTTACAATGAATTATTATTTCATTGCGAATATTGATTTAAAATTTGTTGTCTATTGTATTACATTAGATTTTCCTGTTGAAGACTAACGATAATTTGTTGTATATTATCTTAGTCGTAATATTCTTCTTTGAATTTAGTTGAGCTCACCCTTTTCCTTTTGTTCCATTTTTCTCGGGAGGCGAGAATATAGCGAGTGCAAGTGGGAATATGGAATGAAGGTTTTAGAAAGGATTGTTTAGTAGTCCTCACCATTTTGTAAAATAATGTATTAATAAATGTGATGAGGATTTATTTGAGTATAGATATTATGCAGAAGATAATATTTGTATTCAAACTCACGGTTTCTTATTTGTAATAATAAAGTTGTAGTTGTTTACGTACCATGTATTGACAACTCGAATGAGTGATGTATACCTATTATTTTGGGGGCGTCACGATTAGTATCGAGCCGTAAGTAAAAGAGCCCAGGAGCCTCTGTTGGTGACTTCTGTTTATGGGGGATGCTTGTGAAGGACTCTCCGTGGGGGCCATATTTCTTGTTGCAAGCCAATAAGTACCATTGTGAGTCTTTGTGGTTGAAGCACCATGAGGGTGAGATTGGTATCGAGCTTAGGATATGATCTCAGGCGGAGATCGGGGAATAGAACTAGGAGGGAGGCGAGTAAATCCTTGTTAGTGTGTCCTACTAAGCTTATTTGTTAGTTGGTCGGTATATAGGGATATTATGTGATATATTGATTTCCTTAATTAACCCTTGTTTTATGGCGATGTTTGAGAATGTCGTGAGAATATTAACAATGGAAATGAGGCCAGTGGAGGCACTTGTACTCACAGCGAGGAGAGCGTCTGACGGTGGCGATATTCCTCTGTGAACAACACCATTAAGCGAGATGATGAGCGAGGGATGTTTAGAAGTTTTTTTGCGATTCATACAAAATCGGATAGAGAGACTTCGTGTTCAAAATCTGGGAGAAATGATAGCAATTCACGGGTTATCCTGACAGCCAAGCGATTCGAAGAGTTGGGACCACGAATTTAAGGGAAAGCCGGTCCGATCATGGCGGAAACATGGTCAAACAAATTACGAAGATATTCGATGTCTTGGGATGCGGAGAAACGAAGGTTCCATTCGCCACCTTATGTTAAAGTGGCGGCGGACTCTTGGTGGGAGTGCAGGAGCGTACCATCAACCGGTACTTTTCGGCGTGTCTTGGGAGGCGTTTGAAGCTATTTAATGACAAATACTTTCACGAAAGTGTTACGTCGTATGAAGAAGTGGAGTTCATCAGATTGGAACAAAACAACATGGCGGTGTCTCGATGCGAGGCAAAAGTTTGCGAGTTATCGAGGTTTGCACCTCATTTGGTGGAGAATGAGGAGCGTATGGCCAGGATGTTTCTTAGAGGTTTGAAACTGACGTACGTCGATATCTCATTTCTCGTAAATTTTCTCTCTATTAGGATGTTGTAAGCTTGGGCTCAATTATTAGGCGAGATAACTTGAGTACGGTCATTGAGGGACCCTGACCGAGGATGCGTGCTCGAGAGATAGCGATCAGATAGAATAATGATAACTGCGGAGAAAAGCAGAATGGAGCCAGACCGAAATGGTAACCACTCTGGTGGTAATCATGGCCGTGAAAATAGAAGAAGCGAGTCGGGAGAGATTTTAAAGAGGAGATTTACGGCGACCATTTAATCCTTAATCCTTGTCATTTTGTTTCCTTTGGATTCGTTTCTTTAAAAAAAATATTTTTCATCATCCTCGGTCTTAAATGATGATATTATTGAATATCTTTGGCACATAGTGCAAAGATGAATGATTTCTTAAGAATATCTTTGGCACGTAGTTGTGGTGAAAGATGAATGATTTCTTGAAGAATATCTTTGGCGTAGTGCAAGATGAGCAGTGTTTAAATGAACATGACCAATCCTGATGAATATCTTTGGCTTTGTGGTGCAAAGATGAATATTTGATTCGGATGTATATTGATTGATGTTACGAGGATAAAAGATGAGCGATGAACTTTTAAATTCATACGTAGAAGATAGTAGTTTGCATTCTCTACTTAACTCTTACAATGAATTATTATTTCATTGCGAATATTGATTTAAAATTTGTTGTCTATTGTATTACATTAGATTTTTCCTGTTGAAGACTAACGATAATTTGTTGTATATTATCTTAGTCGTAATATTCTTCTTGAGCTAGTTGAGCTCACCCTTTTCCTTTTTGTTCCATTTTTCTCGGGAGGCGAGAATATAAGCGAGATGCAGTCGGGGTATGGAATGAAGGTTTTAGAAAGGATTGTTTAGTAGTCCTCACCATTTTGTAAAATAATGTATCGATAAATGTGATGAGGATTTATTTGAGTATAGATATTATACAGAAGATAATATTTGTATTCAAACTCACAGTTTCTTGTTGTAATAATAAAGTTGTAGTTGTTTACATACCGTGTATTGACAACTCGAATAGGTGATGTATACCTATTTTGGGGCGTCGGTGACGGTTGGTATCGAGCTTAGGGATATGATCTCTGGCGGAGATCGGGGAATAGAACTAGGAGGGAGGCAGAGTAAATCCTTGTTAGTGTGTCCTACTAAGCTTATTTGTTAGTTAGTGGATATATATATAGGATATTATGTGATATATTGATTTCCTTAATTAACCCTTGTTTTATGGCGATGTTTGAGAATGTCGTTGAGAATATTATGATGGAAATGAGGCCAGTGGAGATGCCTTTGTACTCACACGGCGAGGAAACGTCAGCAGTGGCAATGTTCCTCTGTGAACAACACCATTGAAGCGAGATGATGAGCGAGGGGATGTTTAGAAGTTTTTGCGATTCATGCAAAATCGAGATGAGGAGACTTCGTGTTCAAAATCTGAGGAGGAAATGATAGCAATTCACGGGTTGTCCGACGGCCACGATTCGAAGTTGGGACCACGAAATTTAAGGAAAGCGGATCCGATCATGGCGGAAACATGGGTCGAAACAAATTACAAAGATATTCGATGTCTTGGGATGCGGAGAGAACGAAGGTTCCATTCGCCACCTTTATGTTAAAATGGCGAAGCGGACTCTTGGTGGGAGATGCGTGAAGCGTACCCATCGGCCGCTTTTCGGCGTGTCTTGGGAGGCGTTTGAAAACTATTTAATGACAAATACTTTCACGAAAGTGTTAAATCGTATGAAGGAAGTGGAGTTCATCAGTTGGAACAAAACAACATGGCGGTGTCTCGATGCGAGGCAAAGTTTGCGAGTTATCGAGTTTGCACCTCATTTGGTGGAGAATGAGGAGCGTTATGGCGGGATGTTTCTTAGAGGTTTGAAACACGGCGTCGTCGATATCTCATTTCTCATAAATTTTCTCTTTATTGGATGTTGTAAGCAGAACTCAATTATTAGGCGAGATACTTGAAATGCGGTCGGTGAGGACCCTGACGAGGATCGTACGAGAGATAGCGATCAGCAGAATAATGATAACCCGCGGAGAAAAGCAGACGGACAAAAATGGTAACCACTCTGGTGGTAATCATGGCCGTGAAAATAGAAGAAGCGAGTCGGGAGGAGATTTTAAAAGAGGAGATTTAACAGCGACCGTATGAAGATGGCGGTCTTGGCGACAAGCCCGGTTCTAAGGGAGGAAAACGACCACCGGTCGTATCTTACAAATCACGGAAAAGAGGACATATCGGTCAAGCCCCTGACAGTTCAAGGTATGCTATAATTGTGGAAAGGAAGGACATATCGCTCGAATTTATGCGATAGCGAAACCTAGTTCGTGAGGGCGGTGACTCGAAAAAGCCCATCGAGAAAAATCGAAAGTCAGCGATTAGGGAAGGCGTTTGTTGTGGTTGGTCATAATCGAGGAACCCAAGCGAGGTGATCACGGGTAAGCTATTTATAAATTCTTGCGAAGTTTATACCTTACTTGATCTGGGTCTTTACCCATTCATTTATCTCTCTGCGTGTGCTCAGCGTTTAAACTTGACTCAGGAGAAATTAGACTTTGACTATCTGTGGAAACTCAGTTAGGAAAACTTTCATCACATCCATTTGTTTATAAATCTTGTTTGATTCAAGTTGGCACCATTACCTTACACATTGACCTTATCTCTTTAAAGATACTTGCTTTTGATGTGATTTTAGGGATTGATTGGTTAACTACTCATCATCGTGCCAAAATTGATTGTTTTAAATAAGGTTGTTAGTTTTCATATTCTAACCAACTTTGTTATGCAATTCAACAACTAAACCATTAAAATCAATCAACATCATATCTAATCATAAAAAATTATTCGTTTATTGAAAAGCGGATGTCAAGCTTTCTTAGCCCATGTTATGGATTTGAATAAAGACACGTCAAATTTGAATAATATTCTGTTGTTATTGACTTTCTGGCGTATTTCTGAAGAACTTCCGATCTACCCCGAGCGTGAAGTTGAATTCTTTATTGATCTTGAACACAGTACAAGCCCATTTCTAAAACCCCATATCGAATGGCTCTATTGAACTTGAGGAGTTAAAGGTCCAACTACTGAGGAATTGTTGGACATCGGTTTCATTAAATCTAGTACATCTCCTTGGGGTGCTCTGTTTTATTTGTAAAGAAGAAAGGCGGGAGTATCGCGACTTTGTATTGACTATCGGGGAATTGAACCATGTCACCATCGAGAATAGGTATCCTCTACCTCGTATTGATGACTTGTTTGACCCGATTCTGAGGCACAATTCTTTTCAAAATCGATCTTAGATTACGGATATCATCGGTGAAGATTAGGCGAGGATATTCAAAGGCGCCTTGAGAACTTCGGTATGGGCATTATGAATTCTTAGTCGTGTCTTTCGGACTAACTAATGCTCCTGCTGCGACTTTCATGGATATGATGAGCCAAGTATTCAGGAATATTTGGATCGATTAGTTGTTGTCTTTATTGATGACATCCTCGTATATTCAAAAAGTAAGTGAAGATCATGAGCACCATTTGAAATTTGGTACTCGAAGGCTTCGTGAAAACCAACTATATGCCAAATTGAAGAAATCAGAGTTACGGCTTGAGAAGTAGCATTCCTTGGGCGCGTGGTGTCGAAACATGGAGTATCTGTTGATCCGTGAAGATTGAAGCAATCTGAAGTTAGAACAACAAAAGTCGGTGGTGAAATCGTAGCTTTTGGGCTTAGGTGGTTATTATCGGAGATTAAATGGAAGGGTTTTCTCGAATCGCTACTCCATTAACTTTCAATTAACTTCGGAAGGATACAAAAATTCGTTTGGAGCGAAAGAATGCGAGAAAAGTTTCCAAGAGCTTAAGAGGAGACTTATTTGGGCTTTTGTTACAACAATACCATCTGGTTCGGATGGATTTGTTATCTCTGACGATACTTGAGGCAAAGGGTTAGGATGTGTTCTCATGCAGCGTGGGAAAGTCATAGCTTTATGCCTCATGACAACTTAAAGTATGAGAGGAATTATCCTACTCGTGATCTAGAGTTAGCGGCCCGATCGTTTTATTTTAAAGATATGGAGCCTTATCTATATGGGGAGAAAGTGGAGATATATTGAGGACCGTAAAAAGCCTTAAATATTTCTTCACTCAAAAAAGAACTCAACATCTGCGGCGGCGACGTTGGCTCGAGCTATTGAAGACTACGACCACCTTTATTGATACCATCACGGAAAAGCGAGCGTGGTAGGTGGCGCGTTGAGTAGAAGATCGTATCTTGAGGAGCGAGTGCGATGATGTCAGTATCGCGTAGAACCCGACTTTAATAGAAAAAGTTAAGGTTGCTCGAGCCAGGCCGGCCGGGGCGATCGTATGAAGAAGAAAGTCTGAAAGGAGCTATTAGGGCGAGAATTGATGAAGAAGGAATACTTGAGTCCACTCTAGACTTTGTGTTCTAACGACTACGATTTGAAGTACAAGATTATGATGGAGGCACACAATACACCATTTGCAATCCATCACGGAAATACTAAAATGTATCGTGATCTTGACATACATTTTGGTGGAACAATATGAAGAGAGAGATTGCAAAGTTTATCTCGATGTGTTTAACTTGCCCGGCGTGTAAAGGCGGAGCATCTTGTACCTAAGGGTCCGTTGCAACCACTTGAGATTAGGAAATGGAAGTGGGAACACATTACCATGGATTTAGTTCTGGGTCTTCCTACGGTTTCTCAAGGCATCAATCTTATTTGGGTTATTGTTGATAGATTAACCAAGTCTGCTCATTTCTTGCCGTCTGGGAGACTTATTCCCTTGAGCGTCTTGCTTTAGTATATGCGTGAATGAGATTGTGAGGTTGCATGGCATGCACTGTATCCATAGTTTGGATCGTGACCCAAGATTCACTTGAAGATTTTGGGTTAGCTTGCAAAAAGCTATGGAGCGCAGTTTGCGATTTAGTTGGCATACCATCCCCAAGCAGACGGAGACAATCGAGAGGACTATTCAAACTCTTGAAGATCTATTAAGACTCTGTGTCCTAGACTTCAAGGGTAGTTGGGATAAGTATTTACCATTGGTGGAATTCTCCTACAACAGCGATTATCGAGCAGTAGTATAGGTGTGGCTCCATTTGAAGCATTATATGGGCCGAAAATGTCGTTCTCCATATGTTGGGATGAGGTGGGTGAAGCAACATTGTTGGGACCCGAGTTAATGCGTATGACTACGAAAAGATCGAAATGATTGACAAGCGTATACAAGCGGCACAAGATCGACAAAAGAGTTATCACGGGATCTTCATCGAAAGGGCGTGGAATTTAATGTAGGGGATCGTGTATTGTTGCGAGTTGCTCCGTGGAAGGGAGTTACAAGATTTGGGAAGAGAGAAAGCTCGATCCACGATTTATTGGTCCATTTCAAATTCTTGGCCAGAGTAGGAAATGTAGCCTATAGACTTGCGTTACCTCAAAGTATGTCTACGTGTTCATAATGTGTTTCACATATCGTACTTAAATAAATATGTGAAAGACCGAACCACGTTATTGAGTTAGAACCCGAGACGAGATAGCGAGAAGACTTAGCGTATGAGGAGGTACTGTCGAGATCTTGGATAGGAAGGAGCATGTCCTACTGTGAAAGGTCATACCACAAGTTAAAGTTTTGTGGAGGAATCATCTTTATAGAGGAAATGACACAGGGAATTGGAAGCGGAAATGAAAGCGAGGTATCCTCACCTTTTGAAACACCGGTGCGTCGTCGATTTAGGGGACGAAATTTCATAAGGAGGGAGGTTGTAAGACCCCAAATTATTATTAATAAAATTTAATTTCCTCTATTTATTATTTTGAAATAGTAAGGGTTGATTTGATTAATGTGGATAGTTAAGGGTTAAAATCATGAAATATTTGAAAATAAGCAGTGGTTATAAAATATTCATTGTTGTCGGGGAATATTAGTTTGGTGGTGGAATATTAAATGCTTGTCGGGAAATATTAAATGCGACGGTAGCGACCATGTGTGGGCCCCATGCGAAGCGATTGGATGAAAAAAGCGACAAATATAAGTTGTTTTTAAAATAGCAGGCGTAGTTATTCACAGATTATCTTGTTGGAATACCGGTTGGTTAAAACACTGTCTGGCGTTGTTGAGCGATGCACACGGTATTGCACCATTATTGATTCTTACGTGAAAGGCCTTTACTCGATAATGGTTCGATAATTCTTGTTCGATATTTTATTGAGTTAATAATTCTTTGCGTTGATATTTTATATTCTTTGTTGTTTGATAATTGTCATTACGGTATTTTTTCATTATCGAAGCAATAATTCATATTATCTGAATAATATTATTAGATAACATTATTGGCAATGTCTAGAAAGTTACATCTACAGGAGAGGTTTGGTCACTTAATTGCGGCGCCCGATGAGAAGAAATTCTTATTGGAAAGCCCCTGCTCTGAGGAGCTGCACGTTGTCGATATTGTGATTACGTAATATTATTTGTGAATAATTAATTATTGATTTATATGATGAGGAAAATATTGATTTTATGTGGATATAGATGGAAAAAATTTTAAAATGACAATTGTTGAAAATTAATATTTTATCTTTTACGATAAAATAATTCGTTTAAATATATTATTTTAATAATATATTAATGGTGATATTTTACAATGAATGTGGGATATATGAGTATCTGAGGAGGAAGAGTATTTTTATTTGCAATAAATGTTTAAAACATATTAAACATGTGTTGGTGGACCCCATTTATTGGTGAAATTTGATTATAGCACAATAAAATCGCTTGGTTTGTGGATTTGATTCAATTTCTATTTGGAATTTGGAAAAACTTTCTTACGCAAAGTTGTAGAAATTGAATTTCCTATAAAAATTTGAGAGATTCGAATTTTTCTGATGAAAGGGCTATTTATTATGAATTATTGAAGTTACGAAGCTCAAAATAATTGATTTTTTGGAAGTTTTAATTATTTATTTTATGAAAAAACGTTTTTTATCATTTCTTTCTAGAAAGGTTGGCATGTGGAAATGTTGGGATCAGATTTCCAAAGTGGCGTAGAAATTTTATTAATAATAATATATTTTATTAAATTTTACTAACTTTGGTGTTACTAGCGTTTTCTATAAATAGGGTCTTGGGTTAGAATTGAAAATCACACGAAAGCTGAAGTTTTCTCTCTCTATATTATCGGCGTATTCTTGTGAGTATTTTGAGTATACTTTGAGTATTGCTTATCTGGTGCAAGTCAATCATGCTTTATATCAGGTGTTTAAATTTAGAAATCTTGATCTTTTCGAGGTAAGGGATATTATTTTTTTCTCGTAATGATATTATTTCTTGATATCATTATCTTTGAAATATTGATCTGAAGTTTTATCAAATTTGGAACTTTTTCATGTTCTTATTAATGGATTCTTATTCATGAGTTCTTATTCACGATTCTTATTAATGAGTTCTTATTCACGATTCTTATTCACGAGTCTTATTAAGCTGAAGCGTGAAGATGTTTTTGTGGAATTTCTATCTTTTGGTGTCGGAGATTCTATTCACGTGTCGGCCTTATTCACGTATCTGACCTTATTCACGTGTCTGATCTTATTCATAGAAAAATAAAATTTCTTCTTTTTTTGTCCAAAATATCTATTACGGATACTAGCTTTGATTGTATCCATGTTTTGATCATTCTTGAATTTTACACCACTATGATTATTTTTTGAGGTATTTTTGGGCGTGGATAAAACCAAATACGAATCCTTAATCCTTAATCCTTGTCATTTTGTTTCCTTTGGATTCGTTTCTTTAAAAAAATTTTTCATCATCCTCGGTCTTAAATGATGATATTATGGAATATCTTTGGCACATAGTGCAAAAGATGAATGATTTCTTAAGAATATCTTTGGCACATGGTGCAAAGATGAATGATTTCTGAAGAATATCTTTGGCGTGTAGTCTGAAGATGAGCAGTGTTTAAATGAACATGACCCGGTGATGAATATCTTTGGCTTTAGTGCAAAAGATGAATATTTGATTCGGATGTATATTGATTGATGTTCTGAGGATAAAAGATGAGCGATGAACTTTTAAATTCATACATAGAAGATAGTAGTTTGCATTCTCTACTTAACTCTTAATGAATTATTATTTCATTGCGAATATTGATTTAAAATTTGTTGTCTATTGTATTACATTAGATTTTTCCTGTTGAAGACTAACGATAATTTGTTGTATATTATCTTAGTCATAAATATTCTTCTTGAGCTAGTTGAGCTCACCTTTTCCTTTTGTTCCATTTTTCTCGGGGAGAGAATATAAGCGAGTGCAGTGGGGTATGGAATGAAGGTTTTAGAAAGGATTGTTTAGTAGTCCTCACCATTTTGTAAAATAATGTATCGATAAATGTGATGAGGATTTATTTGAGTATAGATATTATCTAGAAGATAATATTTGTATTCAAACTCACAGTTTCTTGTTGTAATAATAAAGTTGTAGTTGTTTACGTACCATGTATTGACAACTCGAGAATGGGTGATGTATACCTATTTTGGGGCGTCGTCATTTCTTCCTATAGAACTTGTGGTATGCTTTCTATAGGCTACATTTCCTACTTTCGGTCGAGAATTTGAAATGGACCCGATAAATGAGTGGATTGAGCTTTCCTCTTCCCCAAATCTTGTAACTCCCTTCCATGGAGCAACTTCACCCGATAAATCGTGGATGATCCTCTCTTACTTGTAAATTCCGTCCTTTCCGATGAAGATCCGCATAACTCTTTTTATCGATCTTGTCGGTTTGTATCGTTGTCGAATCATTTGGATCTTTTAAAAGTAGTCATACGTACTGAACTCGGGTCCCAACAATGTTGCTTCACCCACCTCGTCCCAACATCTTTGGAAGCGACACTTTCGTCCATATAATGCTTGAATGGAGCTACACTTATACTTGCATATAAGCTGTTGTTGGAGAATTCCACGATGGTAAATACTTATCCCAAGCGCCCTTGAAGTCTAGGACCACGAGTCTTAATAAATCTTGAAGAGTTTGAATAGTCCTCTCTACGATTGTCGTCCGTTTGAGGATGGTATCTAGAACTAGAATCGTAAATCCGTGCCCGTAGCTTTTTGCAAGCTAACCCAAAATCTTGAAGTGAATCTTGGGTCACGATCCAAAACTATGGATCTGGGCATGCCATGCAACCTCACAATCTCATTCACGTACATCATACTAGCAAGGCGTTCAGTGAATAAGTCTCCGTATCGGCAAGAAATGAAGCGGACTTGGTTAATCTATCAATAATAACCCAAATAGCATTGATGCCTTGAGAAGCCGTAGGAAGACCCATGTGAAATCCATGGTAATGTGTTCCCACTTCCATTTGGAATCTCAGTGGTTCTGAGCGGACCCTTAGGTACTAGATGCTCGCCTTTTACCGTTGACAAGTTAAACACATTGAGATAAACTTTGCAATCTCTCTCTTCGTATTGTTCCACCAAAATGTATGTGAAGATCACGATACATTTTAGTACTTCGAGATGGATTGCAAATGGTGTATTGTGTGCCTCCATCGTAATCTTGTACTTCAAATCGAGTCGTTAGGAACCTGAAAGTCTAGAGTGGACTCGAAGTATTCCTTCTTCATCGATTCTAAGCTTAGGAATAGCTCCTTCTTGTACTTTCTTCTTAATACGCATCGACTCAAGATTCGGTGGCTTGAGCGACCTTAACTTTTTCTATTAAAGTTGGCTCTGTCGTATACTTGACATCATCGCTTTTCGTTCTTGCATATATGATCTTCTACTCTCGCAGCGTCGGCTACCACGTTAAACTTTTCGGGATGGTATTGAATAGTGTGGTCGTAGTCTTTCAATAGCTCGAGCCAGCGTCATTTGCTTAGCGTGTTGAGTTCTTTTTGAGTGAAGAAATATTTAAGGCTTTTATGGTGCGAATATATCTCCACTTTCTCCCCGTATAGATAGTGCCTCCATATCTTTAAGCGCAGCTTATTTGCTTGCCTTGACTCTAGATCATGAGTAGGATAATTCCTCTCATACTCTTTAAGTTATCGCGAGGCATAGGCTATGACTTTCCCGCGTTGCATGAGAACACATCCCAACCCTTTGCACGAAGCATCGGCGTAGATAACAAATCCATCCAACCCGGATGGTATTGTTAGAAACAGTCTTCTTTGAAATAAGTCTCTCTTAAGCTCTTGGAAACTCTTCTACGCGTTCTTGGCTCCAAGCAATTTTGTATCCTTAGGAGTTAGGCGAGTTAATGGAGTAGCGATTAGAAAAAACCTTCCACGAATCTCAGATAATAACCGGTAAGCCCAAAAAACTACGTGCTTGATCCGCAGACTTGGTTTGCTCCCACTTTGTATTGCTTGATCTTGGCCGGATCAGCGGATACTCCATTGTTTTGACACCACGTGCCCGAGGAATGCTACTTCCTCGAGCGAACTTCGCATTTCTTCAATTTGGCATATAGTTTGTTTTCACGAAGCCTTTGGAGTACCGACTTCAAATGGTGCTCATGATCTTCCGCGACTTTTGGAATATATAAGGATGTCATCAATAAAAACAACAACAAAGCGATCAAATATTCCTTGAATACTCGGTTCATCATATCCATGAAAGCCGCGGGAGCATTAGTCGATCAAGAAAGACATGACTAAGAATTCATAATGCCCATCTGGGGAGTTACGAAGGCGGTCTTTGGAATATCCTCGATTCTAATCTTGGTGATGATATCGAGCGAAGATCGATTTTTGAAAAAATTGTGCCCCTTACAATTTGGTCGAACAAGTCATCAATCTGAGGTAGAGGATACCTATTCTTGATGGTGACATGGTTCGATTCCAGATAGTCGATCTGAAATCGCATACTCCGTCTTTCTTCTTTCTGAATAAAAGCAGGGAGCACCCCGAGGAGATGTCTTGGGGCGAATGAAGCAGATGTCCAACAATTCACATAGTTGGACCTTTAACTCTGAAGTTCAATAGGAGCCATTCGATATGGGGTTTTAGAAATGGGCTTTGTGCGGGTTCAAGATCGATAAAAATTCAACTTCACGTTACGGGGTAGGCCAGGGAAGTTCTTGAAATCGTCGGGAAAGTCGATAACAACGGAATATTATTCAAATTTGGCGTGTCTTTATTCAAATCCATAACATGGGCTAAGAAAGCTTGACATCAGTTTTTTCAATAAGCGAATAGCTTTATGATTAGATATGGCGATGATTGATTTTAATGGTTTAGTTGCTTGAATTAAATACAACGGGTTGGTTAGGAATATGAAAACTAACAACCTTACGAAAACAATCAATTTTGGCATGATGAGTAGTTAACGATCAATCCTAAAATCACATCAAAAGCAAGTATCTTTAAAGAGATAAAATTCAACGGTGAGGTGATGGTGCCAACTTGAATCAAACAAGATTTATAAGCGATGGATGTGATGAAAGTTTCTCTAGCGGAGTTTCCACGAGATAGGTCGAAGTCTAATTTCTCGGAGTCGAGTTTAAGCGTTGAGCACATGCGGGAGAGATAAATGAATGGGTATACAAATTATCAAGTAAGGTATAAACTTAGCGAGAATTTATAAATAGCTTACCGTGATCACCTCGTTTGGGTTCTCGCATTATGACCCGATCCTGACAAAGCGCTCTTCCGGAATCGTTGACTTTGACTTTTACGGGGACGATCTTTTGAGTCACCGTCCCCATTGAACTAGGTTTATTCTCTTGTCTGATCTCGGCGATATGTCCTTCCTTTCCACAATTATAGCATACCTTGAGCTGTTGTGGCGGTTTGGTGATATGTCCCTCTTTTCGCATTTATAGCATATAATGGGTGGTGATTTCTCTCCACTTAGAACCGATTCTTCTTAAACCTTTATCGTCTTCACATAGTCGTTGTTAAATCTCCTCTTTTTAAAATCTCCTCTGACTTCGCTTCTTCTATTTTCATGGCCATGATTACCACCGGAGTGGTTACCATTTTGTCCGTCTGTTTTCTTTCTCCATTTGGTTATCATTATTACATTGGCTACTATCTACAGTACGATCCGATCTGGTTGTGGTCCCTCGGTTGAGCATACTACTCGTTATCTCGCTCTAATAATTGAGCCACATTTTACAACATATCTGAATAGAGAAAATTTATGAGAAATGAGATCTTGGCGTATCTTGGGTTTGAAACCTCTAAAAACATCCGCGTCATCGTTCCTCATTCTCCACCAAATGAGTCTGAAACACGGATAACTCTGCAAACTTTGCCTCGTCTTTGAGACAAATCGTATTGTTTTGCTCTAATCTAATGAACTCCACTTCCTTCGTATAGCCGAACACTTTTCGGAAAGTATTTGTCATTAAATAGTTCTGAAAGCGTCTCCCAGACATCTTGAGAGTGCGGTGGATGGAGTGCAACTTCCTGAGACTCCCACCGATGATCTGCCTCATGCCACGGAACATAAAGGTGGCGAATGGAACCTTCATTCCTCAAGTGCATCCCAGACATCGAATATCTTGGTAATTTGCTTGACCCGTGTTTCCGCTTGTGATCGGATCGGCTTTCCCTTAAATTACAGTGGTCCCGACTCTTTGAGCTGCTTGCATTTGTGACAACCCGTGAATTCTTATCATTTCCTCACATATTTTGAACACGAGTCTCCTCGTGCGATTTTGCATGAGCTACAAAAAAACTTCTAAACATCCCTCGTTCATCATCTTTTTCGGTGGTGTTGTTCACGGGAGGAACATTGCCCGACTGTTGCCGTTCTCCTCGTTGGTGAATCTGAGCGTCTCCACGGTCTCATTTCCATTGTTAATATTCTCGATTCGACATTCTCAAATCTTTGTCGTAAAACAAGGGTTAATTAAGGAAATCAATATATCACATAATATCCTTATATCTTGACCAACTAAAAAATAAGCTTAGGTAGGACACCTTTAGCGAAGGATTTACTCGTCTCTCCCCTCTGGTTACATTCCCGATCTCATTGGAGATCATATCCTAAGCTACGATACCAAGCTGTGGCGCCCCCAAAATAGGTATACATCACCCATTACGAGTTGTCGATACATGATGCGAAACTTGACTACAACTTTATTATTACAACGATAAAAGCGTGAGTTTGAATACAAATATTATCTTACAGACAATATCTATACTCAAATAAATCCTCATCACATTTATTGATACATTATTTTACAAAATGGTGAGGACTACTAAACAATTCTTTCTAAAACCTTCATTCCATACCCAGGCTAAATACTTTCATTTATATTCTAGCCTCACGAGAAGAAAAATGGAACAAAAAGGAAAAGGGTGAGCTCAGTAGCCCGATAAAGAATATTATGACTAAGATAATATCTGACAAATTATCGTTAGTCTTGACGGGAAAAATCTAATAGAATCTGATAGACAACAAATTTTAAATCAATATTACGGTGAAATAATAATTCATTAGAAGAGTTAAGTAGAGAATGCAAACTACTATCTTACATGTATGAATTTAAAAGTTCATCGTCTATCTTTTATCCTGTAACATCAATCGATATACATACGGAATCAAATATTCATCTTTTTTACTTTCTGGGCGAAATTCATATTCATCGATTAATCATGTTCATCTAAACACACATTCATCTTTTTTGCTTTCTGACGAAGATATTCTTGAAAATCATTCATCTTTTGCTACTGGGCCCGAAGATATTCAATAATATCATCATTTAAGGCGAGGATGATGAAAAATATTTTTAAAAGCGAATCCGGTGAAACAAAATGACGAGAGATTAAGGATTAAGGATTAGTACTTTGTTTTATCCATGTTCAAAAATACCTCAAAAATAATCATAGTGGTGTAAAATTGAGAATGATCAAAACATGGATCTGATCAAAGCTAGTATCCAGAATAGATATTTTGGACGAAAAGAAGAAATTTTATTTTTTAGGTGAATAGTTTTTATCGTGAATAGTCTTAGTATCGTGAATAGTAACTCAAACACAAAAGATAGAAATTCCACAAAAAAAAACATCTTCAACTTACTTGAATAGTACTCGTGAATAGTAACTTCGTGAATAGTAACTTTCATGAATAGTAACTCGTGAATAGAATAGTAACTCATGAATAGTAACCCCAACATGAAAAAGTTCCAAATTTGATAAAAAGTTCAACCAATATTTGACATAATGATATTGAAGAAATAATATCATTTGAAAAAAAAATAACATCCACTTACCTCGAAAGATTAGTACTTACAAATTGGAATCTAGGGTATAGTCTTTGAAGGAACTTGCAAGTCTAAACAATACTCAAAGTATACTCAAAATACTCACAAGAATAAACTTCGATAATATAGAGAGAAAACTTGATTTACGGTGTGATTTTCAATTCTAACCTAAGCACCTATTTATAGGAAAATCTTTAGAACACAAAGCGAAAATTTAATATAATATTAATATATATATTAAAATTTCTCGCCCACCTTTCTAGATCTGATCTCAGCTCATTATGCACATGTTAGTAGCCCACAAAAAAAAAAAAAAACGTTTTTATTATTTAAAATATTTTAAACTTCAAAAATCAATTATTTGAACTTGAACTTGATAATTCATAATAAATAGCCCTTTCATCAGAAAATTTGAATCTCGCGAGTTTTTATAGGAAATTCAATTCTCTACAACTTTGCGAAGAAAGTTTTCCAAATTCCAAATAGAAATTGGCCAAAAATCCACAAGCGGGGCGATTTTACTGATTATAATCAAATTTGATCGATAAATGGGGTCCCATGACATGTTTAACATGTTTTAAACATTTATTGCAACAAAAATACTCTTCCTCCTCGTATACTCATATATCCCACATTAGATTGTAAAAATATCACCATTATTATATTATTAAAATATAATAATATATTTAAATGAATTATTTTATCGAGAAAAAGATAAAATTTCAATTTTCAACAATTGTCACATTAAAAATTTTCTCCATCTATATCCACATAAAATCAATATTTTCCTCATCATATGAATCAATAATTAATTATTCACAAATAATATTACGAAATCCTGATATTGTGACGAGGCGGTTCAGGGGAAGAGGGCTTTCGATAAAATTTCTTCTTCTTGGCGGCCTTGATTAGGTGACCAAACCTCTCCTTAGACGCGAACTTTCTAGACATTGCCAATAATGTTATCTAATAATATTATTAGGATAATATGAATTATTGCTTGATAATGAAAAATCTTGTGTAATGACAATTATTGAAACAACAACAATATAAAATATCAATATGACAATTATTAACTCGATAAAATCTTTGAGCGATAATTCTTTGTAACCATTATTGAGTAGTGCCTTCTTACGTAAGAATCAATAATTGGTGCAATCTGGTATCTCTTTCTTGTGTTTTAACCATAGGTATTTTTTAACGATGATTACTTGATAACAACTACTGTAGATTATTTTTAAACCACTTATATTTGTCGTTTTCTTCATCCAATCGCTTTTTCGTTATGGGGCCCACATGGGCTTTTTGCTTCGTCGTCGTGAATATTCCCAAACGATCTGAATATTCCACGACCAAATGAATATTCCCAAACAATGATGAATATTTTATAACCACTTGCTTTTATTTTGAAATATTTGCGTATTTTACCCTAACTATCCACATTAATCAAATCAACCCTTACTATTTCAAAATAATAAATAGAAAATTTCAATTTCTTATTAATAATAAGTTGGGGTCTACTTGAAGAATGGTGGTATTCGAATCGGGGGAACAAAATCACGGTTTGTCCCATGGTGGATAATGAAGAGAAGAGAATAGCGAATGTTTTAAGAGGTTTGAAGCGGAGATACGTCAACATCTTATTTCTCATAAAGCTGTGTTTGTATTCGAGATAAGGCTCCGATTAGAATGATACATTTCAAAAAGAAGCGGTAAGCAAAATTATAATACCGGATTGAAACAAATGGTGGAAAGGTAATCGTCAAATGGACATTTCAAGAAAGAGAGATTCAACAATGGTGGAAAGAGCGTCGCCAAACACCCGTTGTTTAAGGAAGGAGAAAGACCACTATCGTATGCTTCAAATCACGGAGGAGAGGGACACATCGATCAAAGCTGCGTCGATGCTTGAGTCAAAAGCGTGTTATAATTGTGGAAGAGAAGGTCACAGCTCGATTTTGTCGTTTATCGAAGACAAATTCGGATTAGGATGGAGGCACCAAAAGCCGTCCCGAAAAAATTCAAAATCGGTAGTCTGAGGAGGCGTTTGTTGTGACCTCCCAAAGAAGCAAGAACGAATGAGGTCATCACGGGTAAAAACTTATCATAAACTCTAATGAAGTCTATACTTTATTTGATCTGGGTTCTACCCATTCTTTTATTTCTCTACTTGCGCTCATCGATTAAATTTGACTCTGGAGAAATTAGACTTTGACTTATCTGTGGAAACTCCAGTTGGGAGAAACCTTCATTACATCCACTGTTTATAAGTCTTGTTTGGTTCAAATCGGTACCCTCACATTACACCATCGATCTTATTTCATTAAAAATACTTGCATTTGGCGTGATTCTAAGGGATTGATTGGTTAACTACTTATCATGCAAAAATTGATTGTTTTAAATAAGGTTGTTAGCTTTCATATTCTAATCAACCTATTATGCGAATTCAAGCAAACCAATAAAATCAATCACTTTGTCATCTCGAAGCCATAAAGCTATTAGTTTATTGAAAAAGCGGATGTCGAAGCTTTCTTAGCTCATATCACGATTTAAACAAAAATAAATCGGTTTTGAGCGATATTTCTATTGTTAATAAATTTCTGACGTATTCCCAGAAGAACTTCTGGCCTACCCCGGGCGTGAAATTGAATTTTGTATCGACCTTGAACGGTACAAAACCTATTTCAAAAGCCCATGTCGAATGGCTCTATTGAACTTGAGGAGTTAAAGACCCAATGCGAGGAATTGTTAGACATTGGCTTTATTAAGTCTAGTACTTCTCCTTGGGGTGCTCCTGATTACATTAAATGAAGAAGAAAGATGGGAGTATCGACTTTGTATTGATTATCGGGAGTTGAATCATGTCACCATCAAAATAGGTATCCATTGCCACGTATTGATGACTGTTTGACCCGATTGCAAGGAGCAAAATTCTTTTCAAAGATTGATCTTAGTTAGGATATCACCAATTGAAGATTAGAATCGATGACATTCCAAAAGGCGACTTCGGAACTTCGATGCGGGCATTATGAATTCTAGTCATGTCCTTTGGATTGACTAATGCTCTCTCTTGCCTTCATGGATATGATGAGCCAAGTATTCAAGGAATATTTAGATCACTTTGTGGTCGTCTTTATTGATGACATCCTTATTTATTCCAAAAGCGTGAAGATCATGAAAGCAACACTTGAGTGACACTCCAAAAGCTTCGTGAATATAAGCTTTATGCGAGTTGAAGAAATGCGAGTTACGGCGAAGAAGTAGCATTCCTTGGTAGCGTGGTATCAAGTCATGGAATATCTGTTGACCCGGAAAAGATTGAAGCTATTGAAAGTTTGGGAACAACCTAAATCGATGGCCAAAATCGTAGCTTTCTCGGTTTAGTGGTTATTATCGGAGATTAAGTGGAAGGATTTTCTCGAATCATTACTCCATTAACTCGGTGACTCGAAAAGATCTGAAAGTTCGGTTGGAGGCGAAGAATGTGAGAAGAGTTTTCAAGAACTCGAGGAGACTTATTTATTTTTGTTACGACAATACCATCGGCTCGGAGGATTTGTCATCTACAGATGATGCTTGAGCAAAGGGTTGGGATGTGTTCTTATGCAACATGGAAAAGTTATAGCTTTATGCCTCTCATGACAACTCAAAGAATATGAGAGGAATTATCCTACTCATGATCTAGAGTTAGCGGTTGTTGTCTTTACTTAAAATTTGGAGGCATTACTTGTATGGGGAGAAAGTGGAGATCTTTCACGGATCATAAAAGCCTCAAATATTTCTTCACTCAAAAGGAACTCAACATGCGACAACGACGTTGGCTTGAGCTGTTGAAAGATTATGATCGTACCATCGAATACCATCACGGAAAAGCGAATGTGGTAGCGGCGCGTTGAGTAGAAAATCATATGCAAGAATCTGAGTGCGATATTGTCAACGCAAAGGCCCATTTTGTGTGACTTGCAAAGGATGGAGATAGAGTTAAAAACTCGAGGGACCCATGTGATGATAGCGAGTATCTGAGTAGAACCGACTTTAATCGATAAAGTTAAAGCTTCTCGAGCTACGGACACAGGCGTGATGCGTATGAAGGAAAAAGTGCGAAAAGGTGCTATCTTAGGAAGCAAGAATCGATGAAGAAGGAATACTTGAGTCGACTCCGGACTTTGTGTTCTAACGACCACGATTTAAAGTATAATATCATGATGGAGCGCCTGACACACCATTTGCAATCCATCCACAGGAGTACCAAAATGTATCATGATATTAAATAATACATTTTGGTGGAGCAATATGAAGAGAGATAAGCGGTTTTTATCTCAAGGTGTCTAACTTGTCAACGAGTTAAAGCGGAGCATCAAGTACCAAAAGGTCCATTGCAACCACTTGAAATTCCAGAATGGAAGTGGGAGCACATTACCATGGATTTAGTTCTGGGTCTTCCCAAGGTTTCTCAAGGCGTTGATGCGATTTGGGTCATTGTTGATAGATTGACCAAGTCGCTCATTTCTTACCCGTCTGAGAAACTTATACACTTGAGCGTCTTGCTCGTATGTACATAAACAAGATTGTAAGATTGCATGGTATGCCGGTATCCATAGTTTCCGATCGAGACCCAAGATTCACTTCACGATTTTGGGTTAGTTTGCAAAAAGCTATGAGCGCGGACTTACGATTTAGCTTTCGGCATATCATCCTCGAAGCCGGACGGACGATCGGAGGGACTATTCAAACTCTTGAAGATCTATTAAGACTCTGTGTCCTTGATTTCAAGGGAGTTGGGACAAGTTCTTACCATTGGTGGAGTTTTCCTACAACAACAGTTATCAAACAAAGTATTGGCATGGCTCCATTCGAGCGTTGTATGGAAGAAAGTGTCGTTCTCGGTATCTTTGGGATGAGGTGGGTGAAACAGCGTTGTTGGGACCGGAGTTGATGCGTATGACTACGGAAAAGATTGAAACGATCCGAATGACGTATAAAAACCTCACAAAATCGACAAAAAGAGTTATCTTGATCTTCATCCGAAAGGGCGTGGAATTGATATAGGAGATCATGTGTTGTTAAGAGTTGCTCCGTGGAAAGGAGTTACAAGATTTGGAAAGAGAGGAAAACTTAATCCTCGATTCATCGGTCCATTTTAATCCTCGATCGAGTAGGGCGTAGCTATATAGACTAAGCTTTCTGCTTGAAATATGTCTACCGTGTTCATAACGTTTTTCACATATCCATATTACGTAAATATGTGAAAGACCGAACCATATTATTGAGTTAGAATCAGGACGAAATAGCGGAAAATTTGGCGTATGAAGAGATTCTGTTCAAATTTTGGATAAGAAGGAACATATTCTACGCTCCAAGGTTATACCTCAAGTCGAAGTTTTGTGGAGGAACCACGATGTTGAGGAAATGACTTGGGAGTTAGAATCGAAATGAAATCAAGGTATCCTTACCTCTTGACATACCAAGTCGTACCCTAATTTGAGGCGAAATTTCATAAGAAGGGGAGGTTGTAAGATCCCAGCTTTTATAAATAAAGATGAATTTTCTATAAATATTATTTTGAATATTATGGAATAAATTTGATATAATGTTATAGTTGTGGCGCCCCCAAAATTAGGTATACATCACCCATCTTGGGTCGCTACTTACACGTGGTATAGAATTTAAATACAACTTAACAACATAAGCGTATGGTATGCAATACGACATAAGCGTGAGTTTAAATACAAATATAAATCTACTAGATATTATACAAACTCAAAAAGGAGTCCTCATTACAATTATTATCACCTTATTTCACGAATAGTGAGGACTACTAATGCTATCTTCGGGACCATCACTTTCGTTTTCCCGGCTCGTCCCAAATATATTCTCATTTCAAGAGAACAGCGTGAAAGAAAGGGTAAGCTCAACTAGCCCAAGAAGAAATATTATGACTAAGATAATGCGAATAAATTATCAATAGTCTTGAACAATGTTAAACCGATAAAATACAATAGACAACCGGTTTAAGCTGCGTGAAATATCGAATCCATTAAAAAGTCGAGTAGAAAATAAAGTCTACTATCTTTTAGGTTTTAAATGGTTTTTCATCAACATTATAAATTTGAGACTCGGCTTTAATAAATATTCCACATCATCGAATCACCCTTACTGCACTACGGCGAGGATATTCTTTAGTATCCACGACCACAATTATTCATGCACTCAGGGCCAAAATATTTGTGTATTCATTAATAGTCATGATCATACCAACAATTTGTCCATCAATGCACTCTGACCCATCGAGGATTTTTACCACATCATTTGTAACATTACGGTCATGATTACACTAATAGTCTCTCACGTCATAATCATACAAGTCCATCATATACTTCTGAGCCGCGGATGACTTTAAAAAAATATAAACATGAGGATGATGACAATGATATAAGAATTGATAAAAACAAGTTCAAGAATTATTTTATCCGGGAATTATTAACGTCCAAATTATCAACATGATCTTTTGTTTTGTAGAGTAAAATTCAAGAATGATCGGAAGAATATTTTCATGAAAGATCTTTGGATGAAACGCAAAATATCGAGGATATTCCACTAATTTCATGGAGTATAGAAGTCAAAGTTTTAACCAAACTTGGATATAATAAAGAATGGAATAACAAAAGAAATCACCATGCATGCGATAGACCTTACATCTGAGTTATTCAATGGAATAATAAATAACGGAACCAATTAAATGTGAAATTCACAAGCAGTGATGTTAAACGAGATGTTCCAATCGAGATAATAAAGATGGAACCAGATCCGGTGTAAAAAGACACACGGATAGGATATTTCCAATGAATAATAAAGAAGGAACCGGTCGGTGTAAAACACACGAGATGGGATGTTCCAACGAGAATAATAAAAATTTTAACCAGGTCAGGTGTAAAACACACGTGACGGGATGTTCCAACAGAATAATAGAAGAATGTCACCAAGTATAGGGTAAACCACTTATACAAAGTTATTCCAACGTAATAATAAGCGATGGAATAACAACGCAGTTTCTCTTCATGAATAAGAAGAATAACACCCGCTTACATTTGGTAGGAGATTGAATCTTTACGACAATGTAGTAACAAAATACTCTTCTTCTTTCTCTTTATTCTCTCTATACTTTCTCTCTCTATAGCTTGAATGAATTAAGTGAAAATAATGAAGCCCTAGGCCTCTATTTATAGAAGATTTCTAGCTTAGCACCCCACTTAGTGTGAAAAGCGCTGTGGCTTGACGACTAATGATGTGAAAAGAAAAGTGGTTTGGCCTTTTAATGTGAAACGACAAGTGGTTCGGCGCTTTAATGTGAAACGACAAGTGGTTCGACGTCTGGTAAAGGTAATTACTATTAACAAAGGTAAATACTATTGACGAAGGTAAATACTATTCACAAGGGTAATTCTTATTGTGAAGGTAATTCTTATTGACGAAGGTAAATACTATTCACAAGGGTAATTACTATTGACGAAGGTAATTACTATTGAGCGAAGGTAAATACTATTGACGAAGAGACTCTTAGATGATGACATATGAGCCCCCCATAAAATAATCAAACTTACCACAAATCATTTTTTCATCAACACATATTTAATCTTTCAACAATTATTAATCATTTATAACTTGTAAATCTCAATTATTGATTTAATCTTATAACATATTATCACGGATGATCTTGTGACAATAATTGAATCAATAATATAAGAGATATGATCGTGAATTCTTGTAGTGATAATTGAGCATAGGTTGAGTGACTTCTCACGTAAGCATCGATAATCAATCTGGTGTCTTCTTATCTGACTTCTGGCGTTATTCTTGTACTTTTACCACCGGGTAGTTCAACGGTTTTAACGGTAACACCTCCGTAGTTATTTTTATAAAATGTTTTTTTCGTTTTCTCAATCCTAAATGATAATTACATTTGTAGGGGTCCACCAATGATGATTGAGCCATTATGCGAATATTCCCTAACAAAAGAATATTCCCAAATTAAACGAATATTTTATAACAACTTGCATACTTTAAAATTTATAAATATTACCTGAACTATAACATTATATCAAATTTATTCCATAATATTCAAAAATAATATTTATAAAAAATTTATCTTTATTTATAAAAGTCGGGGGTCTTCTGATAGTTGTGGGTAATATTTATAAATTTTGCAAAGTAGACAAGTTGTTATAAAATATTCGTTTGGTGGGGAATATTCTTTTTATTAGGGAATATTCGTATAACTACCAATCATTGGTGGACCCATTAACTAAGTATTGTCGTAGTTAAAAATTAAAAATTATCTTTCTATAAAATAACGGCGGAGGTGTTACCAAGTTAAAACCGCTGAACTACCCTATGGTAAAAGTACAATAATACGCGTGAATCGCATAAGAAGACACTAAGATTGATTATCGATGCTTACGTGAAAGTCACTTAGCTATACTCAATTATTGCTACAATAATTCTTTTGCATCATTATATCTCTTATATTATTAATTCAATTATTGTCACAAGATCATCCTCAGTATAATATGTTATATTATTAATCGAGACGATAAGTTATAAATGATTAATAATTATTGAAAGATTAAAATGTGTTGATTAAAATAAAATGATTTGTGGTAATATTTATTCAATCCTCGATGTATATAAAGAGTCCATTATATGAGGCGTTTGTGGTAAGTTTGATTATTTTATGGGGGGCCCATATGTCATCATCTAAGAGTCTCTTCATTCATAGTAATTACCTTTAATGAATAGTATTTACCTTCTTCAATAGATTTACCTTCGTCGATAGTAATTACCTTCGTCAATAAGAATTACCCTTGCAAATAGTAGTTGTCTTTCTTGATATTACCAAGAGTTAACTGCCTTTGATTGTTCCAAAGGTTAATTACCCCTTCAAGAAATAGTAGTTGTCTCTTCAATATTACCAAGAGTCATTTTGACCCTGTTATACACTAAGAGCCACCCTCGGTTTTTCTATAAATAGAAAGCTTCATTCTTTCATTATTTCTTACTTAATTCATTGAAACTCTGTAGAGAGAAAGCTATAGAGAGAAAGAAAAGATTCCTTCTTCACTTTTCCAATATTCATTCTTCTAGGTAGGGAATATTATTTGTTGTACTTTCGTAAGGGATATTATTCTTTTGTTCATTCATGAGAGAACTTCGCTTATTCCATTCCTTATTATTACTCGCTTGGAATAACTTTTAGTATCTGCTGACTACCCTATACTTGGTGACATTCTTCTATTATTCATTTTATTATTTTGTTGGAACATCCTCATGCATGTGTTTTACACCCCGCCGTTCCGTTTTATTATTCCTGTTGGAACATCCTCGCATGCATGTTTTACACCTGGACCAGTTTCCGCTCTTTATCATTCTCATTGGAATATCCTATCTGTGTGTTTTACAATTCGGATCTCGCTCCATCTTTATTATTCTCATTGGAACATCACCGCCAAGTGTGAATTTCACCGACTTTCGTTCCGTTATTATTATTCTCATTGAATAACTCGCCATCTGGCCTATGCGTGGTGATTTCTTTTGTTATTCCATTCTTTATTATACCCAAATGGTTAAAACTTTGACTTATATACTCCATGAAATTAGTAGAATATCCTCGATATTTGCATTTCATCCAAGATCTTTCATGGAAATATTCTTCCGATCATTCTTTGAATTTTACTCTACAAAACAAAGATCGTGTTGACAATTTGGACGTTAATAATTCTTGGATAAAATAATTCTTGAACTTGTTTTGAATTTTTATATCATTGTCATCATCCTCATTTTATATTATGTTGAAAGTCATCCGTGGCACATGAGTACATAGATGGACTTGGTATGATTATGACCAGAGACTATTCTATGTAATCACGAATAGTAATGTTACAAATGATGTGATAAAAATCCTCGATGGTAGTAGTGCATTGATGGACAGATTGTTGGCATGATCATGACCATTAATGAATACACAACTATTCTTGGCCCGTAGTGCATGAATAATTGTAATTCGTGATATCTTAAAGAATATCTCATACCGAAGTAGTGCGAGGGTGATTCGATGATGTGGAATATTTATTAAAGTTCGAGTCTCAAATTTATAATAATGATGAAAAACCTTTAAATCATAAAAGATAGTAGATTTTATTTTCTACTTGACTCTTTTAATGGGTTCTTTGATTCATTGTAGTTAAACTTGATGTTCATTATATTTTATCGGTTTAACATCATTGTTGTGCTAATGATAATTTATTCTGCATTATCTTAGTCATAATATTTCTTCTTGAAATTTATTGAAATTTCACCCTTTCTTTCATTGTTCTTTTGAAATGAGAATATAGTTTTTACTTAGTCGGGGAGCGGAGTAATGGTCCAGGGATAAGATTAGTAGTCTCACTATTCGTGAAATAGTGTGATAATAATTGTAATGAGGATTCTTTTGAGTTTGTATAATATCTAAGTAGACAATATTTGATTCAAATCATGCTTTTATGTCGTATTATGCATACGTACGCTTATATTAATAAGTTGTATTTAAATTACATTACCATGATCCGACTACCCAAGATGGGTGATGTACTTAATTTTGAGGCGTATTACATATATATATATATATATATATATATATATATATATATATATGATCATATATATATTGATGAATGAACGATATAAATAAAACGGTTTATTTTATACTAACATGATAGGAGGTCTTAATTAGAGTGTGAACAACTTCCCTGAGAATCTGAAATCATGAGCATTTAGAATTTGTAATATTGACAAAAGAACAGTTAGAATCGTTACTAACTATACTTAGGAGGTTATTTAATTAGAGAGGGATATATGCTTGAATTTTTGTAGTGAAAAATTGAAACCAAATTAAGTTGCCCACTGAAAATTAGAAATTAACTTGATGGAGATGGGCATGGGCAGATGATGTAGGTAGAGGCAAAGGATAAGCTATTGATGATTTATTAGTAATAATTTACTTTACTACCAGTACTATTAGTAAATTTCATTTGACAGGGTAAAAGAGAAGTAATTAGTATAAAATTTATTTTAAAATAAATTAATTAATTGATGAATAAAATACTAACAGTGTATAGACTTAAAAAGAAAGATTTTACAAAAGTGTACGACAACAATAACAAAGCCAAGCTATCACATTAGAGGGTCTGGTCTTGTCAATCTTGACACAGACAGCCTAAGACCTTTTCAACCCTACTCTCTCTCTCTCTATCTCTCTTTGGGATTAAATTTTTCTTTTTATTTCTGCCAAGTAATTACGTACTAATCAATTCATAAGCAGAGGACCAGGTAATAATAATTTATTAATAAACACTAGTAGGTTGGTATGGTTGGTTGTATTTATAATCAATAGTGCATGGTTTCCTGTTGTGTTATGGTTCTGCAAAACTTCCCAAATCATCTTTTATCTGACCTGCTTCCTTTTCATGGGCTCATCAAGATGATGACTTGGTCACATTTTTCTGTCAGCCCATATATTACACACACACACACTACCTTTCCTTCCACATAATTGAGTTTTATTTGTATATATCCTTTTTACAAAAAATAATTCTTTTAAATCAATGATAATACAAAATAATATTTCAAAAACAAAACTTTGTTTTTGAAAATAAAATAAATTAACACATAATTTGAACTGGCGTAATAACTTGAATTAAAGTAAAATAAGACTGCCTTTGCCTTACGAGATAAACATTAAAAATGCTAGTAGCCAAACATATTCTATATCGTCACGGTGGGCAAACGTGTTACTCCTTGTCCTATATATCCACCAAATGCTAACAACACAAATGGCATTCTTAACTGCTGTCCCTCCCCCACCCCCTCTAGCTACTCCCACTCCCTCATCACTGTCATCAGCATCATCTACTTCTTCCTCTTTTCTTTTTTCTTCCTACATAATCATCACCAATGAGAACCATTTTTACAGACATGGGTGCTCTCTCTATTAATAATCCCAACGCCTCCCACGAGACTGAAAACGGAAGAAGTTCCACTTGGGATCATCATTTTCCTAAATGCACCCCTAGAAGCAGCAGCAGCTTGGAGGAGTACTCACACATGATCCACACCACCGATCATGTTGGCGATGATCAGGGTCAGGGTTCTCATGAGTACTCCTCCAGTGCTAGTGATGGATTTGGAGAATCTAACATTAATCATGAAACCGACAACATTGATCTGAATAATGAAGAAAATGGGAAGCTGGAAACAACAGATTCCTCATGTGGGCAGTCAAAACTCTGTTCTAGAGGCCATTGGAGGCCTGCTGAAGATTCTAAGCTTAAGGAGCTTGTAGCACTTTATGGTCCTCAGAACTGGAACTTAATTGCTGACAAGTTACAAGGAAGATCAGGTATTATCAATTTAATTATTACAACTTAATGAACTAAAAAAAAACCCAAGGGTTCTATATATGTATATACATACATATATATGTATGTTGGGCTAATGAAGTTAATATGAATGATGATTAGGTAAGAGTTGTAGGCTGAGATGGTTTAACCAGTTAGACCCAAGGATCAACAGAAGAGCATTTAATGAAGAAGAAGAGGAGAGGCTGATGGGTGCCCACAGGGTGTATGGGAACAAGTGGGCTATGATAGCTAGGCTTTTCCCAGGAAGAACAGATAATGCAGTGAAGAACCATTGGCATGTTATCATGGCCAGGAAATATAGAGAACAGTCCAGTGCTTATAGGAGGAGGAGAATGGGTCAAACTGCTTTTAACTTCACCAGATCCATGGAATTAGAACAAGATCCAAGCACCAGCACCTGCACCAGCAGCAGTGGCACCAGCAGCTTTGCCCCGTGCAAAGCAGAACCATTAACAACACAACAACCAAACTATAATAATATGAATGCTACTACTGCTACTGCCGGCATTGGAGAAGAACTTTCTCTTTGCAGCACAACATATGGATCAGCACCCCACATGAGTAGTAGAGGAGAAACAGCAGAAATATCGAACACTTGTGTCCCTCCTCCACCTTACACTTGTTATTTCACTGGTTTGTCCCTTTTCATCACTTCCTTCCTTTCTCTTATGAGAACCACCATCAGTTGGTCCTTACCCTTTTTATGCATATGCGTCTGTATATATATCTATATATATGTGTTTGTGTGTATAGCTTATAAGTTTGTTCTTTAATTTGATATACATATAAACAAGCTGCAGGTCCAAAGAGCAATGAGATGATGAGCATATTTAGTAGGCAAAAGGGTTGTTGGGATAGGAGGGGAGGAAGGGATGATGAATCATCAAACATGCCTTATATTTACTTGAATCCTCCACCCCAACAAATGCAAATATGCCATATTAATGTTTTTGGTCCTTTGATGAGTTCAAGTACAAATGCAATGCAACAAGAGTTACACTACAAGTACCAGTACTGCTACCCTCCTTGTAGCTTCTCATCAGAATATTCCAATACAGAAGTAGCAGCATCAACAGCACCACAAGTTTCTACATCATCATCATCACTTATAGAGGAGGAGGAGCGCAGAAACAGAATAGGCAGCCATTCTGAGATTATTGCTAATGCTAATGCTGATAATGTACCACCATTTATAGACTTTCTTGGGGTAGGAGCCAATTGATCAATCATGTTTAGAGCTATGAAAACCTAACAACTTATTTCCTTCTCTCTCTCTCTCTATATATATATATATATATTATTAATTTAGAGGCTCTTGCCATTTTTATGCCAAGTAAGTAAGAGTAGCAGTTGTTCTTTTAATTGGGTGAAAAAGATGCATGTACCAATATCACCACCATTTTTATGTTTAGTTTTGTCAAAATAAAAATGCTCGTGATTTATGAACAAGTGTTTGTTTGAATTAAATGATCACCGAGATTGGTTGGGCTGGTAGCCAAAACAAGACGGCTCAAAAAATTGAAAACATCCAATAGTCACGAGCCTGAGATTTAGAGCCCCTTTGCCTGCAAAACTAAATCACAAAATCTGAGCCTTGAAATAACATAATTTGAGATAAAGGTGTAAACGAGTTGAACCGAAGTAAACATAGAGCTTTCGAATTCGACTTGAAACGTTAAATTTATATTCGAATTGTATTTAAATTTTTTTACTCATATTCGACTCAAATGTTTATTATTCGATTTCGATTCGACTCGGTTCGAATTATATTCAAACTATTCGCAAGCTTCAAATTCACACTCGAATTTGAGTCTCCATATAATAACCAACTTTATAATAAATATAATTATAAATTGAATCTATTATTTTACTTAGAAATAATAAAATATATTTACTATTACACTTTACAAATATAAAATTATAATTAAAATAAAAATAAAACAAAGTAATAATAATTAATTAACTTAATTTGATTTAATTTTGTATATATTATAAGAGAATGTATCGTGTATCTAATTGAATCTGTATTAATTGAGTATGTATTGAATCACAATTGAGAATTCGATTAATTTGAATTTTAAACGAATCGAGTATAATTTTGCTGAGATTCTACTTATATTTTTATTCGAATTATATTTTATGCTCAAAATTGAATCATAATATTAACGAATCGTATTTTTTTGAGCCGGACCCAAATTATTTAGTTCGTTTACCGCCTTAAATTCTGAGCAGTTAAAAATCTCAAAAGTATGGTTCACTAGTTTTAGAAAGAAAAACACTCATTGTACTTTATGTTGAGTCCACTATGGATAATATTAGAACTTTTTTTGTATTCTATCTTTACAATTTTAATTTTCTCAGTATACATAAAAATATGTTCTTTGGACATTCTTTTGAGAATGGAAGGGGTACATTCTTTTGAGGAGGGAGGCCAGGGGGTACAGTAATAGATTCGGACATCCATGGGCTTTTGTTTGGGCTTGGGGTAAAAAATGTGAGGCCCAAAGAGTATTTTGTTTCTCAACTGTATTGTTAACTACTAAAATTAGCGTGCTGAGCCTATTTATTTACAGCAGAGCAGAGAGCCCATTGAAAGTGCAACTTTTATTCTACTAACATTTTTCAATTTATAAGGCTGAAAGTTGACCAATATTTAGGTAGCCATAATGTTGATTGCACCAATTCATTAACATGGATCTATTTCAAAAATTATGAGGCCCATTAGGCAATTTTGAGGTGGTATTACTTGGGCAATATTGGCTTAGGCCCTTGTGGTTTAGTTCTAGGCCTTTCCAAATCCCAGCTCTAAATTTCTAACCAATATGATTGATGTATATTTTTAATTTTAAAATAGAGGAAATATTACGTAACGTAACAGAGGACAGGATGAAAAGTGATACTAGTAATTTTTCACCACTCACTTTAATTTAATTTATTATCTTTTCCAAAAAAAGGAAAAACTGCCCACTTATTCCACTTGATATCGTCAGCTGCATGACACTATCCTCTTATCGTAAAAAATTTTCACCTAAAACAAAAAAAATTAATATTTTTACGAGTAAATTTGATAGTCCTTTTTATATTAATTGTAAGTGGAGTAAGAGAGTAACTTGTGAAATTTACAATTTCACTTGTAAAAATATCAATTCTCTAAAAGAAAATTTCAGTCGGGATAAGGTTTATTATTCTTATAAAAGAAAAAGAAAAATCAACTGCACCTCTTAGATTAATGAATTAAGAAAGTCAGCAAAATATATAAAATAAATTAACTAAATAAAATAGAATTTATCTACCTTAGGCTTTTCAAGGGGATATGAGAGTGATTAAAATTAATTAATTTTTCTTAAAAAATGAAGACCAGCTTGAGATTAAAATTTGATAATGTATGTTCTTAATTATAATAGAGATTTATAAATATGGAGGAGCTGGCCTATATATATATATATACACGTACGAAGTTAATTGTATATTTCACGAACATATATATCGAATTGAAGAGCTAATTAATTAATTAGTGGTACTACTGTTACGTAGTTTAATTGATTATACATAGAATGGCAAACAATTGGGTGTTAGAATTTGAGAAGAAATTTTTGCTTTCATAGTCGGCGTTAGATGAGTGGACCGATAATACATACAACTTGCCGGAATTGAGATTAGGGGGAAGAAACAAGCAACTCGTTGGGATAGAGATTAGGCTCGCATGATTCTTCTTAGTTCCTACTATACTGATATAGATAGTATATGCATTTTCACAGTGGGTTGTTTTGGATAATATGCGTGGGCATAATGGTCCAAATTTTTGTAATCATGTCCGTTAGAAATTCTAGCGGATGATGACTATTGTTTTTTAATCTCAGTCATTTATAATTGTAATGGAAGGTAGAGATAATATTTGTCCATCAAATACATGGTATGCATCATTGTCAAAATTATTATGCAGATGGTGGATCCTATCTGCACGAGTGTGGATGGGATTAGGGGTGTTCATCGGTAAAAAACCGAACCGAACCGAATATCAATAGCAGCTAATTTTATGAACCGATCTGATGCGTAGTTGAACTAATATCTTAGAACCAAATTGAATACCGGGTTTTTACCGAAAATTAATATTATTTTTATTTTTATTTTTATTTTTTTATTTTTATTATTATTATTATTTTATTATTATTATTACTTTTATTAATAGTATTATTATTTTTATTAATATTAATATTATTTTTATTATTATAATCATTATTTTATTAATAAATTATTATTAATAAAAAAAATTAGAAAACCGGTATATACCGGTCCGGTTCGGTAAAACAGAACCATGAAAACGTCGAACCGAAACCGGTACCGAAAAACCGGTATATACGGGTTTTTTTGTACCGAACCGGACCGGTTCTTTTTTATACCGAACCGACCGGTTCGGTCCGGTCCGAAAAACCGAAAAACTGAAAAAACCGATTGTTTTGAACACCCCTAGATGGGATATAATTTACATAGCAGGTAGTACTTGTTAATTAGTAGCATCAAATTCAAGTATTCGGAGCATATTGCTATATATTACATTATATAATTAAATTAACTTTTATTAATTACAAGAACTGAGCTTTGAAATAGTTGGTTAATTCTGAACATTTCTTGATCGAGTATAGACTGCTTATATCTCTTTAATCAAAAAATATATATGTGCCTAAAACTATATTTCTTTGCACATTACATTGTTCAAGTGTTAAACTTAATTTTATATTTTTATACTTGACTATTTAATTGTTATTCAAGAAGTTTGTCTTAATCTGTATATCTTCATTTGTACAAGCTCATTGAGAGATCTATTTATTAGTACTGTGCTTAACTAATATTTTTACTACTTGTTAATATTAGATTTGAGTGTATTATTATACAATCTGCTTATGACGATGAATTTTTGCCTATATAATAAATGGTTCATTGTCATCAGTAGTAATTTGTAATAACTATAACGCTTATAATAAAAAAAATTATCATTATAACTAATCAAAGTTAGTATACAAAAATATATATATATATATATATTTACCATATATATATTAATATCCATATTGCCACTACAGGAAAACGGTGACATATTTTAAGTTTGATATCATAATTTTATTATCATACTAATTACCTATTAAATTAATAATTTATTATTTTTAGGAATATATTTGAAAGAAAATTATATTCATAACAATAGTGATATCATTATATATAAAACTATCCATTTACGGTGATGACTTCATTATGAATATATATATATAGTTTTGAAGGATAAAATAATAGTATATTGTTATTTTTAAGGGTAGCTCGGAAGAAACTATATATATCATATCACATTGACAATACAATAAAACGAACACTTCATAAAATAATTTGAAATTTTCATATAATCTAATCACATACTCATTGAAAGGGTTGAACCTTGAAAGATCATATTGACAGAAAAGGTTGTGAAAGTCCCAAAATACCCGTCATTGATTTCACGCCATAAATTTCACTCTTTTTTTTTATCATTAACTAAATTAAAGTATTATCTCTTTGTTCCACAAAAAGAATTTATTTTAACTTTTTCAAATTACTTGCAGTATATTTAAATTAAATATTTGGATGAATTTATTTTGTTTTAATTAATAAATAATAAATATTGTAAACTATATTTAACAGGTGTAACTCATTATAATTTTCTAAAATTTACGTCAATCAGGTCAATTTAATTAGTAAAATATAGTAGATGATGATCTGCATGCAGGTTGTTGCCTCTTTTAGTTTTTGGCCGACCATAAATATTCATGCATGTACGCAATACATAGATCAATATACTCTGATCTTTAGTTTTTGGCCGACCATAAATAAAGGGTATAGACTACTATGTCTACGCATCAATACTATATTCGCCAGAACTAGGAAAAATATGAACTTACACTCCCCTTTTTTAATTGATGTTTTAGCTAGGAAGGAAGACATAGATATTATAAAATGTAATTAATGTTTTTGTAATTAATTATATAAGTATAAATTCTCAATATTACTCTTGTAAAATTTATTGGAAAGATAAAATTAAAAAAATGAAATTAGTATTTATTTATTGTTTGGAGATACAAACGACAAATAAAATAAAATAAAATAAAATTTATTTATTGAAGAAAGGAACGGAGGGAGTACTATATATATAATGAGCACAATGCATGCATTATTGATCAATTAAATCTAATAACAACTTGCTTAAACTAGACCTCGATCAGTTTTATATCAATTTTAAACAATTGTTCAACCCTTATAATTTATTGTTGTAATTATTAATCATAAAACAGATAAAAAAAGATCTTTTATCATCGCATAAGCTAGATAATCATAAATAACAGTAAAAACCAAATAAAATTAAGTAGGATTGAAATATTAATATCACCTAATTTTGACCCTGATATGTTAACGTTTTCATGATGATGTGCTTCTATATCACTTTATGGCGTGGACTCTTTGACAGATGTTATCACAAACATCCAGAATAGTAACATTTTACAGTATCTTCTTTAGTTAATGGCCTAATTAAGCTCAATCTTATAATCAGCGTAGAGTTGAAAAAGAAGATTAATCAGAACATGACACGTACATTGCACTCACAATACAAGGGCAAAGAGGACAAACCCCAATAGACTAAAAGCAGTGGATTGACAAGGACAATTAATGAAAGAAAACTTTCTCACTTCTGCTAAACTCGACTACTTTTGATTGAATTGTTAAAAGCATTTTGTTCTCAAAAAAAAAAAAAACTGTTAAAAGCATTTCAATTTTAGAACTTAAAAATATTTTTAGTCTAATTACATGAAAACAAGAGGAAACTAATGAGGAAAAACTTGTCTTCATTTTGTAGCATCTGCATGTCCTGCTAATACAAATTTTGTAGAGAAATTTGCAGAGAACCTGTAATTACCTTGTGAGAATTCTCATCATTAATTTATGAACTTTGGTCTAATTAACTCCCTCTTACGTTAGTACTGATCATGGCATATACCTTTTGGTGCCCTAAAAAAAGGGGAGGGGAAAAGGAAAAGAAAAGGAAGCAGACAAACGTGCATTGTTCACGGCTGATCATGAGGGGAACCAATTGTTAGGTATTCCTCCATCATATATAACCAATGAAGTTCACCTTTTTGACTTATAAATGAAATGATTGATGTGCATGGCATGCATTTGTGTGTTTCAACAGTACCCAAACTTAAAAAAGGTGTACAAGAACATCTATAAATGGAGAACTAAGCCAAGCCAAGCCTACGTACTTTAAGAATGGCAGGTGGCAATGGCGCCTTTCATCCATTTATTCTCACTCTTCTTCTTGTTTTCTCTCACCTACTATTCTTCAATGCAGTCCCAACTTCAGGTAATTCTTGGTAAGGGAATATGATCTTCTACACGTCCGTCCTTAATATATCTACTTATTCTCACAATAATATTGCTTATATAAGTATTAATTAATTCGTTATTTCTTTTGTAACTATAGGGACTAGACATTTACTACTATATGAAACTCAAGATTCTACCGCATATGGCTACACTCACCAGGTATATATATTACTCAACCAAATCCATATCTATATATATATACGTACGTACATATATAAGATTGGTTAAAAGGTACGTAATTGCACTACTATATATCGTTCGTTCGTTCCCATGTTAGTTGGAGGCTTGGAGCACGTACAATTCATTTCAGTATCATGTGAAATCCATACAATACAATACGCAGTACATAGTATAAGCTAAAACAAGACATTATAGTAGCTTTATAAATATATTTATAGTTAAGAATTCTCTTAAAATTTAAATGAAATAAGACTAAATAGGTGTATAGAAGATTTTTGGTTAAATCAGTAACTTGATTGTTCTGTATGTAATTTAATACTATGAATGCGATAGATGTTTGAACATCGGTTCCTGAGTTAGAATTATGATATATATTTGTACGTGCAACTATAAATAACCAAATAAATATTTTAATTCACTAAATTCTAAATATTGATAAGTAAAAGTATCATATTTGAGAATAAAATTATCAATACAATGGTCAATAAAAGTATCTGATAAAATATTTAATTAGTTCATATTCCAAGAAAGTAAGAATGAAAGAATACTCAATTGAAGGAACTAACTAACTAATAATTACTGTCTTCATATATATATATATATATATATATATATATATATATATATATATATATATATGTATATGTCGAATTACGGCAGATAAACACCCTGGATGTCGTGGAAAAAGAAGAGCTAATTATTCGGGGAAGGCTGGATTTGGCACACATTGACTATACGGAGGCTGGACCAAATACCCGCCATACTCCTCCTCCGACGGGCTAATATGAATTAAGTAGTAGCATTTATATATAGATTATATGTACGTACCACATGCATGTGTAACAATAAATGTTAAGATTGTGAAAATAATTGGCTGTCTTAATTGTATCCAATCTCGATCGTCTTCAAGTTTTTTACTTGTCACTTGGATTGGCAGCTGAATAGCTAGTGAGTGCCTTGATATTTTGTTGTATGGCTTGTACGTACCCTGTCAGCTTAATTATATATGGCTAGTAGTATAGTATATATGTATGTGATAACGAGCTATGGTTCTTCTTATTATCTTTACATCTATTATAAATCAAAGACGGTATAATTAATTAGTTACATTTTTACCACGTCACGAAACTACACTTTTGCTGCTGCATATATGACTAAATATTTTGAAATACTTTTAAACTAAATATTATCAGCTTGTTGAATTGAAAAACTTTGCTCTCACTTGGACGCTCGCATGAACTAGCTAGAATTGATCACCCACTTTGTATACTATTATATATATATATATATATATATATATATATATATAATGAAATGATCCATGAATAATGTTAGTTAGAGTGATTGTTTTCATTAACGCCATCCAAAGCGATTCAAAATTAGAGTGAATGGTGAGATGATGATGGCACCGCTACTCCTCTAGCGGTATTATCAATTTTTTTGTTGTACACTCTCACTCTAGCGGCAAATCAAAAGCGATCAGTGTTTTGACTGGCCGCTTAGAGAAGTATAACCAACAAAAAATGGTTGGATTACATTATCCCGATTATCCTCATACATATAAAATAAAATAATAAAATTATAAGTATAATGAGTAATTATCCTTATACTTATTAATAAAATAAGTATGCATAAGGATAATTAATAATTATCGCCTTATGATTTTAATTATCAATAGAAAATAGTGATTGAATTTATATTATATTTCCTACTCAAATATATAAACTCAATCACTATTTCCTATTAATTATTTTTATACATACTTATTTTGTTAATAAGTATAAGGATAAGTATAAAGATAATTACCGATTATCCATATAATTATACTTATAATTTTTATTATTTTATTTTATTGATAAATAAGTAATATGTATAAGGATAATCATTTATTAAGTATAAGGATAAGTATAAAGATAATTACGTATTATCTTTATAATTATCCTTATAATTTTTTATTATTTTATTTTTCTGATTAATACGAGGATAATCAGGATAATGTAATTAAGTCAAAAAAATTTTGTTTACCGCTACTCGCGGCTAGTCAAAACGAAATTTGGTGGCCAGCTAGAGAGAAGTAGCGGTTTGAGCTCTCATCTCACCCATTCACTCTAATTTTGACTACCACTTGATGGCGTTAGTTGAAACAGTCCATCTGACTAACGTATTCTGTGGATCATTTTTCATATATATATATATATATATATATATATATATATATAAAGAAGAAATAACACATCCAATGTGTACACACATGCATAAGACACTAATACATATATATTTTTAAAACTCAATTCGACATAAATAAATATTTCATAATGGTATGAACCCCAATTATCCTCCAAAACCTCGTAGCCAAATATCTCCTGATCCGTTGCACAAATCTCATTTATTTTAACCTTTTTACTTTAAATATTTATATATTAATTTATACGTAATATATACAACCTCTTTTTCTATTTATGATCGGGATAGCAAAACATAGATGTGTTTATTAGTTAGCACATCAAACTTTTTAGACAGAAAAAATTAAAGAAGATTTTTTGAGAGGTAATTAATTAATAAGAATTACGTGGTGTGCAAGAAAATATATATATATATATATATATATATATATAATTGCCCATGTAAAAGAATATTGATGCAACGTTTTGTTAAAAGTCATTATATATACAGTTGATTAGTAGTATTAGTGAATCATCAATCATTACGTGAATTAGTCAACTTTGCTTTTTTAGATGAATGGATTTGTTTGCAATATGGTGCACAAGTGTTCCATAAAAGTATATATGCCTATTAACTACTCCCTCAGTCCGGATAAAATTTTTTATTACTATTTTAAGGTTATCTTAAATTAAATATTTACTTACCTTAAATAATTTATTTATATATAATATTTTTATTATTAATTGTTATATTTCTATTCTCTATGTATATTTATTAGACTAGATAAACAGGCAGGCCAAGCCAAAAACAAGATGGGCCAAAAGCTTATTAAATTTGTTGAAATTTAAATTTTATAATTTCAAAGTCCGTATTTCATGATCGTGCGGTCAGTATAGTACAGCCATGGATGAACCAATATGTATCTTTTTTTATATGTTATTTTTTAGATTTGACCCAAACGAACCGGACGTGTAGCGGGTTGGGCCAAAAATTCCCGGGATTTATTGGGCTAAAATTTTACAATCCTAAAGTCTCCCTACGAGCTTAGCTTTTTTTGCTTAAGTCTAATATTTTTAGAAGATCACTAAGAATGTCTTGTAGAATTATGCAATTAAATAAAAATTTAAATATAAACAATTTTATCATTTTATCCTCTTTTTTAATATATATAAAAAGTCAACCATGAATTTTATCCTAAGACGAAAAGAGTATTTAAGTAAAGAAAGTTGGTAATAAGTGTCCACCACTGTCCACTTATATATATATATATATATATATATATATTATCTTAATATTATAATGTTTTTTTTATCATTATAACAGATTAAAATTTTTATATATTTCAATCATTTTAATTGTTTAAAACAAAAAAATAACTAAAAACATTCGGCTCGTTGAATCAAGTCCTTTACCCCAATTAATTTGAGATTGATTATAAATTGTAATCAATGTCAATGGCGCGTGCCACTCACCCATGCACTGATAAGGGAGTAAAGGGACAACCAATTTAAATTATTAAATTGAGGAAATTATGGAGAATTTGGTCATTAGTTCCAGCCATTTTCAAATTAGTTGGGCTAAAGCCTAAAGGACTTGCTAAAACTAAAACATTGAGGACCTAATTCCCATATTTTTTTTCCCTTGGGGACCTAAAGTACATTTAGGGGGTGTATTCAATTAAGATTTTTAAAGATTTTTTTTAAGTGACATACTTTTGTAGAATTTGTGGGATTTTAATGACTTTCAAAGACTTTAAAGACTCTTTTAAAATGACTTTTATAGGCTTTCTATGAAATAAATGTGACTTTTTATAAACTTTTTATCAAGATTATGATAGAACTTTGTATACTTTAATATATCTTTACCAACTTATATTAATTGTTAATTAGCCCATGTGTATGAACATCTCTCTCTTTTTCATGAACTAGAGTAAATCTCATTATATTATTGTGGCATGAGATTTTATATATGTTGAAAGCGTTCATATTATTCTACTTTCGTTTCATAATACATTTGGATCTTTCTGATACCAATAAAACTTAGAAACTACGAACATTGATACAAAAATTAAGCTCAATTTTCATTGAGCTATATATATACTTTATGCATATCGTATGCTTTTTGGTATCTTGTGAATATGTTCTTTAAGCGACCAAGTTTTTGATTAAGAAAGCGAAGTATCTTTTTCTCAACTGTTTGCTTACTTAGCATTCCATTACTATCACGCCATTACTTAGCATTCCTTGTTGAGAATCTCTCATTTGTAATTACTATGTCATATATACACATCTATCTTAGTATTTCCTTTAGTAATTTATTAGTCTAAACACATAATCATAATTATATATTATACATACTTGGTACTACATATAATCATATATGTACTACATAATCATATATTATGTAGTAAGTAGGCCAAAATGTCACATGTTACATTGACATTCATTAGTTTATAAATTTTGTATAATAGCTTCACACAAAATACAACTATAAAAAGGGAAGAATTTACGTAAAGTGAATGCATGTCTAAACATCCAGCTAGAGAATTTGAAACATAAGGGCTATATAATTCAAAGACATTTCAGTGGTTAATAATAAGCACATAAATCTTCGAATTTCATGTTCCATCAATTAAGATTATTTGAATAACATCAAGAAGACTTACAAGGTAAATAAATTAATTAAAATATGATATACTTGATATTAAATAATTATATTAAATTCAAATGAACAAAGATTAAGAAAAACTATCTTCTCAAAATACTCATAATTTATTATTTATCTTGTTAATATCGAAATTCAATTCACTGAATTGTACATACATAATCATATTTTATACATACATAATCATATATTTTCATATATTAACTGTAACACATAATCATAATTATACATAATCATAATCATACATAATCATATATTTTCATATAGTTTCATATATTATACATACATAATCATAATCATATATTTTCAAAAATTAACAGTAATTTCATATATTATACATACATAATCATATATTAACAGTAACACATACACATCATATATTTTCTATTTTCATATATTATACATACATAATTTGTACAATTGATATGAGAGTTTCATGATTTTATCTCACCTTTATTGAACAAATCTCTTTCCTCTTTCTATTGGAAGCTTTCGAACAACTACTTTTTCTCTCACCAATTCAGATTAGGTTTATTTGTTTACTTATTAATATATCTTGTTAATTCTATTATTATAATAAATCTAATTATTTTTTTGGCCCAAATTTTACCAAATTATTTATCCATCACATATTAATATTTATTCGCCCATATAAAATAAAGGGTTCTTTACATAAGTATACAACAAATAAAAAGTAATTACAAGAAAAGTGCATCAACTAAATAATTACAAAAAGAGTGTAATTAGGATTCATATTACAAAAAACTAGTACAATTCACATTAATAAAGAAACCTAAAATCAAGGAAAATAACTGCCATAATTTCAAATTCAAATTCAAACATTTGGGATCTAACAACAAAACTAAAATCAAAATAATAACAGTTGACAGTGGACATCCATTATCATTTTCTCTCTCTTCCTCCTCTAGTACCTTCTCTGCTCCGACCTTATTTATCTACTACAACCGTGTCCACGTTTATACCAAGGTAACCAATAAAAAATAGAACACTGCATAGGAAAGAGAGATAATAGAGTGATGTGTAATGTAATATTGATAACCAAACCTTCGCATCAAAGGTACCCAAATATTTATACCAAGTAACCAAACCTTTATACTAAGGTAACCTTTTTTTATGAATATTTGGTTACCCACAAAAACTAAAATGGTTACCTTTGTATCGAGTTTAGCATACCAACCGCACTACATTCAAAATAATTTTATTTTTTAAAAGCGTGGCAATATCTTTATACTAACACTAACCCTGACGACGACCAACACCGCTTTCAACCCCACCCTCATCGCCTCAAAATGGGCTCAATCCTCCTGGTTCGCTTTCAGCGCCAGACCGACTTCTCCACACGGTCAATTTATTCAAGCCGTGGTCGCCGATCCGATTTCTCTCCCATGACAAGCGATCAGCGATTCTGGCCACGCCATGGCAAAGGGGATGATGTTGGCCATGAGCCACGAGAACGTCCCTCATGAGGCGCGATAGGCGTGCTCTCATATGCCTCGACTTTAAATGTTGGAACAGTGGGGAGCAGAGGAGGCCCTCTGGAAGAATATTAGTTCTTCAAAGATATCGAGCATTGGTTTAGCCACTAATGCTGCATCAAGTTCTAGTAAAGGAGACATAACTAAAAAAAAGACGCATAGATGAACAATATAGAAAGGTGCTAGTAAATCACATGGCAACGGGAAGTGGAATCCTTAAATTAAGGAATTCTAATCAATTATAATTCCTTAAATTAAGGAATTCTAATTACACTAGAATATGCAAATAAATATAAAAGTGTATTAGTTATATAAATATTATATGAGCGCACTATTGATGTAATTATTTTTAAAAATATATTAGAATATGTAATTGTTTCTAAAATAAATAACTAATTTGACCCAATAAAAGATAGTCCAATTAATAACTAATTTTATCCACCTTTGTGTTTATTTGGAAGTCTTTAGAAATCTCTAGAGATGAGACAAGACCTTGGATATGGATTGATAGTTATAATTCTTTCTTCTAAAGTCTGTTAAATTCTACTATTTGATAGAAATTTTTAAAATTTATGATTTTTTGAATATCAAAATACTTTTATAGACTTTATAAAAATTTTAATTCAATACCACATAACTTTTAAAGATATTAAAAAAGTTATAATTAAATACTACTAAACTTTTATAAATTTTTTAAATATCTTGATTGAATACACCTTTAAAGTCTTTAAAAATTCTAATCGAATACACCCGCTTAGTATAGTAAGATCCAGGAGTCTTTACACTCGAAAGAAAGGAGGAAAAGGATGTATGTAGTAGTATAAGCTCGTGCTTTGGGTCAACAATAAAAAGGGAAAAAAGAAGAACAAAAAAAGGTGAACTTCCGCAAGTGGAGTCCCTCCATTTCATTGATTCATACAACGTTGCTAAGAAATTATGGTGGAAAGTTTAATAAACCTGCTTACATTCCATGGAATCAAGAATCTAGGATTGGGTTGATTTTATTTGAGCAGTAAGAATGGAGAAAGATCCGAAATTATTCTGGGTTTCGAAAATCAAAGAAGCATTATAACATTCCAGGTGTACTCGATCCTCTCCTTAATTTCTCTTGTTATTCCTTTTACCAAATGTTTGCACATTGATGCAGAATTTACACCTGATAGAATTGTTAAATGTGTCTCTTTTCTTGGTTTAGATTGATAATGTGGAATGTCTCGTGAATTTTATCATCTGGGTGCTTGCCAACCAATTAATTCTTTTGCCTAAGGGTTTTGTTTTTGTTTTTGTTTTTCTTTAGGATAAATGTAATATTATTATTATTTGGGAAGGGAAGAAATGCATGCATGGTTAGTATGTGAAGTGGATGGAATTCATGTCAAATCAGTTTCTTATTACCTCACTTGAGTTTAAGTAAACAATGGACGAATAAGTTAAAAGAATCTTCAAAAATCCAAATTGAAACCTGTTCGTGGCATTCTATTATTTGTTAACCCTGCAAGTGCTTGAATTTTCAATTGCTCGTTTGATGTTCGAATTGACAGTATGTTATAGGATTTGTAATGAATATAATTATATAATTGTTCTAATTTATAATTTTATGGACAAACAAAAAGCTTATGGCGTGCAATCTATACTCAATATAGGACTTTTCGTGAGGCTGTGCAGATTGCTAAAATGCAATCCAATAGAGGAAAAGTGGTTGAAAAATGGACAAATATAATCTTGTTAGAACTCAGCGCCACCTTTGGAGTTGGGACAAGCTATAGCTTAATTATCACTTTTATTACTTATTTTCAAATCACTAATACTCTGCTTGATCTTATTGACTACTAGTAGTAAAAGGAAAGGCTTCCCGAACTGCCTTATCTTCCCATACTAATATGATGTGCACTAAGTCACAAGCTTGATTCATAACTCTTTTATCATCCTGCCATAATCCACAGTTTTCTTGTTTGGACTTTGTGGCCTTCTCATGTTGTTTCGGAAATCAAAGATACCACATCTAAATCACTGAGGAAAGCTATAATCACATCATATTGCTCCTAAATCTCCGAGGAGAGCTCTAATCACATCATATTGCTTCTAAAGCGCTGAGCTGAACTCTTTCATCCACATGCTATTTCTTGTTCACCTAATAAACATTCTGAATTGTCATCTAAAGATGGTTCCATTATTATAAGTTATTTCCATAATAGAATTTCGGTTGGCCAATTCTAGGATGACTGCTTTGCCTTGTTGGGGTCTAGTTTTTGCAGTATCCAGGTTGTAACTAGTACCACATTAGGCCATTGCCTGCCTCCCCTCTAAGCAACAGCTATCAGAAAGACCACACTTTTCTAGTTCTAGGTCTGCCTTTTCAGTAAATCATGACACACAAATAAGCCTTATCTGGACAGCTATCCTATCCCTTGTTTATTTTTTCCAAAGTCATGTTATACTATTATTGTTATTTCTCCCTCCATTCCTTAATAACTGACGTTTTAGGATAATTCTTTTGTTCCTAAATATATGATGTTCTAGGATTTCTAGAAGAATTGGTTACATTACTTCCGTAATTACCCCTAAACATTTAATACTCTCTTTAATTCTCTCCTATTTTTCCAAAGCTACTTTTTCTCTCTCTTTTAATATCTTACCCATGTACTCTCCTTAATTCCTATATTTTCTCTATCCTCTAACAATATATTTCTCTCATCTTTATCACCTACAATTTAGCTTTTCATTTATCTATGCAAAGGTGTTTTGTGGTAATACATAGTACATAATAATTTTAATGGAGTAATTTTAGGAGTTTTAACTTTCTTAATCTCTGTACAAAAACCTTAAACATCACATATTTAGGAATGGAGGGAGTATTATTTAAAATACTAATTCTGAGAAGGAGAAAAAGAACAATTGGTAAATATAGGCAAAAGATCTTCTAGCAATCTTATCTCGAAAGTCTTGCATTCTTCTGTATTAGCTATGAATTGAGCAAAGAAGCGTGGCAGAAATCTAGTTGTGTGTTCTTTGCCTATATGATTACACTTAAATGTAAACATTAGCCAATAACTTGAATATTAAAATTTGGGTAGCTAAACTTGTTAATCTTCTCAAATTGGTGATTAAATTTGATCTTTAAGCTGACACTCGTATTCCTTTTTTGAGGATATTGTTTCTATGTTGATGGTTTCTCATAATCAATATTCCTTCCGTTTCAAAATTAGAAATACAATTTGACTTTTGAGGTCAAACGACGGCATATTAAACTTTAAATTGATGTGAATTTATTTAATTTTAGTTGATATAATAATTATAATTGTATAATATATAAAAAGAACTATTAATCACAAAATTTATTTCATTCTAAACTTTTTTGAGTTATACCAATTTTGAAGTTTAATATGCCGTTGTTTGACTTCAAAAGTCAAATTGTATCTCTAATTTTGGAATGGAGGGAGTAATATTGTTGATTAAATGGAGCTGTTTATTATGGTTTGTGTTGTTACTTCTTCTATTCTAGGAAATACTTTGTGAAAAAGATAAGATAGAGTTAGTGTAACTACCATATCAATTTTTAAGATTCCAACATATTCTTGCATTTTATTGATCATCTTGACACGCAATAGAGCATTATGGCACTTGCCCAATCAAAAGGACAGAAAGATGGATCTAGCTTAAGTTCATTGGTGGAATGCATGTGACTTTTAGGTCTGTGAGGAGAAACTTATCCTATAACAAATTTGTTTGTTGAGCGACATTTTATCAAGAAGTTAATGATATACTTAGACTGTTTGAAGCTGATTGAATCTTAATTAGGAAACAAGACTTGACCTACTAAATTGACTGTATATAGGTCTCATTCACTTGCGGACAATATTACTTGCTGTATAACCTTGACTGAGGATCCAATGAACAGGGGATGGACATTTCTGGTTGGACTGCAACATCAATTACCTATTTATTTGGCATTATTTTGGTGTTTTCTTGTTAGCTGTGAGTGTAAGGTTGAAAGAAAGAAAAGAGCTCTAATTGGCAGTATAAGTTTGTCGTAAGACCAAACAAGAGCCTGAAAGAACATGTTCCAATACCTTTCTAGACCTGGTTCTTGGAACACTTCCGGTAGTAGCTCTCACATACTGATTGTGTGTAACCTGAAATGATAAATATTAAAAAAATAGTAACAGTTGGTAATTCAAGTAAAATGTTAACTTAGTATTAACTTTTTTTGATCAGCAAACTTAGTATTAACTGACTTATATATTAATACTATCATCTTGAATATCCTCACCAAATTAAAGTTTACTATAGATGCCCTCAGCTTCACCTATTCCACAAAAACAGGTTATCCAGGTACCAACTCATACATCTACTAGTGATTGTGTTAATTTAAATTGTTAAGATCTTAAATAAAAATAAATGCACTCCTAGATAATTCAAGTTGAAAATTAAGTTAAATTCAAGTATCAACTTACTTATTATGTATTACATCCAAACAAAAAAAAAGAAACAACAAACTTTTAACTGAAACATAATGCCACTTCATGTGCTGAGCTTCTTATGATACTCACCACTCTTTCTCCCCCAATGAATCTGTTACTAAGAGGTAGTAAGTATTGGATTTATTGGTGCACGAATTATTTTAGCGAATATTTTTGCATGATTCTATTTTGTCACCGCCATTAAGATGTGGGGTCATGGACAAAGATGTCCGTCATAAAAAATCTAGGCACTGGACAGAACTGCACGAGGAAGTTCAAGTGTTCAACATATATTGTCTTGATGAAGAAAGCGATCATACTGCCCACTTACAAGCCATCTCTGTAAAATTTACCAAAACATGCTGTGGAACCAGATAATACAGAATGCAGAAACATAAAATATACCTTCTCTAGAACTGGAAAAGAACATGAGAGCTTGTACTTTTAACCATGATAAATTGGCACTGGAACAAGGAACTGATTCAAAACGTTGAGATGATATTCCACTTCTTTGATTAGACATAGTTTAGGCCTTGTTGATAGTTCAGAACATTAACATGTTGAACTTCTCTTCTAATGACCAATGTTATTCTTGTTTAACTTCAAATTTATATTTGGTACTTCATTTGAAGGTTTAAATTATTCCAGGTTTTTTTTCATCATTTGATAGACAATGAATCTCAAGAGTAAAAAAAAATCATTTACTTTTGTTTATCTAGGTATGCTTATCTATCAGCCTTATTATATATATGTTGAAATTCAAGTTTGAGGCTGGCAAGACTTTTCGAGATTAGAAACTATGACTTGATTTTGTGTGCTCCATATATTCCATATAGACAAACAATGAAATACTCACTAAAATGACATTTTGGTTTATCATGATTAAGATTTTAAAAATTGAGAGCATACAAGTTTGAATGATCATTTTAGTGTTTTACTGGTTTTTTATAATGAAGACATTCTATGTGGTCAGTTTGTGTTGAAAAAAACACAGGAGAAAGCAGACTTGCTTCATTCCATAAACTATGAGTCTATATATAACTGCCTTGTTTCATCCTATATTTCAGTAATATACTTGTGCCAGAGCTTTACAGTATATTTGTGGAAAGCTGCCAGCATGAAACATGCAGAAGAAAGAAGCATAGGCATTTTCTCAGAAACATGCATCTGAATTCTTTTACCATGCTTTTGTAACTTTTTTTACTCATTGGTGAAAATCACACTTTACCAGTTAAACATGCTTTTCTCTGTAAAAGTTTGCAAATGCTTATTTAGTGGTATGATTTAGAAAGAAGAAATTGATAAGTGACATAATGCTCCCGTCATTTTCAGTAGGCAAAGTAAAATCTGTAGGGATAAATCTCAATTATTCACTGGGAGTGACTGGTTCCTTTTTGGTTCCCTTTTCCTGATTCCTGAGGCCATATTATTCTCATCTTATTTCCTTGCTTTTGGATTTGTTAGATCCCCTCTAATGGGTCCCTAGAGGAATAATAATTGATGAGGCAACTTTGTTTTAGTGTCTTTCCATTCAATGGACCTTCTGCTACGGAGGTAAATATACCAAGGGTCATTTGGCATCATCCTAGAATCTCCTTTACCCCTTATGGAATATATTAAAGCAAGAAAGGAGCTTCAAGTACAGCAGCTGGTTAAAGATAAAGGTACCTCAATAACAATTCTTTTCTTGTTTTTCAAACATTTGGGCCACATATATCATAGAACTTGTTAATAATTATATTCTTTTTTTGAATTTGAAGTATGAGCTTGCCAGCAAGGAATATAAGTACAGCAAAGACGCATAAATTAGGTGAAAATATCATCTTCTCGTGAGATTGGATCCTCTTTGAAGTCAAAAGTCTCCATTATGCAGAAAAATGACTATTGATATGAATATATGTATAGTAGTGCATGTGATTACTGGACTCTTTGATTCTTTTGAAACCAATCAGATGCATGCAGAACTGTTTAGGAATGTGGATATGAACATCCAAGAAGAACTTAAAAGCTTGTTTATTTTATTTTTTTTATTTTTATTTATGAACTCGGTGTTTTTTGACAGGGTCTCTTAAATGTACAGATATTATCTCATCGTTCTCACTTTTGAACCATTTGAAATTGATTAGCATGCAGTAGACCAACTGAAGGTAATGTATAGTAAATAGCACTGAGATGGCAAGCGATACTTTGAAGATCAATCATTGAATTTCAATTCCAGCTATGAGGGCATAACTGCATCCTGAGAAATCCGAAGATCAATCTTATCAAATTTACTTTTACAATTGTTGCTGGACAACGTGGTCTTCCCTTTTTCTGTTTTTTCCATTTTTTAAATTGAATATAAAATTTCTTGGTTATAAATTCATCCCTCTATTCATAGATGATGTGGACACAGACTGGAAAAAAGAAAAGGATTTGGAATATGTTTTCCAGAGGATTTTTATGCAAGCGTAGGTCCTGCCTCTTTTTTTCTTTATATAGCTTATATTTCTTTGGGTGATTACCAGTATGATGCTTTTATATCAGGAGAAAGTATAGATCCATAAGTTTTGTGATTTTTTTGGTAATTTCTGTGTGTCTGCTGCTCTGAGGAATCATGAATCAATTTGTGATTGTCAGAGATAGAGAGAGAGATTCAACATGAAGCTTTTGTATCAAACCCATATAAATTTAGCTCAAGAGTTTTCAAGTTACATGAGAATCAACTACTGCAGTAGGTGACGGGTAAAAGTGCAAGACTGATATTCTCATGACCTCTGTTTGATCTGTTTACATATTTATAGGCTGATTCTTGAATTATAAGCTTGAGTCCAATACTAACCATGTGCAACAAAGTAGTAGAATTTTTTACTATTTGGTGAATAGACTGTGAGTCCCTTTTAGGCTTTTTTTAAAAAAAATAATAATAAAATTGCCTGATTGATAAAATTTTGGTATTTTGTCCATATCCCAGTCTAATCCATCGAATTAAGTTAACTTTTTTTAGTTTTTGATGAATTTGCTTTATTCATTTACTTTTCTTGAAAATTGTTGTTGATAAAATAAATACGTCGAGTTTGTCCAAAAATCTGTTGTTGGATTTTTTGGGATCTGGTTAGCATAAAATTTATTTGTTGGTAAGTTGGTTGATTACTAGTAAAATTTGTCCTAAAATCTAAAATCTGTTGTTGGAATCTTTTCATTCCTTTCATCCCAATTCCTTCATCCCAACAAAAAAGTAAAAGAATCTGCCAATCCCACCACGCCCTCCTCAAAAAAAGAAAATTATGAAATAAAGTATTGAAAAAAGAAAAAAAAAATTATCAAAAAGTTAAAAAAATAAATTCTTGTTTGGTTTTCCCTTTCAATCTCCAAAAAAAATAAATACTATTCATTAAAAGCATCCCCACTATTATAATTTCACCATCAAAGTTTCTCACGATTTTAGAAAGTTGCACCCATTATCCATTATGGTGGGGCTGCCTAATTAATAAGGAATCAAACATGTATGTGTGAGTATATTATTTTGGACAACATAAATTATTTAGTATTTTTAATTCTAGTGATACATTTTAATCTAGGACCTACATGTTTATGTTAAATTAGTGAAAAGAAAAGTGTGTGCGTGTGTATAAAATTTAAAATTGATATAATTAAAATTTATTATATTAAAAGTATATATATATATATAAAAATATTACTTATTCTATTTCTTTCCAAATCGCAAATTTTGGACAAAATAAATTATTTAGTATTTTTATTAAAATTCATAGTGAAAAAAAACTTAAATTTTAATTTCTTTTCTTTTCTTCTCTCATTTACCTAAAGAGAAGAAAATTATATATAAAAAAAAAGGGCTAAGAGAGTAATTAGAGAAAACTTGTGTTTTTAATTTTTTGTAGTGAATTTTAAATTTTTTGTTGATGTTTGAATTTGAATATGTAATCTTGCCTTGCATACTAAAGTAATAGACCTTTTACCAATATATATATATATTACTATTATATACTGAGGTAGGGGTTGGAGAACAGCAAGATAAAAACAAACCATACACTTTTTGCTATTTTCTCTCCTTTTGAGACTCAAATTGAAGTGTGTTGCTTTCTCTGTTTTTGCTGCATCACAGATTCTCTCCACCCCCTTCCATGTTTTGAGTCAAAGAACAAAGAAAATGAAAAAAAATAAAAAATAATATTAATTAAAAAAATGGGAATGGGAGAAAAGAATAGAGAGGCACAGCTCATGGCATATATTCCCCCCAAAACACAACCCCACTTATGTTTGGAGATATGGAGTGAGAACACAAGACATTCCAACAACTCCCCCCCGATTATAAAACACAACTCCAGCTGCCACACATTTTAGTCACACACAGACACCCATATTTATGTTACATTCCTCAACCATTCTCATCCAAATAACAGAATGGCTCTACAGAATACACAAAATCAAGATATGAGCTTGGTTTTATCAAGTGATGCAAAACCCAGGCTTAAATGGACTCCAGAACTTCACCAACAATTCGTCAATGCAGTAGCTCAGCTTGGAGGCGCAGACAGTTTAGTTTATTTACAAACTCTTGAATTAATTACGTCCATTCTTCAATAAAAATGTAGTGAATTAAATCTCTAATTAATCTTCTTGATTTTTTTTCTGAATGGGCAGAGGCAACACCTAAATCATTGATGAGGGTGATGGGCATTCGTGGACTCACCTTGTACCACCTAAAGAGCCATTTACAGGCACTTTTCTTTTTTCATGTACTCGGTCCATTATTTCCCGTTGCTTATACCAATTAAGATGAATTATAATTTGTTTTATTCATTCTTCTTTGCTGCAGAAATATAGGCTGGGAAAAAGTCAGCAATCTCAAACTTGCATTGACAATGACCAAGAAGGTGAGTAGCATGCATTGATTATGAAATCATTACAAGTATGGAAATTGTGTATGGGGATTTAATCACACTTTTTTTCCGATGTAGAATACGAAGAAAATCTCAGGAGTCAATCTAGTAGGGATAACAGTGATGGAACCCAGAATCAGATTAATGAGTAATAATACTACTTTACAAAAAATTATTCTTTATTGCATTGGTTCGACTAAAAATGAATCTATTGCAAGAGAGTCATAACTGATTGAAGCTGTGTTTTGATCAGGAGCTTGCAAATAACTCAGGCTCTACAGAGGCAAATGGAGGTGCAGAGGAAACTTCATGAGCAGATTGAAGTAAAAAATACTTGCAATAATGCCTCTCTCTTTTTCTTTTTTTTTTTAATGTGATTCCTTTTAAATGAAATTCAAAGGAATCCTCCTATCAAGCAAGATTGATTTTTCTCTTTTCAGGTACAAAGGCATTTGCAGCTGCGAATTGAGGCTCAAGGGAAGTATTTGCAGTCTGTATTGAAGAAAGCGCAGGACACACTTTCTGGATATAATTCCTCTTTTGTAGAAGTGGAACTTGCTAAAGCTGAACTCTCTCAGTTAGTCTCAATGGTCGACAATGGGTGCCCAAGCTCTTGTCTATCGGTATTAACAGAAATCAAAGACTCAAGCTTAAAAGATACTGTGAACAAATCATTAAGGGGAACTAGATGTTCCTTAGAAAGTTCTTTGACATCATCAGATAGCTCTGCAAGAAAGGAAGATGGTCAACCAAAACGAATTTACTGACAGTACGAATAAGTGGAATTCAAATTCTGCGGTGCCCTCGCTGATGGAATTGCATCTGGAAAATAAAAGTGAATCAACTGACCAAGCCATTGCAAGAAAAAGAAGTGGAAGCACCATTTCTGATGCTAACTATGTTCAGCAACCATCTAGAAAAAGATCAACAACCCAGAAAACTGCTGAGCATTTGAAAAGGTTTGATTTGTTGGGAACCTTTGATCTGAACACCCACTATATGAATGACTTGGATTCTGGTCCAAAAGCAATAGATTTGAATTGCAAGGAAGTTGAACAATTCAATGAACATCTATAATTCTATAAATTGTATGATCCATTATGCATTTTTTTTCCAATAGAGAATATGTTGTGTATAAACATTGTATATTGTTGAGTATGGCGCTTAAAGAACTTTTGATAGTATATCCATATTGAAAAGTATAATATACTTTGCATACTTCCTCATATAAATATACGACTGCACTTTGTATTGGTGACCGCCAAGTTTCTAGACAGTATTCAGAGTTATACTCTTAGATAAATCAAAAGAAAAATGATATACTGGAAGAAGAATCCAACATAATACCTAAGAGAATGGGTGAAGCCTTTTAATTTTTAAAAAACCCTATTTGAGGTAATAGTGTAATAGATACGGTTAAAAACTGTCATTTTTCTGCTCGATTCTTCCATTAGGGTAACATTTACCCTCTCCAAAATTATGTTTTTAGGCATCTGATTTGCTTAGAACATTTCCCATGGGAATTTTTGGTTTATCATGCTGTTGCTGAATGATAAAAGTACAAAATCCAACCCCTCCTATTTATTAGTGCTGTACATACTTGGGACTTGGTAATATGTCATAATAGTATAATTCCTTGTTAATAACCTAAATTTAGACCATGCTTTTGTATTTGATTCTTTCTTTATTTATTATTGAGCATCTGACAAAGTCACAAAACAGACAGACATGGAATGTTTACTGTGAATACTTGAAAATCCGACATAAGGGGAAAAACATAAATATGGGATCATTCTTATAGATTGCAACATTACAAAGGTTATATGCACTGAAAAGCTAATTTGATTAGGAAGGAACTTCTGAAATAGTATGTTTAAGTGATGATGAATGTTAGTAGACCAACAAGACCAATCAAAATAATCACAAACAAATTCCATTCAATGATTCTTGATAAAGAGAACAGTAAAACCTAAAAAATATATCTCCAATGGTATTTGATGAAATATTCGAAAGCAAAAAAAAAAAACACTAAGAAAAATTGTATCTATTCCAACATTGACTGATCAGGTCCTGGAGAAGCTGATGAAGAATCCGTCTGATCTGTGTCCCCATTTGTTCTATCACTACTGTTATTGATAGAAAAACTAACCCAAATTTGTCTCCTCTCTCCCTCTTCGTTACCGGAGAAAATTTTCCGGTGAAAATCTTGATCTTCATCAAGACCCATGAATCTTTAGCCAATGTTCTACACACCCACCAAGGCATTTCCTTGGCCAATTCTCCAACTCCCCCAAATTCCTCCAAACATATCACGCACTCCTCCCCTCTTTCGTTTCCACACTTGGCATGGCCTCAATTGAAGCTTTTGAGGCCGGCGGCTGACCATCTTTACTCAGTAGGTCCCGCAGAAGAGAATCTATACCCGACGAGCTGCCTTCTATCACCATCATACCCATACCCTGTGTGAAGGGATTGATGATTATGATCCGATCACGTGGGTCGGCCGTTTCCTGCGAATCTTCATCTGGGGCGACGGTATTTGGGCTGTTTGTTAATCCTAAGATGATGGGTAGGAATAGAGAAAGCTGTCTGTTTCTTGAATTTATCAAACGTTCGAGGAAAGATGGTTCAGGCATCTCTGTTTCAGAAGCCATTGATTGAGAAATCTGAAGAGGGAGAGAGTTGATAGAAGCTAAGGTAGTCGAGAAGGAGGAGAATGGAATTTAGAAGACAAATAATTGGCATTTAAGAGATGATTTGAGGGCGGTTACAGAAAGTTGTGGAAGGATCTGGAAGCTTGTCTTCAGTGATTGCTTGCATATTACAAATACAGCTTGATGTTTATCTTTTTCAGCCGTCTTTTACCGGGTTGAGGAGCTGCCTATTTTAACATCTGGATTTCTATGGGCAGTTCTTGGTGTTGGAAATTTTGGTTCTGAGCCCAGCCACCTAATGTTTTTTTATAACTAGCTCATGATGGTATCATGGTATGTTTCATTTGAGATGAACAAAAACCACCCCTGGCCGTGACTATGTAAAGAGTCTCAAACTTTGACTTTTTGAAATTTATGTGATTTTAAGTACAATTTCTTATAGTTATTGGAAATTACCTCAAAATATTACTGATATAAATTTTGGTTTTATTAAAAGTTGCATGAGTTCTAGTAATTTTAATTTAAGTTTCATGAATTAATTTAAAAAATCAAAACAAACTTTTATGGTTAAATTGAATATTATTATGCGTGAGAATAAATATAAGCCGGATAAAATTAACAATAAAAATATTTATAGAAATTACACCTCTTCTTACGTATCCGTGCCCGTATAGGAATAATATGATTACTCATTAGATAGATTCCTTAATAAAACCGAATTGAATCTCCTCAAAGAAAAAAAAAAGTCAGATTTTATTCTAATTCTTTCCTTATATTTAATGTATTAAAATAAAAATATATATTTAATTTTAAAACAAACAAAATAAACATTTTTTTTGATTTTGAAACAAAAGAGAATAATGTAATTATAGTCCGCAATTACAGTCCACCCTCTTATCTCTAATATTCTTTTGTGTTATAATTTCTTATAGTTAACAAAATTTTCAAGGGAAAAAATTCATTCCCCGCGTTATACTTGCTAAATTTTAATATTTTATAATTAATAATTTTTCAAAAGATTTATATTGTAATTATAATAATAATTAAAAAAAATAAAAAGTATCAGAGACATACATACATGCATGCATGCATATCCATGTGTGAATTATTATGTTATTCTAATACCATGAATTCTGGAGACACACGGCACTATTGTTGGAGACTAAAAATATGCGAGGACGGATATCCACACACATGTTGGCGGTCTGAGACTCTGAGGTAACACCAAACCACCTAACTATTCGACGAAATGTCCAAGAGAAACAACTGACTTAGAAATATATCTTCCTATGAATTGCACCATGCTCCTTAGATTTTATTGCGGCATTTGAACTCCAGCATCCACTATCGGCATCTTTTATTTTCCTTCTTTGTAAAATTATACTACAAATTTATGCCTAAGTTCTAGAAGTGCTCATACCTGTTTGATAAATTCCACAGCTACAATCACACTTGGGGGTTATGGCTCTTGGGATGTGCAACGCACTACAATTCAAAACTTGTGAGCTCTTTGGGACTCGTTTATTATGTCCTACTTTTCTTTCCATGCAGACTGCCAGTGAGTGAAATAATCCATTCGTTTTTTTTTGTCTTCCCATTTTCTATTTCTGTTTTTCCGGGCGTACTTTTAGCAATGAATAATGTGGGCTAACTTAGCGCTATTGATGGTGCTGCTTTAGATTTCCTTATGAAGCCGTTGGTGGTTGAGGCAAGGGCCAATACTCGAACAGAAAGTCCCAAAATTCGGAATAGACGGCAGAGGAAAAAGGTACTTGCTTTCTTCTTCATTTGAAGATAATTTGGAGTTGCAGAACTGTGGTGGCTGAGATTTCTTGAGTCTTACTTTGATATCTATTCTTTAGGGTTATAAACGTTAGTGCTCTGGGAAAATTTAAAATTTTATCGGCCTAGTGCAAAGCCACCAGTTCGTTCTTACATTGACATTAACTCCTTAAAAGTTAAAAAATGTTGGGGATCAGGCGAGGTGAAGCAAGTTTTCAAGCCCTTGCTAAACTCCAAGAACAAGAATAGAAGTAGAGAAACAGAAGAAAGAAGGTTAAAGAATGAATTTTCATTTGATAAATCTCACACACCCATCTGTTACATTTACTTTTCTTTATACTCTTTCTAACTACAAAAGTAATCCTAGCCCTTGCTTTCTATTTCTTTATTGCACAATCTCAACCGTTGGTTTATACAACTTAATGACAGCTGTAATGTCTTTAACTAACTGCCTCTCCTTATCCCGCCTCTGTTCTCTTGCTGGATTCTTCTTTGCCCTCTTCGACTTCCTTATTTTTAATGAAATTATTAGCTACTCTTGATCTTCATTTTCTGCCTTGCTAGTTAAGCTGCTATCTTCCTTCCTTTCCATTACAGATGTAACAATACCCTGCCCTTCAAAAGGCACGTTCTCCTCAAGGTGAAAAGCTGGATAAAGCTGATAAAAATTCTCTTGATCAACCCAAGTAGCTTCTTCTAAAGGTAAAAAAATGCCATTGTACCAAGTATTGATGAACCCAAACATTTCCCTTCATAACTTGGCGCTTGTCCAACACAGCAGCAGGCTTAAAAACTGGAAAATTATCAATAGCATCTGGAGGCCAATTGGTGATATTCTCTTAATTACTACCCTTGAACTTCTTGAGTAACGAAATGTGAAAGACTGGGTGAATCCTAGAATCCTCTGGTAATTTGAGTTTATAGGCTACTGTCCCAATCCGTTTTATGATCTCAAAAGGGCCAAAATACCTTTTGCTTAATTTGTTGGATTTTCTGTGTGCCACTGAAATTTGCCTATAAGGTTGAAGTTTAACAAGAACTAACTGTCCCACCTCAAAAGACATAGGAGTTCTATGCTTATTTGCTTGAGCTCTCATCTTGTCTTGAGCAGCCACCAATGCCTTTCTCAAACTTTGGAGTTTCTCCTCTCTAGATTGCAATAGCTAATAACTAATAACTGGAGGAGGAGGTTTTCCATACAATGCCTCATACGGTGATTGTCCAATAGCAGAATGTATGCCATTCAGCTAACGACAGAAATTTATGCCACTATTTAGGCTGATCATACACAAAAGCTCTTAGATATTGTTCCAAATATTTATTGGTGACCTCCGTTTGTCCATCCGTCTGTGGATGGTAAGATGAACTCATCCTTAAAGTAGTACTCTGTAGTTTAAACAACTCTTGCAAAAAATTTCCCAAAAAAGCTGCATCTCTATCACATACAATGGATTTTGGAAATCCATGTAACTTGCAAACCATGTCCATGAACAGAGCTGTGACCTTCTGAGCTGTAAAATTAGAATACAAAGCTCCAAAATGTACCCCTTTAGACAACTTGTCTACCACAACTAAAACAACTGTGAACCCATCTGAATTAGGCAAACTGGTAATGAAATCCATACTAACATCTTCCCATATTCCAGTAGGAATGTCTAGAGGTTGTAACAGCCCATAAGGTGCTCGAGGAACATATTTAATTTGTTGACAAATAGCACAACCATCAATATAATTCTGCACATCTTTCTTTACACCATACCAATAAAAATTGGCAATTAACCTCAGATAAGTCCTTTGTATTCCAGCATGGTCTCCTAAAGGAGAGTCATGAAACTCCTTTAATAATTCTTGTTTTAAGTCAACTGAGCTTGCTGGTATGAAAATTTTACCATTCCATAACACCACCCCACTTCTAATACTCCAAGGTGGTTGATGTTCCGTCTCTAACTTTCCTTGAGTAAAGAAATGTTGTAATTTTGTAGCCAACTGTTGAGCCTGTAAAATCTGGTCAATGATTTGAAACTTAGGAAGAGACAAAGCCATTAGAGTACCATCAACAGGAATGTCATCCGGTCGTCTAGAAAGAGCATCAGCTACCTACCTCGTTGTGTTTCCCAGGTTTATAAGTAATTTCATAATGATACCCAAAAGTTTAGTCAAGTAATACTGTTGTTCCGGTGTTTGGACCACTTGTTCCATTAAACTTCACAAACTCTTATGATCAGTGACAATATAAAATTTTGTGCCCAACAAATATTGTCTCCATTTACCTATTGCTGATGTAATAGCATATAACTCTTGGATGTAGGCTGATGCTTTTTGCAACTTTGGACCCAAGTTTCTGCTAAAATAAGCAAAAGGTTAACCCTGTTTAAGCAAAACTGCTCCTATAGCAATCCCAGAAGCATATGTTTCTACATAAAAAGGTTCAGTGAAATTTGGTAAGCGTAATACAGGTAGATGTGCCATAACATGCTTCAATTTGTTAAAAGCCTCAATAGCTAAATTTGTATAAGTATATATATAATTATAACCGCGGTAACATAAAATGAAATTGAATTGTATATCTTAATAGACAAACTGAATGAAGGCATCTTGTCTACTACTTCACATTCCAAGTTGAGTATTGTCAAAAGTATGACTTGAATTATAATTAGTTAAACAGATGAACCAATGCATATTTTGTAGGAGCAAATACTTTTTAATAAATATTGTTAATTTCTATACAATCTAGTAACCTGTATATGCAATTTTGAAACATCCAATCTTTCAAGTAGTTCAGTTTCTCTGTTCTGAGCCTCAAGAGGCCATTGAACACATCAATTCTTAGCCTTGTTTGGTTCTATCCCTTTAACAGAAATGACTAACAATTGCCCCAGGTATTCAATAGACTATAGTAACCTGTTAATCCCAAAAACTTCAGTTGTTTCTGATTCTGAGGAAGAGGCCATTGCAACATCACTTGAATCTTAGCCTTTTACTCAGGTTCAAACAAAATTACATTCCCCAGGTATTCAATAGACTCAGCAGCAAAAATACATTTACTCAACTTAACAAACAAAGCATGTTTTCGAAGACACTGCAACACAATTTTCAAATGTTGAGCATGGGAGTCCAATCTTTACTATAAATCAGTATGTCATCAAAAAATACTATGACCAATTTCCTTAGATAAGCATGAAATACCTGATTCATTATAGATTGAAATGTCGATGGAGCATTTGTCAAACCAAACGGCATGACCAAGAATTCATAGTGACCACTATATGTGTGCGGAAAGTTGTTTTGTGCACATCTTGTCCCTCCATTCGAATCTGATGATAACCTGCTCGAAGGTCTAACTTTGTATAGTACTTAGCTTGATATAACTCATCCATCAACTCATCAATTGTGGGTATAGAAAATTTATCCTTCACAGTTGCTACATTCAAGGCCCTATAATCGACACAAAAACGCCATGTCCCATCTTTTTTTTTAACCAACAAAACTGGAGAGCTGAAGGAACTAGTACTATTCTGAATAATCCCATATTTCGACATCTCATCTACTTGCTTCTCAATTTCTTTTTTTTTGAAAATGTGTATACCTATAAGGTCTGACACTTATACTTTTAGTACCAGGGTCTAATTCAATCATGTGATTTTGGTACCTAATAAGAGGTAAACTCTTAGATCATGTTTGTTTGTTTGCAAGGATTATAATCTCCCAATACAAATTGATTAAATAGAACCTGTTTGTTTTTTATGGATTGTTCATGATACATGTTATGAACCTTTAATGAAATAGTCAAAAAATATCGTCCAAGATATAATAACATATTTTAGCACCATCATGGAATGGATAGACCCTTTTATAATTCAAGCAAATGCTGAAGCCACTAATTAGATATATTAAATATCAACAAATCTTGATATATTTATTTTTCTAATGATTTATCATATTCATAATACATGTTGTAGATATCAAATCAACAATTTAGCCATTTTCATCCTGGATAATTTGTTATAGTTGTAATTTTTGAACAGAACTACCTTGTAAATTATAAAATGATGATACATTTGTAATATTTAGTTTAATTCAATACAATTTTAAATATAAGATTGTTTTAATATTGATTAAATTATTCAAATTCTCCATTTTACCCTAATAGCAATCTTGTTTATGAATAAAACTAATCGTTAAAATATGTTTGATCAGCCCAATTGCATGTTTATGTTTGAACTTTAACATTAAATATGGATATGTATTTGAACTTTAAGTAAAGCCCTTTAATTTTTATTATAGATTATTTTGCTTTATATTATTGTTTTGTTTGGATAAATTTAAGATAAAATATCAAAATGACAAATAAAAAATTTTCACACTTCCCCCCCTACACAAGACAATGTTTCCCCATTTCCCACTTTATAACATTAAACTGATCAGAAGATGTAATATGCAATCCCAAATATTTTGCTACTTTTTCCTGAATCCATCAATCAAAAACTGTATATTCTTGTTATTGACAAAACCAACCGCTCGTAAACACCCGACATTAGTTTTACCCATCAGAGCATGTAAACTAATAGTTGGACTCTCTTCAACTGTCACTAAAGCACTGTCCTCATTTTCATGTATTTCCTTAGTAGCATCCCATTCCAATACACAATCTGCAGGTGTAAAGACATCTTCCCTTTACACTGATGATTTCTAGTCCACTTTTCATCACAATTATAGCATAAACCCTTATCAATTATAAGTTGTCGCTCAGCTGGGGTAAGCCTCTTAATTGGCAATTTATCAATTAAAGAATTTGGTGATTGTGGTTTGTCTGGGAACTTGGGTTGAACATTAACAGGTGATTGAATAAAATTAGGGAACTCATATGTTTTATTTTTTGACATATATTGGTCCCAGAATTGAAGTTTGATAGTAATGTTTAGGACTAACATTAGATGGACCATTAAATAACAAATTCCCTTCATGCACTCGGTGTTTTAAAAATTCCCGCCTAGGGGCCCCCTGGTGCCTCGCCTAGGCCCAAGGCGGCAAAAAAATCACTCCATGAAATTAGACGGGGCCTATATGGGGTCTAGACGGAGAGGTTTTTTTATTTTAATAACTACCCAAATCAGTTCTTAATATATTTATTTTTCAAATGATTTACTATATTCATAATACATGTTGTAGCATATCAAATCACAACAAGAAGCAAGTCAAAATGGATAATTTTATTTATAGTTATAATTTTTTGAACTTGTACCAACTTCAAATTATATAAATGATGATACATTTGTAATATTTAGTTTAATTCAATATAATTCTTAAATTTATGTTTAGTTTTTAAGTTTTAATATTGAATTAAATTCTTAGAAATTTTAAATTTTATTATTTAATAGCAATCTTGTTTATGAATAAAACTAATACGTTAAAAATGTTTGAATTTTAAACAATTGCATGTTTGTGTTTGAACTTTGACATTAACAATATGGATATGTGTTTGAATTTTAAGCAAATGCCTTTATTATCTTTATTATAAATTGTTTTGCTTTATATTATTGTTTTGTTTGGATAAATGTAAGATAAAATATTAAAATTAACTTAAAATAAAAAATCCTGCCTAGGCCCCTCCTAGGCCCCCTCGGCCCTCGCCTCCGCCTCCCGCCTAGCGTCTTTTAGAACATTGTATGCACTTTAGCCAATCCAATAGCATGCTGAAGATTAAAGGGTTGTGCAACAATTACCTCTTTTTGAATCGGCCTCTTTAAACCACTTATCCAGCATCCCTTCAAGAATGATTCAGGTAACCCCAGAATCTGAAACGAAAGATCTTGAAATTGTACCTCATATTCAGCAACCATTCCTGTCTAGGTTAACTTGGACAGTTTAGAATTGGGATCATCAAATATAGTTGGACCAAAACGAATCTTAATCTGTAACTCAAATTCAACCCAAGATCTAATCTGGCCATTACTCTCCATCCACTGTAGCCATTTACAAGCATCCCCATCCAAATGTAACATTGCTAAATTCAATTTATGAGTTTCAGCAATGTCGTGATATACAAAGAATTTATTGACCTTATATAGCCATTCCGTCGGATCACCATCGGAAAACCTAGGAAACTCCACCTTCGTCCCCTTAAATTGGCTTTCCTTATTACCATTAAAACCCCCACAATCATGGCTTCGAACAGAATTCCCTTCGTCAAAGTTATGGGAATGATTTGCCCCTGCAGAATCTTTAGATCGCACTAGACTTTCCAATTGTTGCTGCATGACCACAAAGAATTTGGTAAAAAATTGCTCCGTTAATTGGGTAGTAAACTGGGTAACGAATTCTTTCAAATGATCAGAATCCGCCATGGAAACACTATCAAAAACAATGAAAGCACCAATGAAGCAAGTTTTCAAGCCCTTGCTAAACTCCAAGAACATGAATAGAAGTAGAGAAACAGAAGAATGAAGGTTCAAGAATGAATTTTCATTTGATAAATCTCACACACCCATCTGTTACATGTACTTGTCTTTATACTCTTTCTAACTACAAAAGTAATCTTAGCCCTTGTTTTCTACTTTAACTGCCTCTCCTTTTCCCGCCTCTGTTCTCTTGACCACTAACATAATCAGACATCCAAGCTGGATTCTTCTTTGCCCTCTTTGACTTCCTTATTTTTGATGAAATTATTAGCTCTTCTTGATCTTCATTTTCTGCCTTGCTAGTTAAGCTGCTATCTTCCCAACTTTCCATATCATCTTGTGAGTTATCTTCCTTTCCATTACAGATGTAACATGAGGACTAATTAGAGTTTCGTGGAATCAGTCTCAACACAGTGCAAGGCAGATAATTGCTTGATTGGAAATTATAATTGTTTTGTTGTACCTTGATGGTAACAACTAAGATAACTGTTAACTATTCTTCGTCATTACTAATTATTATTTCTTAGATTCACTGTTATAGCTGTATGTCTTTACTATTTGAGCCATTGAAACAAAAAATGTTATCTTGATCAGTTTAATGGCACACCTACAAGACCAAGGCTTTCAGTATTCTGCTCAGATAAACAGCTGTATGTTACACTGGTCGATGATCAAAACAAAAAGAACTTATTTTATGGCAGCACACTGCAGAAATCAGTCCGAGAGGATCCCACCAGTAGCACCGTCGTAAGTACTCAACTTAAAACATTTTTTAGAAAAGAAAGAGAGAATATCCTTGTGTAAGAGCTATTTCAAAGAACCACTTTTCAGGTAAACAAACTGTTTGGGATTGTAGGTGCAACCTACAGCCTGATTTAAGTTCTACTCTTGTTGGTTTCTCTGTCTATAAGTTTCTACTGCAATTCTAACTTCATATTTTGGACATTTGGTAATCCCAGGAAGCAGCTGCACGTGTTGGTGAAGAGCTTGTCAAGACTTGTATTGATCTTAACATCAATGAAGTATCTTATGATCGTAATGGTTTTGCCCGGGGAACAAAGCTGCAAGCCTTTGAGATTGCAATTTCGCATCATGGGTTCTTGTCAAGATAGATCTGTCTCTTGTTCTATGGTAGCCCTGTAGATATAATAGTAAATTCAATGATATTGATGCAGTGAACTTGCTTTGAATTTGGTACCGTTGCATCACTGTATCTTATTCTTATACAATAGTAAATGGCACTGATTTTGGATTTCCCTTACAAAAATTAAAGAAGTTTGCGTGCATTCACTTTCATATCTGCTTTCTATTTTTGATGCACAGCCAAAACACCGCAGATTCTGCCCTCAATTATAGGAAACTCAAGCGTATGTCAATGAATGAATCACCATTGCCGGGTCATATATATATATATATATATATGTGTGTGTGTGTGTGTGTGTGTGTGTGTGTGTGTGCCCTTTTGGGGCATGAAGTAACTAACTCCCTAGAGGTGGAATTGTAGTTTATCTTCAAGCATAACCAAGTTTTCATGGCCAGTTGTCAAAAAGAATTTTGGCGCAGAAACTTATGGGATACGCTGAAATTGAAAGGGTATCAAGTGGAAACTGTTGGAAGTCTGGCGGTTACTGACGGTTATAGTTTTAAAATTAAATCTTTCAGGTAGTTATCAAATCAAAGCCAATATAAAATTGAACAATCCCAACGGCCTGCTTCTCATTCCATTCATTTATCCATACTTATCAACCACTTGTTTGCTCTGAATCTCTTCCCTTGCAATTATGGATCAACCTGAAGATCAAATTGGCATCAAAATATACAACCCCCCACATTATGACCCATCCACATACCCTTCTTCACCACAGGCTGCTGCTCCATATGCGGCTCCAATTGGTGGCCGGAAGAGACGAGCAGTGGCAAATGGTGTTCAAAAAACTATATCCAAAACCTCGATGCTGGTGAACTTCCTCCCAACCGGGACCCTTCTTACATTCGAAATGGTACTCCCATCAGTTTACGGCAAAGGGGAATGCTCCTCAGTCAGCGCTCTGATGATTAACGTTCTTTTGGGCCTTTGCACGCTCTCTTGTTTCTTCTTTCACTTCATGGACAGTTTTCGCGGTCCGGATGGGAAAATCTATTACGGTTTTGTGACTCCGAGGGGTTTAGCAGTGTTTAAGCCCGGTGGAGTGGACGTTCCAAAAGATGAGATATATAAAGTTGGTTTCAATGATTTTGTTCATGCCATTATGTCCGTGATGGTTTTTGTGGCGATTGCGTTTTCGGATCATCGGGTGACTAACTGTCTGTTTCCGGGACATGCAAAGGAAATGGATGAAGTGATGCAGAGTTTCCCTTTAATGGTGGGAATTGTTTGTAGTGGTCTGTTTCTTGTCTTCCCAACTACTCGGTTCGGTGTTGGGTGTATGTCTGCTTGAAACCAAGGTCGTTTGTTTTGCCTCGTCAAAGTTGTTATGTCATGTGCTGTTTATTAATTCTAGTATTGTAATTATCTTTTATTTATTGCGCCCTCCAGTAATTTATTTGGAATAATTTTGGTCACGAGTATATTTGAACTTGGATTCATATCAGCTTCGATGATGATTGATTGAATAATGTTCGTAAACTAATGCTGCATTTGATTTTTGGAAAGGATCCGCCCTGACCGTAAAAAGCAGTCAGCGATTCACGTTTCAAAATTAAATTAGCAATATCACTAGTAATGGAAATGTAAACATGTTTTAAAACAGAATTATATAAGAGACGAGGCAAAAAAATTCTCTCTAATCTCTACATATAATACAAACTCGTATATTCCTAGAAACTAAGATTTCCTCGTATGCATTAGTACTACTATTTACCTAATCATACCACAGTATGTATTCCTGTATAACAATAGCTCTGTTGTTCCTCCCCCTTCATTTTTCCCAATGAGACTCTCTTCCTCTATGCTCTTTAGTGTGTTGAATTAAATCAAATGTCAGTTAGAAGTATCTTCCCAGGAAAAACTAGCTTCATGCTACCATATGTTTAATCCCCACAACATGTAGCACGATTTCCCTCTTGAAGCTTCTGCCACAGACAAAGAAGCTCTCTGGGAGCTTGATAGTGGGCGATAACATAACCATCTTTGCAGCCGTCGTTAAAGATCCTTTCTTCCTTTGCATATGTAATTTCTAATCCTTTTTTCTTCATATCTGCAATCCAAATGCCCATTGCAACATCTTCTAGCTTGAACATCTGCAGAATAGATTTCAGATTTATATTATGCTGTGTTTGCGAATAGGTGGATCTTTGTCAAATAGTGAAATAGAAATGGAGAGGGATCAACGTAAATCAAGGAAAGCACTGCAAGTACTAAAAGTACACAGCATGATTAATACTCTCTCCGTTCTTTAATATAGGTCGTTTTAGAGTTGTGCACAAGTATTAAGGAAATGATTGTAAAACATTAAATATACTATCAATTGTCTATATTGCCCTTGTATTGAAAAAAAAGAATGTTATTTATTGGGTAAAAAATATTAAGAGAACTAAAGTTATATTTATTACTTGGAGTAATATTGGAAACCAAGCAATTAATGTTTACTTAAAATTCTCAAACGACTTATATTTAAGAACAAAAATATTTCTCTAAAACGACTTATATTAAGGAACGGAGGGAGTAATTATAGAAGCAAGCACATCTTCTCTTTATACCTTAAGGCTGCCTATTTTGTGTCTCTTGTAGATTGTCGTTGCTATGTCACTAGACACAACATAACCAGGACCATGTGCCCAAGGTGGGTAAGTGTCTTCAGACCACTCCTGGAGAAAACAGGGAGAGAGCTTAGCAGCATATATGAGAAATAAGCAGGGTAAGGACTCTTGTTCCTGGATGGAGGGATTAAATGCTGCTTAATCCTATTCAGTTTATGCATATAAGCCTGGAAGAGAGGGTAGTCCTGACCATTTCAGATTTTTCAATCAGGAATTATTCAGCAACTCCTTCGGCTGTAGCTGTATATATTGTTTATCCAAGCTACATATCAAGTTGGTTATGAAAGAAAATTACAAGTGAAAATTTCTGGACTTGAATTCTTCAAACAACAATTTTATGTAATTTCTTATAGACCCCAAATTAGTCTTTAGCCATATTAACAGCAACAACAATGTTCTTGATTACATAACGAGTCACATATTCTTAATAATCTGAAATGCACATTTTTATGTTTGAGAAGAGGACATGGCACATGAATATCTTTCTCATTATTTCAATTCTGATATTAAAATGGAGTATTGTTTGTGATATTTGGTTCTTGATTCCCAGTTGCAATTGCAGTCAAATACAACGACAAACCAGAAAAGTTTCAGTACAAAAGTCAGGTAGCACATTCAAATAGAAAATGTTTCACTTTTACATAGTAAATTCAAACCATTAAAGAAGGAGATGAAGAGATGAGAGATACCTCGGGGCTAATATACCACTTGCTATCAGGGTTCCTATGAGGTCGAGAATCTGAATTTATGAGACCATAAAGCAACCCATGACTCATATTGAGTCCATTTAAAGAAGTCACCACTTCATCAACACGAACAAATGCATCAACATCTGTCTTCATAATATACTTTGCTGAAACAACTTGTGTCTGTTGAAAGAATGAGGTCATTAAGGCAGAAAGTTTTTCTAGAATAAAGGACAGGACTAGACTTTACCCCATAGATGCAGATGGCTATTGTCTTCCATGTGATAAGGTTGTAATAGTCGACAAAAGGCATAAGCTGTATATCTCCGTAGGTTTGTGCCTCGTGCCAGAGCTCCTCATTCACCATCTGATTTTTATGCTATAATCGAGATTGAAGTGATTCAGAGAATAACATATAAGATCATGGTAGTGCAAGATTCTAAGATCAAATTTTGGGTTGTTATTTGATGACACACTAATACTAGCCTTATCAAGAATTGACATTTTTCAACAAAAAAATAATGGTTACAAACATTTTCAGATGCAAGTACAATGAACACTGAACTTGAGTTCTTACATTGGTGGGATCATAGCTGTTTAAGTATGCAATGTCATACTTTAGTGTGTAAAAATACATAACAAACATAAAAAATCCATATGCAGCACTCACCAAACCAACAAAAAAACGCACCGCAACTTCTCCTGACTGTATGGCAGCATACTGCATCCACGTTCGTCGAACAGCCATCCGCCGCTTGAAGTTGTTCGCAGTTGAGAACACACCAATGAAGAGATTTAACTGTTTCTGATGAGGGAGTGGAGCTGATTTAAGTGCTTCCAAGTCAATTATATGCTCTAAATCCTCAGAACTGGGTAAACCACTGGCCACTACAGATGCTAATTTCAAGTCTCCTGAAATCCTTACTTCACTAACAAGCCACGGCTCCAAAGTCTGAACAGAATATTAGCCAAAATTATAAAAACTTCAAAGTAATATATCCTTGAGGAAAGTATGAAGCAACTTTTGAGAGAGAGAGAGATTACCTCACGAACAGCAAAGGATGTTATGTGCTTTCCATCAACTGTCATTTGGATCCCCTCTGATCCAACTCTGAGTGTTGCAACCAATAGATAACCTTGTTTAAATGGAAAATATTTCCTTGCTATAGATCCTTCCTGAACCATAGAAATCTTCCTTGATTGATTCATATGCCTACTAAGAACCTGCGTATCATCTTTCCCCACCATCTCATTGCACTGGTCAAGTTCATCAACTGACATTTTAAACAAAAGTAAAGTTGTCTAACTAAGAATAAAAAGTAAACGAAGCGAAACAAAATATACTTCTTCAACTATAAGAACAATGCACACAAACAAGATGAGAAAACTCGAAGGAAAATGATGATGTATTACTACAAGAAAAAAATGCAAGCAGTTTCAACTAGAAGAAAATAGTACCTTTCTTATTCTTATCAGGAGCAGGAGATGGGTAACGCTCCTCTTCACCCCAGTTGTGAGCAACTGTCCAGGTATTTTGAACAATTACGGGATCCTCGGTTATTTTATCACCGTGGAGCCTAACATTGTAATGCAAAATTACAGGCGTATCTGGCTCCCCGGGAAGTGGTTCGCTAGATAAGTCAATTCGAAAAATACCAAGAAGTCCACCCGGAATGCCAATTATTGTAATTGAAGAACCTTGTGTCAATCCACACGGAACCTGTAACTTAAAACTAGTATTATCAAATTCTCTGGCATTCATTTTAGTAAGGAAATGGGGACATTGTCCCTCTTTTGCTCTCTTACTTGAATTTTCATTTCCATCAAGTCTTTCCTCTTCAACCAAAGTCATAAGGCTATTCCAAGCAATGCCACCTTCTTTGATAGCATCTACTGCATTGGGTAAACCATGCTCATGACTAATCAAGTATTTCAGACGGTTCCATGTATGCAGAGATTGTTGATCTTCCTTGGAAGTGTTCCACGGAGCAAAGAGGTTCAATACAGCAGTTTCTGCCAATATCACGTGACTATGAACAGCTGGTGGAACTGCAGAACTTATCCATTCAAGAGGATTTGTTGTGTTGAAGTATAAGGGACTTGCATGATAACTTTCCCGAACAGGATTTTTCATGACACAATACCCTAAAACCGATACCATCAAAACAGATGCAAATAGAACACCCACATACCATTTCTTCATTTCTGCTCAGAACAAATGCGAATCAAAACTTCTTAATCTTAATTTCACAAATTTTTCTGAGTTTCTGGAAAGGCAAGTCCTCAGATTAGAGCTATTAATGGTGAAAATAGTAAAATAAGTTGCGAATAAGTAGTTAAGTTTTCGATGAGAAAAGCACCTGATAATAAGCCCAGTTGGAAAAAGATCAGGAGGTGTATTGAAAGTACGGTGCCTTCCAATTTCCCGTCTGCTTTTTGAGCAGAGCCAGTGTTCGTCTTGTAAGCATGTCCTTGTGTAACAACCCAAATTTATAGAATCATAAAATAAGAAGGGAAACTAGTAGAATTCTCTCATGAAGTATCTGAGACGAGACTTATGATGCTGAAGCCGTACTTTCAGATGTGATTAATCTTTAAACACCAACTTGCAAGTGAATCCCATAAGCAGATGTCAAATTTTTAAACAGCAAATATATGAAAATTTAGGTGATACACAACAATGATGGACCAAAACACTTGTAAGGGGTAAAAACCATGGGATTGACGCTTTAACTAAAAATATGTTCCAAAATGTTAGTGCGAGGTTTTAGGTAGCATATTTAATAATAGGTAATTGAGGAAAGTACTATGATATAATTGACAATGAATTGTTTTTCTAGATCTCTGCCTCTGGATACAACCAGAAGAAAAGTATGGAATTTGAGCAATAAATATATGGAGGAAAGAAGAACGATATCAAATGGAGTTTGAGTAACAAATAAGTTATACAACTTTAATTTGTCTTTTTCTAAGTTTTTTCCAGATAGCTCCAACTAAATTCAGGGGGTATGTACATCTAAAAAGGAAATTCAAATATTCCTACTGTCAAATTTTGAGCAGCAAGCAAATTTCCCATTTTTCAACACGATATTATATTCAATGAAGACTACGTCAAATAGAAGACCAAGTAAAAGTTAGATCGTCACAGTGCTGGGGGAGAAATAAGCTCGGTCTAAATGGCACATTCAAACTTCAAAGCAAAAAAATAATACCTATTTCGCAAAATTAAGCTTGTTACCAGAAAATTTAACTTATATGCCTTCAAAAAGACATATAATTCCATCATTCCACCTAAACTCTGCACATCTTAACATATACCGCTTCTGAACCTAATTATCAATTAAATAATTAAAGTAACCATTGAAGTTATTCCAGAAAATTATTCACACCACCATATACAGCAGTCAGCAAACACATACATACACCAGAGAGATTGAAATGCAGGAGAGAGAAGATATGCACATATCATATTCAAGTGTGAATGAATGCCGACTGACTGCCAGAGAAAGGGAAAAAACGAGGGAGAGAAAATGAGGAGATGATTTAGTGTTTCTCGTCGACTGGACTTTCAAGTCTACGCTATAAAAGCCCCGTCCCCACCCCCGCCCCCGCCCCCGCCCCCGCCCCCGCAAAAAACGAAAATAGTGATTAATATTTATAAATTTTCTAATATAGTTTTTACAAGTTTGTTTGAATTTTTTTTGGAAAATGTTAGTAATGACAAAAAAAAAACAAGGGATAATCAGGTTAGACACTGTTTTTCTAGATTAATTGAAAATTATGTTTTTACTCTATTACTACCTCTTTTTCAAAATTAAAAATATATTTTGACTTTTTAAAATCAATTTGTGATATTCTAAAACTTAAAATTGATATATTTAGTTCAAGTTTTAGAAACAACAAATATGATAATTAGTAGTAGTATTTTATAGTTAGTTTACAATTGTTATATATATTTGTTTGCATTAAAACTAAATAACTTTAAATGTAAATCTATAATTTTGGAGTAATATTTTTATTGATCTTGGTATATAATGACATAATGTCATAATAATTATATTATTATTTTTAAATTAACAATTTTTTTATCGAACATAAAATAAATATATATTTCTAATATTTATAAATTTAAAAGTATTTTGATTAAGTTACATAGTAGATATTTAGATATAATTTGATAGTATAATAGTGCATGGGGGATGGATACAAATAGAATATGTATGCATGTCCCCATGCAAATAATGCTTTTAACATTACAAATTCATCAAACCATTACAAGATGGACATCATGCATAAATCATATTAATCCAAATAATAATGATTATAAGGAAAGAGAATGATTGTTGATTAGAAGAGGTGCTCCACTTAATTAGCTTTCTTAATTAACCCCGGCCCTTAAATTACGTACATAAATCTTTAAAAGGAAGGAAACTCGATTTTGGAACCACATTTCCCATGTGGTAGTACCGGGCACTCGATGAGGTTGGAGCCAGAAGTATCCACACAAAGGTAAATCTGGTACAATTGACTATTACCCGATCCATCCACATTGCATTCTATATATGGGGTAAACCCGCTTCCTCCTTTAATTGCCTTCTTAATGCTCTCTAAACTGTAAGATTCACCATCTGGACGGATTCCTGTAAATTTTTTACCCATATATATCAATTTTTTCCTTGTTAGCACCACCCAAAAGATTGATAATAATAATATATACGTACGGGTAAATAAATAATTAATTACCGGCAGTTGTAAGGATTTGGAGGAGGTCTACTTGGTTTTTGAGGGTGAGAGCTGATGCGAAATAGTCGTGCTGATCAAGAACAGACTCTGAGCAAGTTCCATGTTTTTCCCACTCATGTGCCCAGAATTTTAAGCCGTTACTACTTGGGCAGGCAAGGGATGGCCAATCCTTTCTCATATTGTTTGTGAGATCTGAAATCTATATATCACAGCCAAACTTATTAAATCTCGGCTCAAGCCTAGCAACTCTAATAATATATATATATATATATATATATATTCCCAATTAAATACTTTAATGCACATTTTATACAAACGGCAATCCAGCTTTAGGGTATCATTATATATATCATATACACATACATCAAAAGACTAATTCAATTTTATTATAGTTTTGTACTCAAAAGACGAGCCAAGACACTTTTTCTTAATTATTCATTCTAAAATTAAAGATATATTAGAGTATAAAATGAAATGAAACTCCTAATTTATCAATATCATTAGGTAATTCAACATCTATCACGTCACAACTACAAATTTTTTAATTGATATTTTAACAGTGTATGAGGATATTTAACTTGTACTATATATATATATATATATATATATATATATATATATATATATGATATCATGCCTGTCATTAGTTCACAGCTAGCATACTAAACCTGGGATGCATCGAACGGGGAATCGGGGTCGCAGTTGGAGGGGTAAGAGCCGTCGTTGTAATTAGGCCACAGCCCATGAATGCTAAAATCTGAATCTGGCTTCCCTGTATTTGGATAACAACAACTTTGCTTTGTATCGCAGTATGATCCTGGCCACTATTCGTCCATCAAAACTAATTACTATTAGTTTACATTTCCAAAACATGCAAACAATTGATGAAGGAAGGAAGGAAATCATTATACAATTATCATACTACTTACATATAAATATATATATATATATATATATATATAATTCAAATGAAAATTAAAATAATGAGTGAATTGATGGATCATCAAAAGGGTGTGTGTGTGTATATATATATATATATGATGCAGCTACAGCATGCAAGCACAGTACGCACTGCAATTAATATAAAATTAGTTACCTGTTGAACAAAGTAGAAGAAATCAAAATCTTGACAAACACAAACAAGTGTTAGACATTGTACTGTCAAGAGCAAGATTGCACCCTTCTTCGACTCCATCTCTCTCTAGATGTCTGAAACGAGGAGGAGGAGGAGGAGGATTGGATAATAATGGTGTTGATAGCTGACGTATATATAGGCAAATATGGTATGATATGAACAGAATAATGTTAGGATATGTCTCCAACCACTCATCCTGATTTGATTGATACTATTTTCATTACAAAAATAGACACAATTTTAAGTTTTCACATGCCTCCAATTACCACTCAATTTTTTTTTTGTTTTGCTAAATAGTTTGAATAAGTTTTTGTCTGTATTAAGTTTTCACACGCTCCCATGTTTAGGTACAAATATGCATCTGAGATAGAATTATAGAGAGCTAGGTATGTATATTCTTAGTATGATATTAATTTTTTAAACCATTTATAGCTTGGGAAGGGATGCTGATATACTATGCTATTTTAGAATGAACTAGAATAATATATATATATATATATATATTTATATATATAATAATACCGCAGATAATTAAGGCGATTGATTTATAACGATGATTTTTTGGACTATAAGCGACGGTTCACCCGTCGTTGTAATCATAATAATAGATATGGCGACGACTTTCTATCATCATAAATCAAAAAAATCGTTCTTGTATATTGGTATGTTTTCTGTGATTATACATCATTTTTTTCATATATATATATATATATATATATATATATATATATATAATATAAAGTTGGATTAGGTTTGACGTTCGCGAACTCAAAACTCATAAATTATTATTATTAATAAGCTTTCCATACCTGAGCAATCATCTTTCTCTATCTTTATTATAATAAATAATAATTAATACTCACATGATAGCAGCTAGCGCAAGCAGATTTCACTATCATCAATTGTTTACAAGGTCGTTGGGTTGGCTGACATCTCTTTTGTATAAAATAAAATATATACGTTGTCGGTACGGGGGACTAATATTGAGTAAACGCATAGTTCTCATATCGGGACCAACCTCTACCTTATATGCCAAAAAATAAATAAATAATAGTGATAATAAGTGTTGGGATCGGATTTTGGGGACCGTTATTGCGACTGATAATTTTTTTTTGAAATTTTTAAATAATTAATGTGATTTATTAAAATTAAAATTTTTATAAAATTTAATAATTTATGTATCATTTAGATACATGAAAAAATAGAGTTACACAGATTATACAATCTTGTTTTTTACATATAACTGAATTTTATAAAAATTTCAGTTTTAATAAATCACATTAATTGTTCAGGAAAAAAAAATTGTGCCGGTACCCACCGGTCGCCGTAGAAGAACTGAAATAATAATTGTGTCATAATTGAGGAGGCAGACATATTATCCCCCTCCCCTCTGGCAGAAGAAGAAGATGGGGGATTTCACATTTGCTATATAAAGATTTCTATTTTTTATTCACACACAACTGACTACAAAGGACCTTTGGAAAACAAATAAACAAATATTGTGGTGTGTATATAAAATCAGTTCATAATATATACCAATTGAACTTCGCATAGTTGGTATCTCAGGCCTGCCTCTCTCGTAAAGCAATAGGTCTAAGAGAGTCTCATTTAAAATCAGTTTTAGTTAATTAGTTTGTGAAATCCTAATATTTAAATTGTGAATTGAATTTATTTAAATTTTTAGATTAACAATTTTCTAAATTAGTATTATTTTTTGAATGGTTTATAATATTATTTATTAAATTTTAATTATATTCAAATAAATTCACATCAACTTTTAAATATTATAAATTATCACAATCAAATGAGACTCTTTTTGTATAATAGATTATAATTTAGTTATCTTTTTTAACACACCCATGTATCCATTTCCCAAAGGAATCAATACTAGCATATAATAAGTCAAGAATTTATTCACTCCTCAATTAATTGATATTATTAAATTTTATTTTTATTCCATTCACTTTCTCTCACTACCATATTAGTTGTTTCTCTTCCATTTTCCCCTTTCTTATTAGGTATAAAAATCCAAAATTAATTATAACAACTTTCAACTTCATTAATATATAACTTCACAATTTTAATAATATAAATTGAATAAAAAAATTTAATTATTTACATTTTAAATTCATGCAAGTGCATATTTTTTTTCTCTATATATACTACTTATACATATTCACAACAAAAAATATATATATAATTAATAGTACTTATCAACATATTCACACAAACATGTTATATATAAATATATAATAGATAAAAGTACTCATTCACTTTCCTTAATTCTTTTCTTTTCTTTTTGGAAAACTAATTTGTCACTTTTGTGATGTAGCTTACCATCACCAATTTGTATGTGTAAGATGGAATTCTACAAAAATAATTGTTGGGTCATGATATTTTTCTCTCCGTTGGTAGGGTGAATTGAAACTTCTTTTTTTAATTAATCTATTGGGCCTTTATCAAGAAACCATGGAAGTCTTTGAGCCCAGCTTATCTTATTATTTCCTTTTTAACTTATAAGACCTAGATCGATCCAATGGGGGATTTGTGACGCCCCAAAATAGGTATACATCACCTATTCGAGTTGTCAATACACGTAGATGCAAAACAACTACAACTTTATTATTACAACAAGAAAGCTGTGAGTTTGAATACAAATATTATCTTCTGGCAATATATCTATACTCAAATAAATCCTCATCACATTTATTGATACATTATTTTACAAAATGGTGAGGACTACTAAACAATCCTTTCTAAAACCTTCATTCCATACCCCACTGCATCTTTCGCTATATTCTCGCCTTATGAGAAAAATGGAACAAAAAAGGAAAAGGGTGAGCTCAACTAGCTCAAGATAAAGAATATTATGACTAAGATAATATACAACAAATTATCGTTAGTCTTCAACAGAAAAAATATAATAGAATACAATAGACAACAAATTTTAAATCAATATTCGCAATGGAAATAATAATTCATTAGAAGAGTTAAGTAGAGAATGCAAACTACTATCTTCATGTATGAATTTAAAAGTTCATCGTCTATCTTTTATCCTGTAACATCAATCAATATACATCCGGAATCAAATATTCATCTTTTTTGCACTCACAAGCCAAAGATATTCATCGATTAGTCATGTTCATTTAAACACTGCTCATCTTTTGCTACGGCCAAAGATATTCTTCGAAATCATTCATCTTTGCACTACGGGCCAAAGATATTCTTTAAGAAATCATTCATCTTTGCACTACTGCCCAAAGATATTCCATAATATCATCATTTAAGACCGAGGATGATGAAAAATATTTTTTAAAGAAACGAATCCAAAGAAACAAAATGACAAGGATTAAGGATTAAGGATTACGTGATTTGGTTTTATCCACGTCCAAAATACCTCAAAAATAATCATAGTGGTGTAAAATTCAAGAATGATCAAAACATGGATACAATCGAGTTAGTATCCGTAATAGATGTTTTGGACGAAAAGAAGAAATTTTATTTTTCAATAATAAGTATCTCGTATCGTGAATAATATCAGAGTATCGTGAATAGTCTTAGATATCGTGAATAGTAACTCAGATATCGTGAATAGTAGAAGATATCGTGAATAAGAACTTCACACAAAAAGATAGAAATTCCACAAAATATCTTCACGCTTACTTAATAAGACTTTATGAATAAGAATCGAATAGTAACTTCGTGAATAGTAACTCATGAATAAGAACCCATGAATAGTAACCCCGAGCATGAAAAAGTTCCAAATTTGATAAAAACTTCAGATCAACATTTCAAGATAATGATATTGAAGAAATAATATCATTACTGAAAAAATAATATTCCTTACCTCGAAGAGATCGAGACTTACTAGAATCACGGGTATAGTCTTTGAAGGGAACTTGCACCGCCTCTAGCAATACTCAAAGTATACTCAAAATACTCACAAGAATACGCTCGATAATATAGAGAGAAAACTTCATTTACGGTGTGATTTTCAATTCTAACCTAAAGACCCTATTTATAGGAAATTGCTTTAGAAACACCAAAGTTGAAAATTTAATAAATTAATATATATATATATCAAATTCATACGCCAACCTTAGAATTCAGATCCTAGCATTTCCCACATGCCACCTTCTAGAAAAGTAAGAAAAAAAACGTTTTTCATAAAATAAATAATTAAAACTTTCAAAATTAATTATTTGAACTTCGAGCTTCAAAAATTCATAATTAATAGCCCTTTCATCAGAAAATTCGAATCTCATGAGTTTTATAGGAAATTCAATTCTCTACAACTTTGCAGAAGAAAGTTTTTCCAAATTCCAAACAGAAATCGACCGAAATCCACAACCGGGCGATTTTACAAAGCTATAATCAAATTTCGATTCAATAAATGGGGTCCAATCGACATGTTTAACATGTTTTAAACATTTATTGCAACAAAAATACTCTTCCTCCTCGTATACTCATATATCCCACATTCATTGTAAAATATCACCGTTAATATATTATTAAAATAATATATTTAAATGAATTATTTTATCGTAAAAAGATAAAATTTCAATTTTCAACAATTGTCACTATAAAAATTTTCTCCATCTATATCCACATAAAATCAATATTTTTCTCATCATATGAATCAATAATTAATTATTCATAAATAATATTACGTAATCACAATATTGACAACCGTGCGGTTCCTAGAAGAGAGGGGCTTTCCAATAAGAATTTCTTCTTCTTGGCGCTTGATTAGGTGACCAAACCTCTCCTTAGACGCAAACTTTCTAGACATTACCAATAATGTTATCTAATAATATTATTCAGATAATATGAATTATTGCTTCGATAATGAAAAATACTTGTGTAATGACAATTATTGAAACAATGAAATATAAAATATCAACGCACAATTATTAACTCAATAAAATCTTGAATAAAGAATTCATCGTAACCATTATTGAGTAGTGCCTTCTTACGTAAGAATCAATAATTGGTGCAATACTGGTGTCTATTTGCTTCAACAACGCGTATTAGTGTGTTTTAACCACCGGGTATTCCAACAATATAATCTGTAATAACTACGCCAGTTATTTTTAAACAACTTATATTTGTCGCTTTTTTCATCCAATCGCTTTCCGTTATGGGGCCCACACATGGGCATCACATTGCAGTCGCATTTAATATTCCCGACAAGATTTAATATTCCACGACCAAACGAATATTCCCAAAGCGATAATGAATATTTTATAACCACTTGCTTATTTTGAAATATTTGCGTATTTAACCCTTAACTATCCACATTAATCAAATCAACCCTTACTATTTCAAAATAATAAATAAAGGAAATTCCTTTTATTTAAAAATTTCGAGGTCTTACAACCTCCCTCCTTATGAAATTTCGTCCTCGAATCGACGACGTGCGTACTGACAGTGTTTCGAAAAGGTGAGGATACCTCGCTTTCATTTCCGCTTTCAATTCCCGTGTCATTTCCTCTATAGCATGATTCCTCCACAAAACTTTAACTTGTGGTATGACCTTTCTTGGCGTAGGACATGCTCCTTCCTATCCAAGATCTTGACAGTACCTCCTCATACGTTAAGTCTTCTTTATCTCGTCCTGTTCTAACTCAATAACGTGGTTCGGGTCTTTCACATATTTACGAGTACGAGATATGTGAAACACATTATGAACACGAGACATACTTTGAGAGTAACGTAAGTCTATAGGCTACATTTCCTACTCGGTCAAGAATTTGAAATGGACCAATAAATCGTGAATTGAGCTTTCCTCTCTTCCCAAATCTTGTAACTCCCTTCCATGGAGCAACTCACAACAATACATGATCCCCCCCACATTAAATTCCACGTTCTTTCGATGAAGATCCGCATAACTCTTTTGTCGATCTTGTGCCGTTTGTATCGTTGTCGAATCATTTGGATCTTTTCGGTGAGTCATCGTCTTAACTCGGGTCCCAACAATGTTGCTTCACCCACCTCATCCCAACATATATTGGAGAACGACATTTTCGTCCATATAATGCTTGAATGGAGCCACACCTATACTTGTCGATAACTGATAACTTGTTGTTGGGAGAATTCCACCAATGGTAAATACTTATCCCAACCGCCTTTGAAGTCTAGGACACGAGTCTTAATAGATCTTCAAGAGTTTGAATAGTCCTCTCTGATTGTCCGTCCGGTTTGGGGATGGTATGCCAACTAAATCGTAAATCCGTGCCCATAGCTTTTTGCAAGCTAACCCAAAATCTTGAAGTGAATCTTGGGTCACGATCCGAAACTATGGATACAGTCATGCCATGCAACCTCACAATCTCATTCACGTATATACTAGCAAGACGTTCAAGGGAATAAGTCTCCGTATTGGCAAGAAATGAAATGAGCGAGACTTGGTTAATCTATCAACAATAACCCAAATAGCATTGATGCCTTGAGAAACCGTAGGAAGACCCAGAATCTAAATCCATAGTAATGTGTTCCCACTTCCATTCTGGAATCTCAAGTGGTTGCAACGGACCCTTAGGTACAAGATGCTCCGCCTTTACACGTTGGCAAGTTAAACACATCGAGATAAACTTTGCAATCTCTCTCTTCATATTGTTCTACCAAAATGTATGTCAAGATCACGATACATTTTAGTACTTCCAGATGGATTGCAAATGGCGATTTATGCCCTCCATCATAATCTTGTACTTCAAATCGAGTCGTTAGAACACAAAGTCTAGAGTGGACTCAAGTATTCCTTCTTCATCAATTCTCGCTTAGGAATAGCTCCTTCTTGTACTTTCTTCTTCATACGCGCATCGGCTCCGGGTTGGTGGCTCGAGCAACCTTAACTTTTTCTATTAAAGTTGGCTCTACGTATATACTGACATCATCGCACTTCGTTCCGCATATATGATCTTCTACTCAATGCGTCGCCTACCACGTTAAACTTTACCGGGATGGTATTGAATAGTGTGGTCGTAGTCTTTCAATAGCTCGAGCCAACGTCATTTGCCAAGATGTTGAGTTCTTTTTTTGAGTGAAGAAATATTTAAGGCTTTTATGGTCCGAATATATCTCCACTTTCTCCCCATATAGATAGTGCCTCCATATCTTTAGCGGCAAAACGATCATCGCTAACTCTAGATCATGAGTAGGATAATTCCTCTCATACTCTTTAAGTTGTCATGAGGCATAGGCTATGACTTTCCCACGTTGCATGAGAACACATCCTAACCCTTTGCACGAAGCATCACGTGTAGATAACAAATCCATCCGAACCGGATGGTATTGTTAGAACAGTCAAAAAATAAGTCTCCTCTTAAGCTCTTGGAAACTTTTCTCGCATTCTTCGCTCCAAACGAATTTTGTATCCTTCCGAGTTAGCTTAGTTAATGGAGTAGCGATTCGAGAAAACCTTCCACGAATCTCCGATAATAACCAAATTAAGCCCAAAAAGCTACGTACTTGATCACCGACTTGGTGCTCCCAACTTTGTATTGCTTGAATCTTCGCCGGATCAACAGATACTCCATGTTTCGACACCACGTGCCCAAGGAATGCTACTTCCTCGAAGCGAACTCGCATTTCTTCAATTTGGCATATAGTTGGTTTTCACGAAGCCTTTGAGTACCAACTTCAAATGGTGCTCATGATCTTCACGGCTTTTGGAATATATGAGGATGTCATCAATAAAGACAACAACGAATTGATCCAAATATTCCTTGAATACTTGGTTCATCATATCCATGAAAGCCGCAGGAGCATTAGTTAGTCCGAAAGACATGACTAAGAATTCATAATGCCCATACCGAGGTTACGAAGCGCGTCTTTAGAATATCCTCGCCTCTAATCTTCACCGATGATATCCGAATCGAAGATCGATTTTTTGAAAAGAATTGTGCCCTTGCAATCGGGTCAAACAAGTCATCAATACGAGGTAGAGGATACCTATTCTTGATGGTGACATGGTTCAATTCCGATAGTCAATACAAAGTCGCATACTCCCGCCTCTTTCTTCTTTACAAATAAAACAGAGCACCCCGAGGGAGATGTACTTGGGGCGAATGAAACCGATGTCCAACAATTCTCAGTAGTTGGACCTTTAACTCCGAAGTTCAATAGAGCCATTCGATATGGGGTTTAGAAATGGGCTTTGTACCAGGTTCAAGATCAATAAAGAATTCAACTTCACGTTACGGGGTAGGCGGGAAGTTCTTGAAATCGTCGGAAAGTCAATAACAACAGAATATTATTCAAATTTGACGTGTCTTTATTCAAATCCATAACATGGGCTAAGAAAGCTTGACATCCGCTTTTTTAATAAACGAATAGCTTTATGATTAGATATGATGGTGATCGATTTTAATGGTTTAGTTACTTGAATTAGCATAACAACGTTGGTTAGGAATATGAAAACTAACAACCTTACGAAAACAATCAATTTTGGCATGATGAGTAGTTAACCAATCAATCCCTAAAATCACATCAAAAGCATGTATCTTTAAAGAGATAAGGTCAACGGTGTAAGGTAATGGTGCCAACTTGAATCAAACAAGATTTATAAACAAGTGGATGTGATGAAAGTTTCCCTAACGGAGTTTCCACGAGATAGGTCAAAGTCTAATTTCTCCCGGAGTCAAGTTTAAACGTTGAGCACACACGGGAGAGATAAATGAATGGTAAGCACCCAGATCAAGTAAGGTATAAACTTCATGAAGAATTTATAAATAGCTTACCCGTGATCACCTCGTTTGGGTTCCTCGCATTATGACCAACCACAACAAACGCTTCTTCCGGAATCGTTGACTTTAACTTTTACGGGATGATCTTTTGAGTCACCGTCCCCGGCTGAACTAGGTTTCGCCATCGTCTAATCTCGGCGATATGTCCTTCCTTTCCACAACTATAGCATACCTTGAATCTTGTTGTGGGCGCTTTGACCGATATGTCCCTCTTTTCCGCATTTGTAGCATATGAATGGGTGGTCGTTCTCTCCCTTAGAACCCAATTCTTGCCAAGACTGCTATCTTCACATAGTCGTTGTTAAATCTCCTCTTTTAAAATCTCCTCCGACTCGCTTCTTCTATTTTCATGGCCATGATTACCACCGAGTGGTAACCATTTTGTCCGTCTGCTTTCTCCGCCGGTTATCATTATTCTGCTGATCGCTATCTCTGGTACGATCCTGGTTATGGTCCCTCAATTGACCGTACTCGTTATCTCGCTTCTAATAATTGAGCCACATTTCATGAACATCCGAATAAAGAGAAAATTTATGAGAAATGAGATCTTGACGTATGTCGGGTTTCAAACCTCTAAGAAACATCCGCGTCATCGTTCCTCATTCTCCACCAAATGAGGTGCAAACACGGATAACTCATGCAAACTTTGTCTCGTCATTGAGACACCGCCACGTTTGTTTTGTTCCAATCGATGAACTCCACTTCTTTCATACGACGAACACTTTCGGAAAGTATTTGTCATTAAATAGCTTTCTGAAACGCTCCCCAAGACATGCCGAAAGTGCGGTTTGGATGGAGTACGCTTCACAGACTCCCACCAATGATCTGCGCTTCGCCACGGAACATAAAGGTGGCGAATGGAACCTTCTGTTCTCCGTGCATCCCAAGACATCGAATATCTTGGTAATTTGTTTGACCCATGTTTCCGCCATGATCGGATCTGGCTTTCCTTAAATTCTCGTGGTCCCAACTCTTTGAACTCGCTGGGTCGTGTGACAACCCGTGAATTACTATCATTTCCTCCTGTATTTTGAACACGAAGTCTCCTCGTCCGATTTTGCATGAACTATGCAAAAACTTCTAAACATCCCCTCGTTCATCATCATCTCGCTTTCAATGGTGTTGTTCACGGGAGGAACATTGTCACTGTTGCACGTTCTCCTCGTTGGTGAGTACTGAGGCATCTCCACGGTCTCATTTCCATTGTTAATATTCTCGGTTCGACATTCTCAAATCTTTGTATAAAACAAGGGTTAATTAAGGAAATCAATATATCACATAATATCCCTATATCTTGACCAACTAACAAATAAGCTTAGGTAGACACACTAAAGCGAAGGATTTACTCGCCTCCCCTCCTAGTTCTATTCCCCGATCTCCGCCAGAGATCATATCCCTAAGCTCGATACCAACTGTGGCGCCCCAAAATAGGTATACATCACCTATTCCGAGTTGTCAATCGTAGTACGTGAAACAACTACAACTTTATTATTACAACAAGAAAAAGCGAGTTTGAATACAAATATTATCTTCTGTAGCATAATATCTATACTCAAATAAATCCTCATCACATTTATTGATACATTATTTTACAAAATGGTGAGGACTACTAAACAATCCTTTCTAAAACCTTCATTCCATACCCCCTCGACTGCATCGCTATATTCTCGCCTTTATGAGAAAAATGGAACAAAAAGGAAAAGGGTGAGCTCAACTAGCTCAAGAAAAAGAATATTATGACTAAGATAATATACAACAAATTATCGTTAGTCTTCAACAGGAAAAATATAATAGAATACAATAGACAACAAATTTTAAATCAATATTCGCAATGAAATAATAATTCATTAGAAGAGTTAAGTAGAGAATGCAAACTACTATCTTCTATGTATGAATTTAAAAGTTCATCGCCTATCTTTTATCCCCTAACATCAATCAATATACATCTCGAATCAAATATTCATCTTTGCACTACAGGCCAAAGATATTCATCGATTAGTCATGTTCATTTAAACACTGCTCATCTTTGCACTGGGCCAAAGATATTCTTCGAAAATCATTCATCTTAGCACTACGTGCCAAAGATATTCTTTAAGAAATCATTCATCTTTGCACTACAGTGCCAAAGATATTCCATAATATCATCATTTAAGACCGAGGATGATGAAAATATTTTTTAAAGAAACGAATCCAAAGAAACAAAATGACAAGGATTAAGGATTAAGGATTCGTACTTGGTTTTATCCACGTCCAAAAATACCTCAAAAATAATCATAGTGGTGTAAAATTCAAGAATGATCAAAACATGGATACAATCGTAGTTAGTATCCGCAATAGATGTTTTTGGACGAAAGAAGAAATTTTATTTTTCTAATTGAATAAGTCACAGATATCGTGAATAAGACCAGTATCGTGAATAGTCCGATATCGTGAATAAGTACCAGATATCGTGAATAATCCGAGTATCGTGAATAGTAACTCACACACAAAAGATAGAAATTCCACAAAAAATATCTTCACGCTTCATGAATAGTACTTTGTGAATAATGAATCGTGAATAAGAACTCGTGAATAAGAACTCATGAATAGTAACCCATGAATAAGAACCCCGACATGAAAAAAAGTTCCAAATTTGATAAAAAGTTCAGATCAACATTTCAAAGATAATGATATTGAAGAAATAATATCATTACGAAAAAAATAATATTCCTTACCTCGAAAGATCAAGATTTTAAATAGAATCTAATTTATAGTCTTTGAAGGAACTTGCACCGCCTAGCAATACTCAAAGTATACTCAAAATACTCACAAGAATACGCTTTCGATAATATAGAGAGAGAAAACTTGATTTTTAAATTGTGATTTTCAATTCTAACCTAAGACCCTATTTATAGAAATTCTTGTAACACCAAAAAGCAGAAAAATTTAATAAATTAATATATATATATCAAATTCATACATACCAACCTTAGAATTCAGATCCTAGCATTTCCCACATGCCACCTTCTAGAAAAGTAAGAAAAAAACGTTTTTCATAAAATAAATAATTAAAACTTTCAAAAATTAATTATTTCGTAACTTGAGCTTCAAAAATTCATAATTAATAGCCCTTTCATCAGAAAATTCGAATCTCACGAGTTTTATAGGAAATTCAATTCTCTACAACTTTGCGTAAGAAAGTTTTTCCAAATTCCAAACAAAAATCGAATCGAAATCCACAAACGGACGATTTTACTGTGCTATAATCAAATTTCACCAATAAATGGGGTCCACCGACATGTTTAACATGTTTTAAACATTTATTGCAACAAAAATATTCTTCCTCCTCGTATACTCATATATCCCACATTCATTGTAAAAATATCACTGTTAATATATTATTAAAATAATATATTTAAATGAATTATTTTATCGTAAAAAGATAAAATTTCAATTTTCAACAATTGTCACTATAAAATTTTCTCCATCTATATCCACATAAAATCAATATTTTCTCATCATATGAATCAATAATTAATTATTCATAAATAATATTACGTAATCACAATATTGACAACCGTGCAGCTTCCTCAGAAAGAGGGGCTTTCCAATAAGAATTTCTTCTTCTTGGCGCCGCAATTAGGTGACCAAACCTCTCCTTAGATGAACTTTCTAGACATTGCCAATAATGTTATCTAATAATATTATTCAGATAATATGAATTATTGCTTCGATAATGAAAAACCTTGTAATGACAATTATTGAACAACAATATAAAATATCAACGCAAAGAATTATTAACTCAATAAAATATCGAATAAGTAATTCATCAGTAACCATTATTGAGTAGTGCCTTCACGTAAGAATCAATAATTGGTGCAATACTGCAAGTAACGCGCTCAACAACGCCAGTATTAGTGTGTTTTAACCACCGGGTATTCCAATAAGATAATCAGTAATAACTACGCCGTTATTTTTAAACAACTTATATTTGTCGTTTTCTTCATCCAATTGCTTTCTTTAGTTATGGGCCCACACATGGTGGTCACAACCAGTAATACGAATATTCCCGACAAATCTTTAATATTCCACGACCAAACGAATATTCCCCAAGCGATAATGAATATTTTATAACCACTTGCTTATTTTGAAATATTTATGTATTTAACCCTTAACTATCCACATTAATCAAATCAACCCTTACTATTTCAAAATAATAAATAAAGGAAATTCCTTTTTATTTAAAAATTTCGGGGTCTTACAGGGACGATCCTTTGGACATTTTAATATCTATCATTTTGACCTGCAATGATGAAAAAGCGTGACGGTTGACTAGAGAACCTGCATGCATTAATGTGGATGGGATCATAACCGAAATAGATGGTAGTAATAAATGACCAAAAGCGTTGGATAAACTACATGCAGTCGGCAGAACCCATCAGATCAAAGGGGGTGTGTCAGGTAGTAGTGGGTGACACAGTAATCCAGGCAAAGGGAGTATAACTTAGCAAGGAAGTCTTCACAAAGAGGTATGTACTCATACACTTCTTCATTCATAATCACATAAATATAGAGAATTATTATTATCTCTCTCAATACACTAGGTGATATAGCCTCCATTTCGATAAACCTTGTGAACACATTTTACTGACTCTCACGCCTGAGCTATCCCCGACGGAACCGCCGTCAAGCTTGTGGTGTTTATTGTGTTTACGTTGCAGGATCAGGACGTTTTACATGATTGGGACGTGGCAAAAGATCGTGGCGTTAACATTGGCGCTAGAAGGAGGGCTTTTTCAATCACAATTGTTTAAACTTACTTTGGAAGATGATGGGGAGTAGAGATGGTACACCGGAAGGCGGTGGCGATGGTCATTAGTTCATCATTGCCAGATTTCAAAGAAAGGACCGTCTGGGTCCTTCTAAAAGTGCTCACGAAAGCACGGCTTCTAAACACAACTCAGGAGAACTTCGTCCGAAGATCCATGGTGGAGCCAGACGGAAGTTGGTTTTTAACGCTGATAAGGGGCGTGATCCTGATCAAGAGCGAGTAGAAGGTTCGCCGATCAGGACTCATCGCCGAAGTGGTCAAGAAGACAGAGCTACCAAATTGGCGAGGATGGCGGACGAAGCAGATAAGGCTTTGGAGGTTCTGTTAAAACAAAGGGAAGATATAGCCGAACAGATGCTTCGGGTGAATGAGTTGAGGGACGAAGCATCTAGCCATATTCATTTCGAAAGACGGAGTAGGCATAAGGAGATACCCCGTCGGAAGGGTAAGGAGCCGGAACATTCTATGCATGTGTCCAGGGATCATTCTCGCAGTAGGAAGAGATCGAGGAGCAGAACGCCTTTGGCCTTGAAGAAGGCACTGACAGTCGTTGGATCAATTCATCGCGACGATGAAAGACGAAGAAGCAGGTCGAGAGAAATTGTGCCAGAAACCCGAAGGGGAGAGTACCGACACAACCGTTCTCATCATGAGGATGAGATTATACGCCCTAGTAAATCAAGAAGTTCCGCAAAGGCAGTGGAATCGGCAGGGAAAGGTCGATCCATTCCAAGGCCTAACGTCGCTCAAGAGAAGGAGATCTCATCGCAACCCGAAGGTGTTGATTTTCTGGTAAGAGAGTTGAAAGAACTCCAAAAACAGTTGGCTGAGGTCCAACAGGTGAAGGACACTCCTGGAAAGAAGGCGTCCCCTTTTTCCTCCGATATTCTTAAGGAGAAGGCAGATATTACCAAAAAGTTACCTCGTATGGAAAGCTATGATGGGTCCGGAGATCCTTATGACCATAGTCAGGCGTTTGACCGGTTAATGGATTATTATGACTTCACTGATGCTGCCAAGTGTCACACTTTTGTCACGACTTTGAGAAAAGACGCCAGACAGTGGATGGGGACTTTACCATCGAATTCGATTTCCTCGTGGACCGAACTTTGTGATAAGTTCCATGCACGTTTTAGAAGCAACCGAAGAAGGGGAAAGCCTACAGGCTCTTTAGCACAGGTCCGGCAGTTCACCAATGAATCTTTAGGCCAATATGTAAAAAGGTTTAGAGAAGCGGTCGGTCAGGTATCCGATCTTAATGATCTCCAAGCTGTTGGTTTGTTAAGAATGGGCTAGACCTGGTTAAATCGGAGAAATTAGTAAAGAAGTTAATGTTTCACCATCCGAAAAGCCTAGCAGAAGCCTTCGACAAGGCAGAGGGCTATATTGTTGTGGAAGAGGCTATGAATAGTCTGAAGAATCCTTCTTTGAGCCAGTTAAAAGAGGTAGAGGTTCCCAAAACTGATGTTGATCAGAGAAGAGTGGGAAGGTACAACCAAGGGGCAGAAGGTAGTTCGAAGAAGTACAGTAACTCGTGGCGACAAGGCAGCAGTCGTACACCTGCTTCTACCCCGAAGGTTAATAAGGTCTACACCCAATTGAATACGGAAAGGTCGATAATTTTGGATCAGATCAGAAACCAGCCTTTCTTTGAGCCACCTCGTGATAATTACAGAACGGGACACGGCAACCCTCGCAAATACTGTGGTTATCATCAAGCTGCTGGTCATGACACTAATGAGTGTTGTAATCTAAAGGATTTTGTGGAGAGCAAGATTAAAAAGCGGCTTTATTTGATTCAATATGTGGCTGAGAAGGACCGCCAGGGTCAGCAGGTTATCAATCGTACCGTTCAAACGGTTCAGGTACCACCCATTCAAAATGCTCCCATACCACCACCAAGGCAAGTCGTTGATGTAATAACTGGTGGGTCTGTTGGGAAGGGAAGAAGAGGAGGTCTTATCTTGATTCGGTCATGTCAGTGACAAATGCTACTCTGAAGATTGACAGGCCTTTTCCAGGAACCGTTATATCATTTACGGATGCGGATTATCCTTCGGAACCCATCGAACCGCATGAAGGGGCATTGGTGATCACAAATACAAAGAGTTCTCGATGGATGTAAAACGCATGATGATAGATAATGGATCTTCAGTGGACATTCTTTATGCCCATGCTTTTCAAAGGATGCATCTCGATGGGCACAAAATGGAGGTTGGACAGGAGGCTCCTCTATATGGTTTCTAAGAATCGACCGGTCCAAAGTGGCAGGCACTATTGAACTCCCGGTTATCTTCGGCACGGCCCCTCAGCAGGTAGAGATAACCTGTAAATTTTATGTTGTGCATGTGGATTCGGCCTACAACGCCATTCTGGGAAGACCTACGTTGACAGCTCTTCAAGCTGTGACTTCCATCCCACATTTCAAAATCAAATTCCCCACAGCGCATGGAGTAGGAGAGGTGATGGGTGATTTAGACTGCCCTGCCGATGTTATCTAATGTCATTATTTCATCCGGAATGGGGGTTAGTAAACAGAAAAAGACGATGGTAATTGAGATCGAACCCTTCACCGAGAGCAGCTCAGAACCCTTGGTAATCCTCGCTGGAGGGACGGAGGAGATTGAGTTGGTCATCGGAAAGCCGGACAAGACAGTGAGGATTGGTTCAGGTTTACCAGAACCTCTTCGGACAAATCTTATGGAACTCTTACAATGTTATGTTGATATTTTTGCATGGGAGCCACAAGACATGCCTGGAGTTAGCCGAATGGTTGCTGAGCATAGATTGGAGATAGATCCTTCGAAGAAGCCAGTTCGTCAGAAGAGGCGGATATTTGCTCCAGAGCGTCAGAAGATCATCGATGAAGAGGTTGCGAAATTGCTAGCTGCTGACTTCATATACGAGATTGATTACCCAGAATGGATAGCAAATGTAGTGTTGGTGCAGAAGCATAATGGAAAGTGGCGGGTTTGCATCGACTACACCGACCTCAACAAAGCTTGTCCGAAGGACTTTTATCCTCTACCCCATATCGATCAGCTCATCGATGCCACTTCGGGGTATGCATTACTAAGTTTTATGGATGCTTTTTCAGGTTATCATCAAATATCCATGTGCAAAGAAGATATTCCAAAGACAAAAGTTTCATTACACACCGTTCGGTGTGTATGTACAAAAAAATGACTTTTGGCCTCATTAATCTTTGAGCTACCTACCAAAGGATGATGAACTTCATCTTCGATAAAGCGGTGGGGAGGAACATGGAGGTTTATGTAGATGACATGATCGTGAAGAGAGTATGCAAATTCGTAAGCATTTGGACGACACGGAGGAGTGCTTTCAAACTATTCGTTATCGTCAACCGAGACTTAACTTGGCGAATGTACTTTTCGGCCTTAGTCTTGGGAAAGTTTTCGGGTTATCTGGTCGATCGAAAGGGCATCGAGGCCAATCCGGAGAAGATCCAGGCCATTCTTGACATGAAGACTCCTCAGTCATTCAAGGACGTTCAGCGTCTGACTGGTAGGATTGCGGCTTTGAGAAGGTTTGTCGCCAAATCTGCGGAGAGATGCCTTCTTTTCTTTGACACATTGAAGGGACCGAAGAATGCGAAGATGTTCCAGTGGACTTCGGAGTGTGAAGACGCTTTCCAAGGTATAAAGACGATTCATCTTCGCTCCTTTATTGGTAAAGCCCGTCCCAAAGAGAGACTTTATATTTTTACCTTGCGGCAAGTTCCTTAGCGATTGGAGCGATGTTGGTTCGGAGATCGGTGGGAAGCAACATCCGGTTATTATGTCGATCCACGTTCTACGAGATGTCAAAAACGGTATCCAAACATTGAGAAATTTGCCTTTGCCTTAATAATTGCCAAGAGAAAGCTTCTAAATATTTTCAAGGTCGACTCACGGTCGCCTACACGGATCGACCATTGAAGAAGGTGATGGGCAAGCCAGAGGTCTCGGGCGGAGACTAGCGGCGTGGACTATGGAGTTATCCCAATTTTTATCGAATATCATCCCCGAATCGCCATCAAAGGCCAAGCCTCGGCCGACTTTATGGTAGAATGCTCGTTCATCGGGCGAGATGCCGAAGTTACCGGAAGTCAATCTTATGATCGAAAGCAAAGGCCGTTCTTTCAAATAGGTCGGAAGGCGTGGACGCTTATATGCAGATGGATCTCTACGATGACGATCGTTAGTGGGCGAGAATTATTTTAATAAGTCCGTAAGATTCAAAGTCCAATGAGCCATCGATTCGAGTTTAAAGCAACGAACAATGAAGCTGAGTACGAAGCGGTGTTAGCAGGTGTCCGATTGGCAAAGAGTCTCGAAGTCCAACAGTTGATTATCTATAGTGATTCTCAGTTGGTCGTTAAACAGTTATCGGGAGATTATGAAGCTCGTGGAACCCGAATGATTAAATATCTGGCAGAATTAAGAGACCAACTTCAATTTTTCACTTCGTATGAGTTTCAGAGTATAGAGCGTAATGACAATTCAACTGCCGATGCATTGTCAAAGCTGGCCACTACAGATGCAGATGTTTTTCACGGATCGGTATATTTGGAAATTTTGCAGCAGCCAAGTGTTCAAAGACGAAGCGCATGATGTGTATCGAATTAACGAACTGCTTGGATGACCCCTACATCGAGTATTTGGCGGATGGCGTCCTTCCTTCGGATCAAATGCTGGCAAAGAAGATTAAATACAAGAGTACCAATTTTAGTCTTATTGATGGGGATCTCTATCGATTGGCATTTTCTCACCATTGTTGAAATGTTTGGTTTCGTCCAAGCCGAGTATATGCTCTTCGGAGGTTCATGAAGGAATTTACGGTGATCATATAGGCGCGCAAGTCCTTGGCTCATAAAGTACTTCGACAAGGATACTATTGGCCTATAATTTTCAAAGAAGCTACAGAGTATGTTAAGAAATGCGAAAAATGTCACTTCAATAGTCCGAGGTCCCATTATCACCCACCTAAGAGTTATACTCGATTTTATCTCCTATACCCTTCACCGTCTGGGGTGGATATATTGGGACCGTTACTCAAAGCTAAAGGTCGTTAGCTTCATTATAGTTCTTATTGATTATATGACTAAGTGGGTAGAGGCAAAACCACTTGGCCAATAACTTAACAGAGTGTCTAAAGTTTATAAAGGAGTCTGTGGTGTTTCGCCGGGATCCCTAAGGTATTGATATCGGACAATCTGACGTCGGGTTAAATGGGTTCAAAATTTGAAGAATTTTTGAATGATTTGGGGATTCAAAGACAAGAAGACTTCGTGGCTCATCCACAATCGAATGGACAAGTCGAGTGACCAAGCAACAGACGCATTAAACGGAATCAAGCGTAGATTGGATGAAGCTAAGGGAAGATGGCCGAAGAATCACTGCTGAAAGGTCTTGTGGGGAATACCGAACTACACCAAGGACTACTACGAGGATTCGCCCTTCCGATTGGCCTATGGTATCGATGCGATGCCTTAGTCCCGAATCGAAATCGGATCTCCAAGTCTTCTGTAACTCAATTTAAAGAAATTTACAACGACGAAGGACCGAAAGTTAACTCGACTCGCTAGACGAAGTCGAGAGGAAGCTTTAATCAAATTGGCTGCTTATCAACGAAGGGTGGCCAAGCATTATAACAAAGGAGTCAAACTTCGTAGATTTGATGTGGGAGACTTCGTTCTTAGAGAAGCCAAGCTTCTACGCCTCAAAACACGTGAAAGCTAATCTTAGAATTGGGAAGGGCCATATGAGGTGATCAAGTACCAAAGCCGTGTACTTATCGGTTAAAGGCACTCGATGGTTCCGAGATCAAGAATACTTGGCATCTTTGGCAAAAGCTTTTCAATAATATTTTCAAAGAAAGATTAAGTTAGTTTACCGAAATTCACATACACGATTGTTTGTTATTAATAAAGGTCATTTTTCCTTTTGATAAATAATCTATCATCGGTCCTATTGGTCCGATGGTCACTATGGTGTAAGGAGGTATGGTAGGACTCGGCCACCATTCGATGGTAGCCCAGTGTCCTTTTGATCCTATATTGATCTTATCGTGGTGGTAAGTCAATGGTCACTTATTGGGTCCGTCTGTTTGTCCGATGGTCACTATGGTGTGTAGGAGGTATGGTAGGACTCACCGGCCATTCGATGGTAGCCCCAGTCCTTTTGATCCTATATTGATCTTATCGTGGTGGTAAAGTCAATGGTCACTATTGGTCCGATGGTCACTATGGTGTAAGGAGGTATGGTAGGACTTCATTGGCCATTCGATGGTAGCCCAAGGTCCTTTTGATCCTATATTGATCTTATCTGGTGGTAAGTCGATGGTGGTAAGTCGATGGTCACTATGGTGTAAGGAGGTATGGTAGGACTTGTTGGCCATTCGATGGTAGCCCAAGGTCCTTTTGATCCTATATTGATCTTATCAGGGTGGTAAGTCAATGGTCACTATTGATCCTTATATCTTGGTCCTTATGTATTTGTCAGCCAAATTTACCTCACACATGATTGATCTCACTCTTCGGTACCGATGAGTATACATTACTTCATTTTGTTTAAGTGTTGAGTTCAGTTCATTCAGTTCAGTTAAGTTAAATCCTGTCCGTAAAATTTAATTCATTTCATTTCATAAGTTAACTGTTATATGCCATATCTAATTCACTAGTTGGGTTCAGCTTATTGATACTAAATTATTGACAAGAAATTGATCAAAACAGAAGTCATAATCAAAACATTTAAAGGTTTATCAATAATATAAAACGCTCATTCATTTAAGTCAATCATAAATTAATTACATGAACATAAAAAGCTTAAAGTAGTTAAATTATTACATAGAACAAAAAACATGACAGATATTTAGGCACCGCCTTCATCATCGGAGTTGAGCAATGCTGGGTCCAGCTGAGCAGCCGATAGCTTTTCTTTTCCTCGCTCTCAGCAATCCTCATACCCCTCCGAGTATACCTTCATGATCTCAGTATTGAGTTTGTCCGAGTCCCTGTAGTCCGCCTGAATCTGCTTCCGGAGCTCTTCAGTCAGAACAGGGCCTCGTCCCTCAAGATCCTTTATTTTATGGCGGAGCTTGTGACGTTTGGCCTTATGCCTTCGGGCTTCGTCTTGAGCCTTCGTCTCAGCCTCACCAAGTTATAGGACTAAGCTTCGATTGGCTGAAGAAAACTCCTCATTTTTTGCCTTCAGGAGTAAGTTTTCTTCAACCAAACCAGCATTCATGTCAGTCAGAGTTTGTTGGCTGGCTTCGGACGCAGCCAACCCGTCCCTCGTGGCCCTTAATTCGTCATCAGATGTCTTCAAATCCATCTTAGCCCGATCTAATTCTGTTTGAAGACCGTTGATGGTATGAAAAGCATCTTCACGACCGGCTCTTTCTCGATCCAAAGTCGATTTCAACATATTTATCTCTTGTCGCATGAAATCTTCCTCGGCCTCTCCATTTATGTGTCTCTTGACGCAATCGTCTCAAGACAAAGATTAACTTTATATTTTCAAAATATTCAAGTCAAATGTCCAAATATTCAAAGGAAAACAGAGATATAGAGGAAGAAGAGATTGTTATTTACCTTAGCTAAATAACTCATCCCTCGTCGAGAAGATTTCCGTCCAGTATGATCATCGAACCCCGTGGTCGCCGAGATTTCGAACGAAGTCTCAAGAGGTCAAAGGGGAAGTTGGCGTTGAACCTGGGCCACAGGGTCGGAGATCCCACAGCCTCGGCATAGTAACTCTGACCTGAGGGACCGGGTCATTCTGGAGAGGGTCTCGGCCTTTCAGGGGAGAGAGTGGGCTGTTCGGGAGGTGTAGGGTCTGCATGTATAGTTTCAGTTATGGGAGATTTGTTTGGGGTGGGTCCTTTGGGTGTTGAAGCAGAAGCGGAACTCGGATGCCTATCAGGAGTGCGTTTCCTCTTCCTAGATAGCGTCGGAATCCCTTCGTCCTGGTCACCGTCCTCTTCAATCTGTATTTCTACAGGGGGCACGAAGGGTGGGATGACCGAAGACTGAGGAACCCTAAGCTCTTCGACGGTTAGAGGGGTTATTTTTGTTTTTAATTTTTTGATCCTAAGTATATTTCTTCGATCAGGACGATCAAGTAAACCGCCTGGTCGAGGAATGGTTCTAGGGGTTGGTTCTATTTCTGGTGTGGATTCGGGAGGGGTGACAAGAGGGGCTGACCTGGGTTTTCTGGTAGCTCTCCTCTTCTGTCGAGGGTGAAGGATCTCTTCTGGTATGAGAACCTCTTCGGCCTCTGCTTCTTCTGTTTGAAATTCATCCGTATGAATTTCTGGTGTTGGTTCGACTTCGGGAGTAGCTTCGGTTGGTATAGCCTCAATTGTTTCCGAAGATTTCCCGGACAAAAAATCTTCGAATTCCTTTATTTCTAAGGAGCTCGGTCTGATCAAAGATACTGCATAAATCAAACAATTCCATGTTAAAATTATATATCATAAAATATTTTCAAAAAATATATATATATGAAATGAGCTTGTACTTACACTTATGGTCATATAACCATGCCTGCTTCGAGAGGAGTCCGTATTTCCACTCTTCCTTCGGGAAGTTGTCGAATAGTTCCATCATTTCCACTTCCCGCTTCTTGAAAACGCCTCCTCAAGTCGTGAGATATCTTTTCGTCGATTGCCCGATTCGGTAAAGAAAGAAATCTCGTGGCCTTTGACGAAGAACCATTTCGTGCCATCCCCTATTGCTTGAAGGGGTGTTCACAATGAAACGCTATCGAATTTTTCTCGAGACTTGAGAGAATGCTTCTTTGAGGGCCTTGAACCCCTTCTCCTGGATTGTACTATTTTGTAGGCGAAGAAGAAGAAGTCCGTGGAGGGCTCGGCGCCTAATTCATGGCGAGAAGGCCACGAAGGCGAAAATGTGAATGTAGGGAGTTTGGCACCGATTGAAAAAACCCCACACCCAAAAACCCCAAGAGGTCACTATAAAGATATGTAGGGGAAACGAACCCCTTCTCCAAGAAGGTCACCGGACTACCGTCCATCCTTCGTGACGTTGGTACATCTTTTTTTCACCGGCATCGAGGTACCACGATCACATGGGTATCCTAATGTGGAACCGAGATCAAACCCTCTTTAGTTCAAATTCGCCATATGATAAAGGAGTGTTGGCATGCGAGAATCGCCCGCATACTCTGTAGTATTCAGAGGGGTTTTTGGGTTTCTGCTTGGGATTCGTGACTTGAAGTCCCCTCATGAGGATTGGGGTTCGTGGAACCACTTGTGATTGGTGTTACGGTATGGGGAAGCTCGCTCGTTGTGGGAAGCCATTTGTGACGATTTGCGGAGAAAGATCGAGAAAGTTTAGAGGCGCTCAATTTCAAATGAACAGTAAAATCACAAATTTGGTAAAGTTATCCTTTTATATTAGCTACACCGGTGTTCAAGCGGGTACATTAAATGCTAGTAATAATTTGAATTTGAATGGGAAGCGTCCGGGATTGGGTCCTGATATTTAATGGATAGGGCCTTTCTGATTTGGGCCTTTAATTTCCTTTCGTCTCATTTCGTGAGCAATAAATGGGTACGTTTTTAATTACTTCTTATTATTATTGATTCTCAGTAAAATATCATGGATTATTTATAGTTTTCTATTAAACATTCTGCTCAATAAAAAACTAGGGGCAATGTTGGGTCATGATATTTTTTCTCATCAATGTCGGTGAATTGGGCTTACTTTTTAATTAATCTATTGGGCTTTTATCAAGTAAACCATGGAAGTCTTTGAGCCCGCTTATCTTATTATTTCTTTTTAACTTATAAGACCGGATTCGATCCAATTGGGTCGATCCTTTGGACATTTTAATATCTATCATTTTGACTGCAAGATGATGAAAAAGCATGACGGTTGACTAGAGAACTCGCCATGCATTAATGTGGATGGGATCATAACCCTACCAAGAGTAATGCTGATGACCAAAAGCGGTGGATAAACTACATGCGATCGTAAGTAATCCATCAAATTAAAAGGGTGTGTCGGTAGTAGTGGTGGGTGACACAATAATCCGATGCAAAGGGAGTATAACTTAGCAAGAGAAGTCTTCACAAAGAGGTATGTTCTCATACACTTCTTCATTCATAATCACATAAATATAGAGATTTATTATTATCTCTCTCTTAATACACTTAGCGATATAAACTTTATTTCGATAAACCTCATGAACACATTTCTTGACTCTCACGCGCTTGAAATTATCCCCGACGGAACCGTCGTCGAAACTTGTGGTGTTTATTGTGTTTACGTTGCGAGGATCAGGACGTTTTACGTGATTGGGACGTGGCAAAAGATCGTGGCGTTAACAATAATCACTATAAAATTTTCACTTTTTTTATAATCTTTTTTAATACTTGAGAGTTTAATTTCTTCAATTTTTGATAAATGTAATTGATATATAACTTATAAGATTAACAAAAATACCTCCAAAATTTTGACATTTAATAAAGATTTAATAGACACAGTACAAACTTTTTTTAAAAAATATTTTAGAAATAAGCCCGTGCCTCACGGGACGTAAGCTTGAGTGTAGTAGTATTAAGCAAAGAGTAGATGGTGGTCCATGAAAGAAACAGTAGGACAAAGAGGACAGAAATTTGGAGTTGCTTGAGTTCTTTGACAGAGGTGTAGTTGGGTTTGGGCAGGAGAGAGATAGTGGATTAGCTGAATGTCTCTTTGATTTTCTTCAAATTTGGGTAGGATAGCTTGATGCCAATGGCCCTGTAATAAGGTTGTGCTCGACACAGCCCAAGCCCTATTGGGCATTTTTAACATTGACTAAATTACAAGCTTATGACCTTGTGGTTTAGCCCTTTATTTTTTACTAAAAGCACCCTAAATTTATAGTTTAGTATCAAATCAATTTTGACCATGCAACTTGTATTTTAGTCTATTTATTTATGTTATGTTTTAGATTCAATTTTTTAAGTGTTGGTGATAATTTGTTTTTAATTTATAACACAAATTTCATTGAAGACGGACGGTGTAATACCAAATCGCCTACCATTATCAAGTATTCAATTACGATAAATTAATTAATACAGTACTAATATACAAAAAAAAATTTACCTACATATCAATATTTTATTAATTAATTGATCAAAATTAATTTTATATTAATATTTTTTATTGTCAATCAATATGATTATCATTTAGGCTGAACAGATTAATCATAACTATCACCATAAACGCATGAGCCGCATATTTCATAATAATATATCGTCTCACTTGTGGAGAAAAATTTTTTTTTTAAAAAATTAATATTAAGACAGATTATGAAACTTTCCATTCCCCACTTCACTATAAATAAATAAGAGACCAAACTAAACGAAAAGTTGCACTTCGGTTCCCAGTGAGTGGAAATAAGAAATCTTTTAACTTATTTTGAAATTAACATTTTCACCAATTGCAAGTATGGCTCTTACTTTTAGAACTGAAGATTAAAAGAGAGACATTCTTGTTAACAGAATTATATATCACTCCTTTCCTTGTGCTTCATTTTTTTTCTTCCCTAAGATTAAACCTCTTAAAAAAATTAATTCTGCTTATATAAAATATTTGAAGATTTTGCAAAAAAAAAAAAAAGGAACATTCTTTGGACTTCCTGCCTTGTTTGCTTTTCCCCAAAATCATGATGATTGGAAGCATCATTTGAAGCCTGAGGATAGCATCAGAGAGCCGGTGTAATCTCACCTCCCTCATCAAAACAATGGACATATTGAAATGAAGATGAGCAAATTTATTTGTTCAGTAAAAGGTCTTCTCCATCCCAAATTAATTGGTCATCATTAGCAAAAGATCCTCCTCCCAATCACGTCGTTTAATCAATATAACGATCTTCCAAAGCATGTGAGTTAGGATAGCTAGTACAACAGCAGGTTCTTCATGATGCAAAAAATATCCATGGGAGAGATAAAATTATCGCAGCTTTACTTACAACCACTTGTATACTTAGTCAACCTCGCCCAAGAATGAATGGAATGGAAGGTTCTAGAAGATTTAATCCCATGCTCCAGCTTGGCCTCTTCCTTTTTCCTATTAAATAAGATTGATTAAAACTATCTTTTTCATCATAATATTTCCTAACTCATGAAGATATTTCAAGTATCCATAACCAAAAACTTTCCAACAAAGAGGACAATAGGGCCAACCAAAATGACTAGAAGTCAACAATGAGCCACCTTTTAAAGATTTCTTGGGAATCATGGAATTTTTATTAAATGTGATGTTTGATGAAATAAAATAAATAAAAGCCGATCAGGCAAAAGAAATTAAATAAGATCAAAAAGAAAATATAGACAAATTTTCCGACATCACATAAGAACAAAAAGGGTTCATCAATCAAGAACATCAGTGGAAATTTAAGAACCTTTAACAAAACAGCCAATTTGATTAAATTACCTTTCTCCCAGGGTCAAACTTCCTCTTAGCAGCTGAATTTCCTAGAAATCCCCAAAAGCATCACCCGCTTTTTAGCACCTGAATCAATTGCCCTTCAGCTCCAGATCACCTACAAAAAAAAGAACAAAATCCTAAAACTATCCAACCGAAGTTTACCAGTTCCGCGAGTAAAATAACAAACTCATGAAATCTTTTCACAAGAGAGCAGTAGCATACTGATACATATCAAAATTTATCCCTCACTCTTTCCTCTGTTTTGACATTGAGAAATTCTGTTGTGGAAGTGCAGGTACATAGCCATCATTCTCATCCTGCACATAATTCCTATTACTCTCCAGGATTCACAGAAGATCACCCATGTTGGTTCCTACCTACATGGTACAACTGTTTCAAAGTTCAATAAACTTCTCCTTGAGTTAAAATACGAACTGGTAGGTGTTTAAATACAAATTTGCATTCTTTTCATAGCTGCCACTACAAGTTCTGCTCCAGTTGCTGCCTTTCACACTATTTTAGAACATAGTGGAGGACAACACCATTCAGATCCATCAGCAGCAACCAAGTTTCCAGCAGATGTCTATACATTTCACACAAGAACATGAATCATTTTGTAGTTTGACAATTAATAAGACAATATTAATCACAAAGAAATTCAAAATAATTACAATTGAAGACTATGAAACAAAAGGACAAGCGACATCACTTAAATGGTTTGAAACAAAATATATCAAAGTTTTCAAACTACCTACTATATTTGATGATTTAAGGTCCATTTTCATCATCAAATTTGATCAATAGCTAAACCTTGTATAGTTTAACAAGGTGTAATAACATCATCCCCGCACTGGTACATTGCTTGACCGGATGCTGCAAGCCAATCAGCAATGTACCAGTGCACTACGGTTTGAATATATATCAAAACTTGTTAAAAAGCGAAATCATTACATGTATATAAATCTCCACAAGGAAGCTAATAAAGGAAGTACTAATACTCAAAGCAATACTTTTATGATTTTGAGAACCCAAGCAGCAACACATGTTTTTCCAAAGAAATAAAAGTGGAAAGTATGGTGATGGTTATAAAAAATGCCTTAATTATTCGGAAGGAAGAAATTTCGTATTCCGCTTCTTTTTTCAAATTTTGCATACTCCTTAGCCTAGCTCATTAATATTTCAAAAGTTTTCCATGGAAAGTGCGTAAAGCTCATTTTCTACTTTCCTAGCCAACACTCATAACAAACATATTTGGACGCAGAATATAGTCCCGCATTCATTTTGCCCTTCTTTAGAGTTAGGCAATTTAGGAACAGAGATAATGATACTTCTATTCAAGAAAAAGAAAATTGTAAAACACATGGGAAGAAAAACCTTGCGTGATTTCTTACTTAGAAAAATCAAGATACTAACTATGCACTTCCATTACCATGATTACAATTCCATACTGGATAAGGAAATTGTCTACATGTAAATTAAACAACTTAACAATTCATTAGGCATAAATTTAAAGAAAACTATGGAGGTTAAGTTAACCCACCATATTTCCATAATTCCATGTAGGAGCTAGTTCAGGAAATTGTCTACACGTAAACAACTTAGTAATTCATTCAGCATAATATCAAAAAAATCAATGGGGTTAACCCTAGCTTGTATGTGAGACTTACTGTTTCCATGCTCCTCCCTAAGCTGTTCAGCAATAGCTTCATAAGCAGGAGCATTTTGAATGGAATGCCTAATGATGCTAACAACAGAACCAAGATTGCGATCAATATACTGGTGCTTCGACTTTACCAATCGATGTAAGTTGCTAGTGGTGAGAGGCATCTGCTTAGCTTCAATATAGAAGAAGAGAAAAGCACAATGCAAGTCAATGAACCGCATACAAACACAGTGAAAAGAAATAAAATGAAGTTCAGAGTTCATGTGGATCAGCTCTCAGGTACCAATTTCAAGAAGAGTTTTATTGGGCAATATATAACCAGTACTTTCATCTTCAGCACGGGCAACAACATCTCTCCATTCGCAAAGCCCCTGAAAGACATACAGGAGGCTGTGTAAGGAAATTAATATACAAGGACAACTGAGCCAAATGATACATTATCTGCCAACACTCATGTATCCAACAATTCATAAATGTTCATGAAATGTATAATAAGAAATACTGTAGCAGAGACCCTGAAATCAATATTGCTTCCTTTTAAGACCAATGCTCTAAACTATGCAGATAGCAGACCTCTGGCTTCCGTTGCAAGTTTGCATATTCCAATATCATCTCAAAGGCTGAAAAATAATATTATATGTGTGTGTGTGTGTGAAAATGTATTGTGTGTGTGGATTATATATAAAGAGCGAAAATATAATATAGAGACGCAAGACTGAAAAATAACTTACTGCAACTATCGCAAGCTGTTGAGCATTGAGATTAGCACCCTGCAACCTGCATGGATACCACAAAAGGCATGCATAAATGAGAACGTGGTCCAACTACAACAAGGACAACAGTACATATCAAAGTTGTAATCATTGTTGATATGCATAAGATTTTAAATTCATGCAATTAAAGGGCATAATAAGCCTTGAGATGGTTAGCAATATACCCATATATGTAGAGATAAGAACTATCAGTGAGAACCTCTTTCTCATAAAGCTGCATGCATATATCATAGCTGCGCTGGTATACCTGAAGAAAAAGTGACCTCTGAGGAACATGGTATGACATGAAATTCCTAGGCTAAAGAACAATGGCTTAGAAATGCTAAACAATTAAGATTTTTGCAACTGGAAAACAATCAGTAACAAAAGGTACAGCAAGTAAATTATGAAAAGCTATGGAAGTACTAGCACAGTAATTGTACATTAAATTATTGTAATTTATCTGGATAAACAGTATATAAAGAAAGAAAACTAGTCATCCTTGTCAATGGATACATCCAAAGAAGAATGTTAATAACAACATTTTTGGCTTTTTTCAGTGCCCTATACATTAGAACAAAGAAGATAAAGACAGCTTACCTCTACAAGAGAAGTTTCAGAATACTCGGACTCGCTAGACGAATAGAGTAACTTGATTCTCATCAGATCATAGATATGGAACAGGTAGTGTGTATCTTCTCTAGCATATCTGTCAATTTCAACATAGATTAAATAAACGACAGGTCGAGGGGAATGGAATGCCTTAAAAATGTTAGAATTACTCCAAAAGGGTGTCATAAGCATACAAACTAACAATACGGCATTCTAAATTAATGAGAATCCCTGGTAATTTCATGACACAAATCCAGCCCTAAAATGATTTCAGAAGTGCTATCAACTGTCTCTTTGGTATATTCTTGAAGGTATCTCTAAAAGATGTTAATATCATAATTCATTTTCTGTAAGTTGAAAAACTACTAAATAATTACCTAACTAGAAGAAATGACACCGTCCATAATTGGACCTCAATAGTTATTAGGGACTCCTTGGTAAGAGGTTTACCAATATCTTACTCAGAACTATTTTACAGTCCATAGAAGACAAGAATACAACCCAAATAAACAACAACAAAACGCCCCAAAAGCAGAAAAATAAGATGACAGGCTCAGCATGCACATGTACCTTAGCATCTCATCTGTTAGCGGACGGAGTCTCCAATCTGCATTCTGGTATCTGCAAAGAGTTGGCTTGTAAACAAAGTATTTTTCTTGTTTATCTTATATGTTGGGTGGGACAAAAAAAAGATATCAGATACAGAGATACTCTTGTAGAGACAGAACATACTCTTTGTTAGCTGTAACTCCACAAAAGTGATGCAGCAGAAACTCCAGACTATTTCTCTCCAATTTCAATGCTCTTGAGGCCTAAAGGATTTCAAATTTTAAAGAAATCATAATGACAATAATCTAATATTCGGAAAGATCAAATCAATTAACAGATGAAGTGCAATAGAAGCAGATTCTCCGGCTATGCTTCTGCTTTGTAAGGACAATAAGAAGCATAGTCCAAAAAAATGTTTAACAGTACAGAAGTCAGAACAAGGATTCTGAACTGAACAACTAGAGGTTTATTAACAGACTTCTGGTCTCCGTTAACAGACTTCTGAACAACTAGAGGTTTATTAACATCCACTCAAATGCCCTTATTATGGTCTCCATATGTTTCTATTGATTGAATTATTTATCTGTGTGCAAGCATAAAATAATATTTTCGAATACAAGAAGAAGGTTTGCTAAAAAGAAATATTTAAAAAAGGCAAGGAGAATGAAAAACCCTATATTTAAAATAATTTTTTTAAAAAAAAAAAGCATGAAAAGAATAGCAAAAAAATCCTAAGACAAGATTGTCCACCAGTTCCTATGCAAATCACTTGGATATTCCTTTAAACACACCCACGGCCGAAGCCCATAAAGACGTTACAAAGCTGACCCAAAACTGCCTTGTCAGAGGCCGATGAAGAAACAAGTGCCTAGAATTTCTACACTCACACGCCTGCAAACACATCACAACATTCTTATGGATATAATGATTTGCATGGTCTGCGACGTCGAAACAAGCAACAATATAAATCTCTTTTGCAAAAGAAATGATAACATGCAGCTCAGAGAAATATGTGGTCAACAAATAAGATTCCTGGCCAAGTTAGACTTTATATCCTTTCTTATCAGAGCCGAGATTGACGCAAGTGCTAGAAATGGGTCAGTTAATGCCAAAAGAAGCTTGCGCTTCCCTTGCTATAACATTTCACCTAAGATAAGTTCAGCAATAGATGTTCTACAAGTTCATAAATCTTTGCTCAGATCACGCAAATACTTTTAAGTCAGAATCCCACAAATATAAGAATTTAAAGAAGTACGCTGTTTAAAGTGAGTGATACCTGAAACGTGATTCGTTTCGGTACGCAGTACGAATAAGGGTACGCGGTACACTACGTAGCTAAAACGTGATACGCTAGGGTATCTTTATATAAGTTTTTATAGTTTAAATGTAATAAACTTAAGTTTTATAGAAGATTTTTAGTTTAATCAACAAGTTGATTGTTTTATAAATATTTTAGTAAAAATGTAATGTTTGAGCATCCAATACTAAGTTATAATATCGATATTTGTGCAATTATAGATTAAACAAAAAAAAAAAAAATTCGGTACGCTGATTTCAGAGTATTAGTACGTAAGAGTAGCTACCCAAATACCAATACGCGGTTTGCTAGGTCAATGAGAGTATCTGTTAACATCACTTTAAACTAGTAGTAGTTTCAGAAGAGAACCTGTCCAGTGTCGAACAAATTGCAGATATATATGCCAAAATCCCTTTGCAGCCATATAATATCCCGATCTGCTCCATGCATGACCTAATTATATGAGGTGCCATTATCATCCCATAATTAAGCCAGTATCAAAATTGCATAATACACGAGATATCTACCTTTTTCTTAGATGGGTCTTTGAAAATTTCCCTTAGATATGGACCAATGTGAATCCGAAGCTTCAGTGTATCAACAACAAAATCATCAGCCCTTGTAGATATTTGCATCAGGCAAGTCAATCCTTGAAAAGAACGATACTGGTTATGTTCCAAATCAACCTAAACAAGAGCAGCACCAATGGGAAAGAAGCGTCAAAAACCACATATAAGTCCATTCAAATTAGATTAGCGGTGAATAAAAATCTCAACCCTACAAAAAATTTTAAGAAAAAACAATCGTCTTAACACGTCATGCAGCAAACAATATAAAACCAAAATTTCAAATTTTAGCTGCAATGCTACATAGAAAACATAGATATATTAGCTAGCTATATGGCATAAGTTGGTCCAAAATTACCGCAAACTCGTCGACGCCACGTAACTTTGCAGCTAACTCCTTTAAATCATTGACCTCTTCCACAAGTTTGTATGGAGTACACTCTACCGGAGGCGGTTTTGCAGACTCAATATCACTGATGTTTTTATCAACAAAATCCAAGGCAGAAATTTTTTCCTGTATATGTAACAATTAAGAAAAATAAGTAAGGCAGATAATACTTCTTTATCATTACCAAGTCTGAAGAAGAAAAAAGAAGTGGCACAAAAGAAATTAGCTGAATGATTTAGAAAAATAAGTAAGGCAGATAATACTTCTTTATCATTACCAAGTCTAAAGAAAAAAAAATAGTAGCACAAAAGAAATTAACTGAATGATCAAGCCATTTTGAAACATCAAGAACACACTTTTGGTCAAGTTATACAGAATAAAGGAATGTATGAAGGTCCACAACAATCAATTCTTGGAATCACACTAAGATTGTTCAAGGTTTCAACAACATATAACTGAGATATAGATGCTGATAAAGACGGGAAAGAATTTAAGCACCAATAACAACTTGCATCCATATGATAATAATATAAGAAAAAAGCCACTCAAGATGGTTTGCAACAAAACATAATCACTTTCTTATATAAACACATTGAAGTTCCTATCGGAATTTAATCCTAAAGTTATTTAGTATGAAAATGGACAACTGTTTTATATCCTGCAAACTTCAGAACACAAATGCACAAATAATAACTGGGGACTGGGGTCTAATTATATACAATGATAAGTAAACAAAGTTAATTAAATATTGATTAAAAAACCCAGAAAACTAACCAAGGGATGTATGAACCTGGAACCATCTTCACTTCTCTGCAACCAAACATGCTCGAAGGGCTGATTCAAGTTATTAACAAGTATCTTATACTCATCTTGTGGCCTCGGAATCGACGGTATATGAAACGGAACTCTAGGCTTCGTTCCCATACTTTTATCATCCCTAGAAGCCACCTTGACCTCAGATAAACTCGAATTCTCAGCCCTTTCCCTGTGTACCACTGGACTCACCCCTTTCTTCTTCTTTCCACCAACCAACTGAAACCCATTTTCGTCTTCGCCTTTCCTTAGTTTCTGAAATTCATCGAGTGAACAATCAACCCTCTCAAGTATCTCATCTTTCACATTTACCAACCAGTTGTAAGCATCATCGTAATCTTCAGGCAAAACCATATCTTTCCCCAACAATTGAGCTGAAGATCGGCCAATAGCATCAAGCATTAATTGTGATTTATCAGAAATCTCTCTAATAGGATTCTTGAATTCATCAAAATTATTATAAAAATGGAAATCTTTATCAGAGGGAATCCTCTTGAAGAACCAGATAGTTTTGCTAGTGAGGACGATAAAGAACCGGTCTTTCTCTTCTCCATTACTATTACTATTGTTTAGAGTGTTCTGATTCGACATTAACAGACAATAGTCATGCGAACTCTGTGAATCCCCATTCAGGGGTTGGGGTTTAGGGTTAGGTTTAGGGCTTTACTCCAACATTTTGAATTGTTAATTTTATGTCTGCACAGAAAAAAGTGTCTTAAAGACAATGGATACGGACTACGGAGGTTGATTTGATGTCACGTGACACTAAACACACCTCTAATGTGACCTTCACAATATTTTATGGCTATTTTTTTATTTTGTAAAAAACCACAATTAAAAAATATAATAATCTTTGTTTTAAAATGAGAATTATGAAGAAAAAAAAATATCAACAATTTTAAATGGTGTCAAAAACGATAGAAGTAATGTTATACAAAACAAAACTTGTTACTTGGATCTGAGAAATATTTTTAAATGTAATTTTTTTTAAAAAAAAACCTACAATCGAAGAAAATATATTTTCAATATTATTATGAATCGTAAAAAATATGAAACATCTTCTAAGATAATCAAAAAATAATTAAAATGAAAAAAAAAAAAACATTCTAAACTTTGATAGTCAAATTTAATTTTGCTACTACACCATTTGGTTGGTGTGATTGAATCAAAATAGGGAGAGAGGTGGAAAAATAAGTGAATATTTCCTACTTGTTTTGACGTCTATGGAAACAAAAAAAACAAAATCTCAAATTTCTCCTCAAACTATAATTTTCAAAAAAAAACTATCTTTAATGAATTTTTTTCTCATACTAATTTTGCTCAAAAAGAATATAAATATGTTCTATACTACCACTTTTACACTATATATATATATATATATATATATATATGCAATCCGTTTTTCCAGCGAACTTGAAGGAGCAAACTAAAAACGAATCGACTATAACGACGATTTTTTTCGTCGCTATAACATAGAAAATCGATTTTTTATTCTATAAACGACGGAAAAAACCGTCATTATAATCATCGATTATTCTCTCTTCGATTCATTTGGAAAAATGAACTATATATATATATATATATATATATATATAAATTATTTGATATAAATTATTTGGTCATGTTCTAAAAGGAATGTTATGCATTTATCAATTGTTTAAAACACGAAAAGAAAATAGGATCGAGTTAAGTTTCAATCTTCGTGGTTTTTATTAATAAAAATACTTTAATTTCAAACTGATGAGATCGAGAGGTAGATTTTACTGATTCATACCTTCATAACACGAAACGTAATATTTCTTTGAATGAGTTTTCTAAAAAATATATGAATTTATATAGAGCGAAGAAAAAAAGCTGTCATTGATTGTATAATCTGATCACGATATCGAGAATTAAATTATTTTATTAAAAACAAATAAAAAATTAATATTGTGCTTATCTATTCACATAAAAATGCAAAAACAATAAATTTACTTTAGGCGTCAATTCAACCAAAATCGTCCCAACCCCCAAAACCAACAATTAGTACATGAACTCGTTTTAATGCAAGTTTAAAGCACCCAATAAATTTTTAACAAAAAAATTAAAAACTCAAAACATAAATTTTAAATAGCATTATAGATATATTTTTTTAAATATGTGTCATTTTTTTTTACAAAAACTTATATACATCATCTATTTATTTTATTTTATTTTATTTTATTTATTAAGTAAATTAACAACCACGTATAAGTTGTGCTTATTAATAATTTTGTTTTGTATAATAATGGAAAAGTATTAATATAAAATGGGTTGAGTGTAAAAAAAATATAACATAATTATTATAATATCATCGTAATTATATATATTTATGAGTTATGACAAATCATATCTCATGATCAACTACCAACTAGAATATTAATTTCATGATATACTTAAATTTGATATTTAGAGCAAATAGTAGCGTTTAAATCTCTAATAAATAGGTAGAACATGGTCAAGTGCATCAAACCAAACAGTTTTGTTTTTTTCCCGAATCAAACAGTGCGATTTTTGTGCAAAAAAATAAATTGGGACTTGGTGCGGTTCAATTTGGTATTTAATGTTGAACTATTAGTGCAACACAACTTGAATTGGTGGTGAACCCGTTGTTGAACCTATATATATATATATATATATATATATATATATATAGTATCAAGTGTGGGAGTTCGCATTTTAACAAAATGGTGGATTTTTTTTTAAAAAAACAACTAAAAAAAATTAATATTTTATTAAACTGGATTTATTTTTATAATACAATATTTTGGATGTGATTTGGATACATATAACAAAACTGTACAGACCTGTTTTGTTATATGTATTCAAATCACACCCAAAACACTGTAGTATGAAAATATTTCAGTTCCATAAAATATTAAACTTTTTTTTTAGTTATTTTAAAAAAAAAACAAAAAAAAATCTCGCATTTTAAGAACGTCTAGGATCCCAGATAGAATTCAGACTCTCTCTCTATATATATGGTGCTCATCCATATATGATAATATTTCAGTAACTAACATCTGAGTCATTGATCGTTTACATGAAAGGCTAAGATGTGAATTAATACTGCAAAGCCGCTATAGCATGTGGCATGCAAAATCGCTACAGCATGTATACCTAAAACACTGGATTATAAAAAAAAAATATTTTTTAATTATAATATACCGTAAACCACATAAATAAGTACTATAACATATACTGTATGCATCTCTTTCTTATTACCGTAATTTACATAAATAAATAATAACAAACCTTCCTTTATGCTAAAGTTTAATAATATATATATATATATATATATATATATATATATATGTAACAGGTCGGTGAGAGGCCCTTACTTTGTTAAAATCGCGGATTCTTTTTTTGTTTTTTTTTGGTTTTTTTTTAAAACAACTAAAAAAAAAGTTTAATATTTTATGGGCGAAATTAATTGTAGACCCCAAATTATTAATAAATGAAATTTATTTTCCTCTATTTATTATTTTGAAATAAGAAGGGTTGATTTGATTAATGTAGATAGTTATGGGTAAAATACGCAAATATTTCAATAAGCAAGTGGTTATAAAATATTCATTATCGCTCGGAGAATATTCGTTTGTCGTGGAATATTCAGATCGTTCGGGGAATATTCGTACGACCAAAAGGCAGCTTTTTGTGGGCCCCATAACTAAAGCGATTGATGAAGAAAAAACGACAAATATAAGTTGTTTATAAATAATCTACAGTAGTTATTACTGCTAATATCGTTGGAATACCCGCTGGGTTAAAACACACTAATACGCGCTTGTCAACAAGAAGACACCAGTATTGCACCAATTATCGATTCTTACGTAAGAAGGCACTACTCAATAATTGTTACAAAGAATTATCGCTCAAAGATTTTATTTTATCGATTCAATAATTACGCATTGATATTTTATATTACCGTTGTTTCAATAAATTGTCATTACACAAGATTTTCCATTATCTGAGCAATAATTCATATTATCCTAATAATATTATTAGAAAATATTATTGGCAATGTCTAGAAAGTTCTCATTTAAGGAGAGGTTTGGTCACCTAATCAAGGCTACCAAGAAGAGAGATCCTTATCGAAAGCCCTCTTTCCTGAAACTACCGGGTCACAAAGATCGCGATTCTCAGAATATTATTTATGAATAATTAATTATTGATTTATATGATGAGAAAAAATATTGATTTTATGTGGATATAGATGGAGAAAATTTTAAATGTGACAATTGTTGAAAATTAATATTTTATCTTTTTCCGATAAAATAATTCATTTAAATATATTATTTTAATAATATATTAACTGTGATATTTTTATAATGAATGTGGGATATATGAGTATATGAGGAGGAAGAGTATTTTGTGGCATTAAATGTTTAACACATATTTTGTGTGTCAGGACACAATTATCGAATCAAATTTGATTATAAATTTGTAAAATCGCCTGCTTGTGGATTTTCTGCTAATTTCTGCTTGGAATTTGGAAAAACTTTCTTCTCGCAAAGTTGTAGATAATGGAATTTCCTATGGAAAGTCGTGAGTTTCAATTTTTCTGATAAAAGAGCTATTTATTATGAATTATTGAAGTTCTAAAGTTCAAATAATTAATTTTTGGAAGTTTTAATTGTTTTAATTAACAAAAACGTTTTTTAGATGTATGAGAGCCTCATTTTACATGTGTTAGGTTGCTGATTTCAGATTCTCAAAGGTTGGCGAGAAAATTTTATATAAATATATTATTATATTAAATTTTCTACTTTGTGTTCTAAAGATTTTCCTATAAATAGGTGCTTAGGTTAGAATTGAAAATCACACCGTAAATCAAGTTTTCTCTCTATATTATCGAGCGTATTCTTGTGAGTATTTTGAGTATACTTTGAGTATTGCTATACTAAGGCAAGTTCAAGTCATAGCCTATATCCTGTTTCAACTAAAGTACTGCCTTTCGAGGTAAGTGGATGTTATTTTATTCAAAATGATATTATTTCTTCAATATCATTATGCCAAAATATTGGTTGGAAATTTTTATCAAATTTGGAACTTTTTCATGTCGGGTTACTTATTCATGAGTTACTATTCACGAGTTACTATTCATGAAGTTACTATTCACGAGTTACTATTCACGAGTTACTATTCACGAGTTACTATTCACGAAGCGTAATGATGTTTTTTTTTGAAATTTCTATCTTTTGGTGTCGAGTTACTATTCACGATACTAAGACTATTCACGATACTACACTATTCACTTATCATACACTATTCACCTAAAAATGAAATTTCTTCTTTTTTTCTAAAATATCTATTACGGATACTAGCTTTGATCAGATCCATGTTTTGATCATTCTCAATTTTACTCCACTTTGATTACTTATGAAGTATTTTTGAACTCGATTGTTTAAAAATACGAATCCTTAATATTTGTTCTTTTGTTTCACCGATTCGCTTTTTTTAAAATATTTTTCATCATCCTCACCCTAAATGATGATATTATCAATATCTTCGGCCCAGAAGTGCAAAGATGAATGATTTCTTGATGAATATCTTTGGCCCGTAGTGCAAAAGATGAACAGTGTTGAGATTTGAATACGACTAATCGATTAATATCTTTGCCCGTAGTGCAAAGATGAACAGTGTTTAGATGAATACGACTTAATCGATGAATATCTTTGCCCAGAGTAAAAAAGATGAATATTTGATTCCGTATATATATCGATTGATGTTACAGGATAAAATATCGACGATGAACTTTTAAATTCATATATGTAAGATAGTAGTTTGCATTCTCTACTTAACTCTTCTAATGAATTATTGTTTCACCGCAGCTTGTTGATTTAAAACCGTCAGTCTATCAGATTCTATTAGATTTTTCCTCGTTGAGACTAACGATAATTTGTCAGATATTATCTTAGTCATAATATTCTTTATCGGGCTAGTTGAGCTCACCCTTTTCCTTTTTGTTCCATTTTTCTTCTCGTGAGGCGGCGAGAATGTAATGTAGTACTAGTTCTGGGTATGGGAATGAAGGTTCTAGAGAGAGTTGTTTAGTAGTCCTCACCATTTTTATAAAATAATGTATCAATAATTATGATGGGGATTTATTTGCATGCGGATATCATTTATCTGATGGCAATATCTCAGATTTAAACTCATAGTTTATATGTTGTAATAATAAAGTTGTTAGTTATTTCGCATCATGTATTTGGCACTCGTAATGGGTCGATGGAATGGACCTATTTTGGGGCGCCACAACTTGGTATCGTAGCTAGGATACGATCTCCATGCGAGATCGTGAATAGAACTCAGAGGGAGAGACGAGTAAATCTTTTCGCTAAGGTGTCCTACCTAAGCTTATTTGTTAGTCGGTCAAGATATAGGGATATTATGTGATATATCGATTTCTTTAATTAACCCTTGTTTTATGACATGAGATTTGAGAATGTCGAATGAGAATATTAACAAAGGAGTAAATGAGACCGTGGAGATGCTCAGATTTACCAACGAGGAGAACGTGCAACAGTCGGGCAATGTACCTCCCGTGAACAACACCAATCGAAAGCGTATGATGAACGAGGGATGTTTAGAAGCTTTTGCAGCTCATGCAAAATCGATTTAGGGAGACTCGTGTTCAAAATACAGAGGAAATGATAGCAATTCACGTGGTGGTCACAAAGCGCTTCAAAGAGTCAGGACCACCGTAATTCAGGGAAAGCCGATCCGATTAAGGCGAGACGTAATCAAACAAATTACCAAGATATTCGATGTTTCTGGGATGCACGGAGGAACAGAAAAAGTTCCATTCGCTACTTTTATGTTCCGAACGAGGCAGACATTATCGGTGGAAATCAGGAAGCGCACCCATCCAAATGCACTCAAAGATGTCATGGGAGACATTTCAGAAATAGCTTAATGACAAGTACTTCCCCGAAAGTATTCGGCTATACGAAGGAAGTGGAGTTTATTAGACCGAGCAGTAATAATACGACGGTGTCCCAAAGACGAGGTGAAGTTCATGAGTTATCCGTGTTTGCACCTCATTTGGTGGAGAATGAGGAACGATGACGCGGATGTTTCGAGAGGTTTGAAACCCAAGATACGCCAAGATCTCATTTCTCATAAATTTTCTCTATTCGGGGATGTTGTCAATGTGGCTCAATTGTTAGAGCGAGATAACGAGTACGCTCAACCGAGGGACCATAACCAGGATCATATCAAGATAGCAATCCATCGTAATAACGATAACCAAATGGAGAAAGAAGAATACGGACAAAGGCTGTAACTACTCCGTGGTAATCGTGGCCATGAAAATATAAGAAGCGAAGTCGGGAGAGATTTTAAAAGAGGAGATTCAACAACGACCATGTGAAGACGACAATCTTACGGCAAAGAAGAATCGGTTCCAAGGGAGGAGAAAGACCACCGGCCGATATATTAAAAATACGGAAAGAGGGATATATCACCCAAACCGCCCACAACAGCTTTAAGGTATGCTATAATTATGGAAAAGAAGGACATATCGCCGAGATCAGACGCAGATCGAAAACCAGTATCCAATGAATGGTGACTCAAAAGGATGTCCCGTAAAAGTCAAAGTCAACGGCCTCGAAGAGCGCTTTTGTCGTGACCGGTCAAAATGCGAGAACTCGAACGGTTAGCACGTTAGTTAGTTAATTATAAATTCTTGCGAAGTTTATACCTTACTAGATACCGTTCTACCCATTCTTTATTCTTTTCTCTCGTTGCTACCAACGCTTGAACTCGACTACGAGAAATTAGACTTTGACCTATTTATGGAGACTCAGCTAGAGAAACTTTCATTACATCCGTTGTTTAGAAATCTTGCTTGATTCAGTCAGGGCACTATCACATTACATGTTAACCTTATTTCTATAGAGATATTTGCTTTTGATGTGATTTTAAGGTTAACTACTCATCACGCCGAAATTGATTACTTTCGTAAGTTGTTAGTTTTCATATTCTTAAGCAACCCGTTATTCAATTCAAGCAATCAAACCATCAGAGTCAAACATTTTCATATCAAGCTATGAAGTCATTCGCTTATTACTTGATGTCAAGTTTTCTTAGTCCATGTTATGGATTTGAATAAAGACACGCCGATTTGAATAATATTCTCGTTGTTATTAATTTTTCCCGACGATTTCAAGAAAGAATTTCTTGCTTACTCCCAAAGCCCGAAATTAAATTTTGTATCGACTTCAACCCCAAAGACAAAACTCATTTCTAAAATCTCATATCGAATGGCTCCTATTGAACTTCGTGAGTTAAAAATTCAACTATAGAATTTGGTACCGAGCCTTTATCCGGTGACTTCCAGGAATGCACCGCTGCCGATTCTCCATAGGGGACACCATATTCGCATGCGATAAGAAACTGATAGTGTCATTGTAACGTGTTATCCAAGGTTGGGATATGAGTCACAATGAGAACAACCTAAGCTCAGAATCGAAATACGTAGCTTTCAGGCTTAGTTGGTTATTATCGAGATTCGTTGAAGGATATTCTCGAATCGCTATTCCATTAACGCAATTTAACTCGTAGAGATACAAAATTCAATGGAGCAAGGAATGTGGGAAGAGCTTCAAGAACTCAAGAGAGACTCATTTCAAAGACATGTTCACCCATGCCATCCTCGAAAAGCTTAACGTGGTAGCCGACGTGTTGAGTAGAAAGATCGATATACAAGTACGAAAGTAAGATATTGTCAAAGACTCATTTCAGATAATTTACAAATAATAGAGATGGAGATGAAAACTCTAGTTACCCACGTGATGATATACGAGTATAATCGACTTTAATCGATAAAGTTAAAGTCGCTCAAGCTACACACCGAGTCGATGAATTTGAAGAAGGAGATGCAAGAAGTTGTTATATATTTCAAAAGCAAGAATCGGTGAGGTGAGGAAAGCTCAAACCTTCGATTTATTAATCCATTTGAAATTCTCAATCGAATAGGAACCGCGGGCCTATAGACTCGCTTTTACCGCCAAGTATAACGCGTGTTCATAACGCTTTTCACGATCGATGTTACGTAAATATGTGGACGACCCGAACCACGCTATCGAAGTTAGAACCGACGAGATAGCCAAGAAGACTTAACGTACGAGGAGGTACCACCAAGATCTTGGATAGAAAGAATATGTCCTATGTACCGAGGTTATACCACAAGTTAAAGTTTTGTGGAGAAACCATGCAATCGAGGAAATGACCGGGAGTTGGAAATGGAAATGAAAGCGAGGTATTCTCATCTTTTCAAACACTGTGTATCGTGACGCCAATTTCGAGGACGAAATTTCATAAGAGGGAGAGTCAGAAGACCTCAAATTATTAATAAATGAAATTTATTTTCCTCTATTTATTATTTTGAAATAAGTAAGGGTTGATTTGATTAATGAGGATAGTTATGGGTAAAATACGCAAATATTTCAATAAGCAAAGTTGGTTATAAAATATTCATTATCATTTGAGAATATTCGTTTGGTCGTGGAATATTCGTATCGTCGAGAATATTCGCATTTACGGCAATGCAATTTTTGTGGGCCCCATAACTAAATCGATTGGATGAAGAAAACGACAAATATAAGTTGTTTATAAATAACTACAGAAGTTGTTACCAAGTATTATCTTGTTGAATACCCGGGTGGTTAAAACACACTAATACGCGTTGTTGAACAAGAAGATACCAGATTGCACCAATTATTGATTCTTACGTAAGAAGGCACTACTTAATAATTGTTACAATAATTACTGCTCAAAGATTTTATTTTATCGATTCAATAATTGTCGATTGATATTTTATATTATCGTTGTTTCAATAAATTGTCATTACACAAAGATTTTCCATTATCTGAGCAATAATTCATATTATCCTAATAATATTATTAGAAAACATTATCGACAATGTCTAGAAAGTTCTGCTCTAAGGAGAGGTTTGGTCACCTAATCATGCTACCAAGAAGAGAAAGATCCTTATCGAAAGCCCCTCTTCCTCCTGAACTACTTCGCTACCAAAGATCGTGATTCTGTAATATTATTTATGAATAATTAATTATTGATTTATATGATGAGAAAAATATTGATTTTATGTGGATATAGATGGAAAAAAATTTTAATGTGACAATTGTTGAAAATTAATATTTTATCTTTTTCTGATAAAATAATTCATTTAAATATATTATTTTAATAATATATTAATCTGGATATTTTTATAATGAATGTGGGATATATGAGTATATGAGGAGGAAGAGTATTTTTGTGGCATTAAATGTTTAACACATATTTTTTAAGACCCCAACTTATTATTAATGAAATTTAATTTTCTCTATTTATCATTTTGAAATAGTAAGGGTTGATTTGATTAATGTGGATAGTTCGGGGTAAAATACGCAAATATTTCAAAATAAGCAAGTGGTTATAAAATATTCATTGTTGTTTTAGAATATTCGATCGCCGGTGAATATTCATACGACATTACAAGCAATGCGACAATGTGTGGGCCCCATAACTGAAAAGCGATTGGATGAAGAAAACGACAAATATAAGTTGTTTAAAAATAATCTACAGAAGTTATTACCAAGTAACACCGTTGGAATACCCTATGGTTAAAACACGATGAATACGTTGTTGCACAAGAAAGATGCACACTTGATTGCACCAATTATTGAAGGCACTACTCAATAATGGTTACAGTAATTACTGTTCAATTATTTTATTGATTCAATAATTGCTACGTTGACATTTTATATTGCTGTTGTTTCAATAATTGTCATTACACCGTATTTTCCATTATCGGAGCAATAATTCATATTATCTGAATAATATTATTAGATAACATTATTGACAATGTCTAGAAAGTTCTGTCTAATGAGAGGTTTGGTCATCTAATTGCGCGCCAGTAAGGAGAGATCCTTATTGGAAAGCTCCCTCTATCATGGGAACTGCCTGGTTGACAATAATGTGATTCTGTAATATTATTTATGAATAATTAATTATTGATTTATATGATGAGGAAAATATTGATTTTATGAGGATATAGATGGAGAAAATTTTTAATGTGACAATTGTTGAAAATTAATATTTTATATTTTTCTGATAAAATAATTCATTTAAATATATTATTTTAATAATATATTAACGATGATATTTTTTACAATGAATGTGGGATATATGAGTATATGAGGAGGAAGAGTATTTTTGTGGCATTAAATGTTTAAATACATGTTTTGTGTGTTGGTGACACAATTATCGAATCAAATTTGATTATAGCACCAGAAAATCGTCTGCTTGTGGATTTCTTGTCCAATTTCTGCTTTGGAATTTGAAAAACTTTCTTCTCGCAAAGTTGTAGAGAATTGAATTTCCTATAATAACTCAAGAGATTCGAATTTTCTGATAAAAGGGCTATTTATTATGAATTATTGAAGTTTTGAGTTCTTAATAATTGATTTTGGGAGTTTTAATTAATTATTTTGAGAAAAACGTTTTTGGTGAGTTTGTGAACCTCATTTAACATGTGCTATGGCTGAAATCAGATTTCAAAAGTGGGCTAAGGAATTTTGTTTATAAATAATATTATTATATTCAATTTTCGCTTTGGTGTTCTAAGCAATTTCCTATAAATAGGTGCTTTGGGTTAGAATTGAAAATCACACCGTAAATCGAAGTTTTCTCTCTATATTATCGAAATGATTCATGTGAGTATTTTGAGTATACTTTGAGTATTGCTATACGGTGCAAGTTCAAGTCATAGCCTATATCCTGTGTTTCAACTGTAAGATCTTGTCCTTTCGAGGTAAGGGATGTTATTTTCTTCTCAAATGATATTATTTCTTCAATATCATTATCTTTGAGATATTGGTTGAACTTTTTATCAAATTTGAAACTTTTTCATGCTCTGGGTTACTATTCACGAAGTTACTATTCATGAGTTACTATTCACGAAGTTACTATTCACGAGTACTTATTCAATAAGCATGAAGATTTTTTTTTTTTTGGGAAATTTCTATCTTTTGGTGTCGGAGTTATTATTCACGATACCAAGACTATTCACGATATGGCACTATTCAATCCGAAAAATAAAATTTCTTCTTTTGTCCAAAATATCTATTCGGATACTAGCTTTGATTGATCCATGTTTTGATCATTCTCAATTTTACACCACTATGATTATTTTGAGGTATTTTTGAACATGGATAAAACAAAGTACTAATCCTTAATCCTTAATCCTTGTCATTTTGTTTCACCGGATTCGCTTTTTTAAAATATTTTTCATCATCCTCGCCTTAAATGATGATATTATTGAATATCTTTGGCCCGTAGTGCAAAGATGAATGATTTCAAGAATATCTTTGGGTCAGAAGTAAAAAGATGAACATGTGTTTAGATGAATACGACTAAATCGATGAATATCTTTAAATTGTAGTACAAAGATGAATATTTGATTCCGTATGTATATTGATTGATGTTACAGGATAAAAGATAGATTTATGTGTGACGCCCCAAAATTAGGTATATACATCACCCATCTCTGGGTCGCCACTTACATGGTACATAAATTCAAATACAACTTACTAATATAACTGCTGTGGTAATAATACGACATAAACCGTGAGTTTGAATACAAATATTATCTACTAGATATTATACAAACTCAAAAGGAGTCCTCATTACAACTATTATCACACTATTTCACAAAATAGTGAGGACTACTAATGCTATCCTCCTCGACCATTACTCCGCTCCTAACTCGTCTCAAATTTATGTTCTCATTTCCTCAAGAGAACGAAAGAAAGAAAGGGTGAGCTCAACTAGCCCAAAGAAGAAATATTAGGACTAAGATAATGCGTAATAAATTATCATTAGCCTTCAACAAAGTTTAAACCGATAAAATACAATAGACAACCGCTTTAATCTGCAATGAATAAGCAATCCATTAAAAGAGTCAAGTAGAGAATAAAGTCTACTATCTTTTTAGGTTTTAAAAGGTTTTCATCAATTTTATCACGAGACTCAAACTTTTAATAAATAAACCACCACATCTAATCATCCCCGCACTACTTGGCCAAGGATTTTCATCAAATTATCAATGGTCACGACTAAACCGAATCACCCCGGTCATAATCATACCAAAAAACTATCCATCAATCGCATTACAGTGCCATCGAGGACTTTTGTCACATCATTTATATCAAGTCATGATTATACCGAATGATCCTCGTCATAATCATACTAAGTTCATCTATGCACGTAAGCCAAAGATAACATAATATAACATGAGGATGATGACAATGACATAGTAATTCAATAAAACAAGTTCAAGAATTATTTAATCCATGAATTATTAACGCCCAAATTGTCAACATAATACTGCTTTAGTAGAGTAAAATTCAAGAATGATCGTAAGAATATTTCCATGAGAAGATATCGGATGAAAACGCAAATATCAAGGATATTCTACTAATTTCATGGAGTATAGAAGTCAAAGTTTTAACCAACCGAGTATAATAAAGAATGGAATAACAAAAGAAATCACCATGCATGCGCATTGCAGATGTATGTGTTATTCCAATGTAATAATAATAACGGAACCAGTCGTGAAATTCACAATCGGCAGATGTTCCAACAGTAATAATAAAGATGGAACTGCATCCTGTAAAACACACGTATAGGATATTCCAACAGAATGATAAAGATTTTAACCGTGTCCTGTAAAACACACGCATGTGATGTTCCAACAGTATAATAAAATTTAACCAGTCCTGTAAAAACACACATGCATGTGATGTTCCAATGTAATAATAGAAGAATGTCACCAAGTATAGGTAAACTGCAGATACAAAAGTTATTCCAATGTAATAATAAGCAATGGAATAACATAAGGATTTCACCAAGTATAGGTACGCCAGATACAAAGTTATGTATAGGTACGCCACTTTTACAAAAGTTATTCCAATGTAATAATAAAGGAATGGAATAATGTGTTCTTCTTCAAGAAAGAATAACACCTCTTACCGTAAAAAGAACCTAATATAAGAAGTAGTGAAGTAGCGAATACTTTTCTTCTTTCTATAATTTTCTCTATATACTTCTCTCTATAATTTCTCTCTCTGAGTTTCAATGAATTCGTAAGAAAATAATGAAGGAATGAGCTTCTATTTATAGGAAAATGGAATACATAAGAATTAATCCATGAACTATCCAGATTGATTTACTTTAATCTGACGGTCCATATTTAAAGAAAAATCTTTAAATAAAATATAATATATTCTATTTATATAAAACATTTTACTATGCAAACACTATGCAATACTATGCAAAACACTACGCAAAAACACTATGCAACACTATGCATAATAAAATATAATATATTCTATTTATGTAATAACTTTAATAAAGTATTCTATTTTATATAAAGATGTTTCGCTTTTATTACGCTAATAATACTGAATAAAACAAAACGTCATTATCGCTATAATAATTCATATTATTAATCGACAATAATAGAATCAAACCGAGTGACTTCTCACATAAAGATCAATAATCAATACCGCAAGCTACTATGCAACCACACGACATCGATTTTTACTACCGAAAGTAGTTCAACAAAGAACTACTAGTGAAAACTTCCGCCGTTATTTCAATAAAATATTTTTGTCGCTTTCTCAATCCGACAATAATTCATGCTAGGGGTCCACCAATGATTGAGTGCTGTATTTAATATTCCCCGCTAAACCTAATATTCCCCACCAATCAATATAATATAACCACTGTGATACTTTGCAAAATTTATAAATACTACCCACAACTATAATATTATCTCAAATTCACACCATAATATTAAAAAATTATTTCACCAAATTTAAATCTTTATTAATAAAATCTGGGTCTCACATCGATGAACTTTTAAATTCATACATAGAAGATAGTAGTTTGCATTCTCTACTTAACTCTTCTAATGAATTATTTTTTCCGTTGCATGAATATTGATTTAAAATTTGTTGTCTATTGTATTCTATTAGATTTTTCCCTGTTCAAGACTAATTCGTAATTTGTTGTATATTATCTTAGTCATAATATTCTTTACCGGGCTAGTTGAGCTCACCCTTTCCTTTTTGTTCCATTTTTCTTCTCGGGAGGCGAGAATATAATGAAAGTACGTAGCCTGGGTATGGAATGAAGGTTTTAGAAAGAATTGTTTAGCGTCCTCACCATTTTGTAAAATAATGTACCAATAAATGTGATGAGGATTTATTTGAGTATAGATATTGCTCAGTAAGATAATATTTGTATTCAAACTCACGCTTTTCTTCGTTGTAATAATAAAGTTGTATTTGTTTCGCATCATGTATTGACAACTCGAATGGGTGATGTATACCTATTTTGGGGCGCCATACTGGTATCGTAGCTATAAGTAAAGAGCCCCGAGCCTCTCACCGGTGACTTCCTCGTTGATGGGGATGCACCGCCGCACTCTCCGTAGGGGACGCCTGCTCATGCAATGGGCAAACCGATAGGTATCAATGTGAGGTCTCGACACAAGTTGGTGTCCAGAGTCACAGCTTGGTATCGTAGCTTAGGATATGATCTCCATGCGAGATCGGGAATAGAACTAGAGGGAGAGACGAGTAAATCCTTCGCTAAGGTGTCCTACCTAAGCTTATTTGTTAGTTGGTCAAGATATAGGGATATTATGTGATATATTGATTTCTTTAATTAACCCTTGTTTTATGACAAGATTTGAGAATGTCGACCGAGAATATTAACAATGGAAATGAGACCGTGGGAGACGCTCAGACTCACCAACGAGGAGAACGTGCAACAGTCGGCAATGTTCCTCCCGTGAACAACACCAATCGAAAGCGATGATGAACGAGGGATGTTTAGAAGTTTTTTTAGCTCATTCAAAAATCGTAAGAGGAGACTCGTGTTTAAAATACAGGAGGAGAAATGATAGCAATTCACGGGTTGTCACAAAATGCAAGCAGCTTCAAAGAGTCAGGGACCACCAAGATTTAAGGAAAGCCGATCCGATCATGGCGGAAAACATGGGTCAAGCAAATTACCAAGATATTCGATGTCTTGGGATGCACGGAGAGAATGAAGGTTCCATTCGCCACCTTTATGTTCCGTGGCGAGGCAGACCATCGGTGGGAGTTTGTGAAGCGTGCACTCCATCCAAATTAAGCACTCAAAGATGTCTTGGGAAACGTTTGAGAACTATTTAATGACAAATACTTTCCGAAAAGTGTTCGGCTATATGAAGGAAGTGGAGTTCATCGATTTAGAACAAAATAACATGACGGTTTGTCACAAAGACGAGGCAAAGTTTGCGAGTTATCCGTGTTCAGACCTCATTTGGTGGAGAATGAGGAACGATGACGCGGATGTTTCTTAGAGGTTTGAAACCCCAAGATACGCCAAGATCTCATTTCTCATAAACTTTCTCTCTATTCGGATGTTGTAAAATGTGGCTCAATTATTAGAAATGAGATAACGAGTACGGCCAACCGAGGACCATAACCAGGATCGTACTCGAGATAGCGATCAACAACAAAATAATGATAACCAAATGGAGAAAGAAAACAGACGGACAAAATGGTAACCACTCCGGTGGTAATCATGGCCATGAAAATAAAGAAGCGAAGTTAGAGGAGATTTTAAAAGAGAAGATTTAACAACGACCATGTGAAGACGACGGTCTTACTGACAAAGAATCGGTTCTAAGGGAGGAGAACGACCACCCCATTCATATGCTATAAATGCGGAAAGAGGACACATATCACCAAACCGTCCACAACAGCTCAAGGTATGCTATAATTGTGGAAAGGAAGGACATATCGCCGAGATTAGACGGTAGAATAAACCTAGTTCAATGGAGATTTGGTGACTCAAAAGATCGTCCCCGAAAAGTCAAAGTCAACGATTCCGGAAGAAGCGTTTGTTGTGATCGTCAAAATGCGAGAACCCAAACGAGGTGATCACGGTAAGCTATTTATAAATTCTTGCGAAGTTTATACCTTACTTGATACCGGTCTTACCCATTCATTTATCTCTCCCGCATGTGCTCAACGCTTAAACTTGACTCCGGAGAAATTAGACTTTGACCTTATCTGTGGAAACTCCGTTAGAGAAATTTTCATCACATCCACTGCTTATAAATCTTGTTTGATTCAAGTTGGCACCATTACCTTACCATTGACCTTATCTCTTTTAAAGATACTTGCTTTTGATGTGATTTTAGGGATTGATTGGTTAACTACTCATCATGCCAAAATTGATTGTTTTCGTAAGGTTGTTAATTTTCATATTCCTAACCAACCTGTCATTGTATTTAATTCAAGCAACTAAACCATTAAAATCAATCACCGCATATCTAATCATAAAGCTATTCGCTTATTAAAAAATGGATGTCAAGCTTTCTTAGCCCATGTTATGGATTTGAATAAAGACACGCCAAATTTGAATAATATTCCGTTGTTATCGACTTTCCGACGATTTCAAAGAACTTCCCGGCCTACCCCGAACGTGAAGTTGAATTCTTTATCGATCTTGAACCTGCGTACAAAGCCCATTTCTAAAACCCCATATCGAATGGCTCCTATTGAACTTCGGAGTTAAAGGTCCAACTACGTGAATTGTTGGACATCGGTTTCATTCGTCCCTAAGACATCTCCTCGGGGTGCTCCCTGCTTTATTCAGTAAAGAAGAAGACGGAGTATGCGACTTTTGTATTGACTATCGGAATCGAACCATGTCACCATCAAGAATAGGTATCCTCACCTCGTATTGATGACTTGTTTGACCATTCAAAGGGGCACAATTCTTTTCAAAAATCGATCTTCGCTCGATATCATCAAATTTGAAGATTAGAACCGAGGATATTCCAAAGACCGCCTTTAAACTCCCAGACGGGCATTATGAATTCTTAGTCATGTCTTTCTGATTGACTAATGCTGCCCCGCGCTTTCATGGATATGATGAACCGAGTATTCAAGGAATATTTGGATCAGTTTGTTGTTGTTTTTATTGATGACATCCTCATATATTCCAAAATCGTGAAGATCATGAAGCACCATTTAAAGTTTGGTACTCCAAAGGCTTCGTGAAAACAAACTATATGCCAAATTGAAGAAATGCGAGTTCGCTTGAGGAAGTAGCATTCCTTGGGCACGTGGTGTCGAAAACATGGAGTATCCGTGGATCCGGCGAAGATTGAATCAATACAAAGTTGGGAGCAACCAAGTTTGTGGATCAAGACGTAGTTTTTGGGCTTAAATTGGTTTTTATCGGAGATTCGTGGAAGGTTTTCTCGAATCTCTACTCCATTAACCCAAATAACTCGAAAGGATACAAAATTCGCTTTGGAGCGAAGAATGCGAGAAGAGTTTCCAAGAGCTTAAGAGGAGACTTATTTCTAAGACTGTTCTAACAATACCATCCGGTTCGGATGGATTTGTTATCTACAAATGATGCTTCGTGCAAAGGGTTAGGATGTGTTCTCATGCAACGTGGGAAAGTCATAGCCTATGCCTCGCGACAACTTAAAGAGTATGAGAGGAATTATCCTACTCATGATCTAGAGTCAGGCGCAATAAGCTGCTTTAAAGATATGGAGGCACTATCTATATGGGGAGAAAGTGGAGATATATTCGCACCATAAAAGCCTTAAATATTTCTTCACTCAAAAGAACTTAACATGCGGCAATGACGCTGGCTCGAGCTATTGAAAAGACTACGACCACACTATTCAATACCATCCCGAAAAAGTTTAACGTGGTAAATGACGCGTTGAAAGAGAAGATCATATGCGAACGAAAAGTGCGATGATGTCAAGTATAATGACAGAGCCAACTTTAATAGAAAAAGTTAAGGTTGCTTTCGCCACCGAACCTTGAGCTTATGCGTATGAAGAAGAAAGTACAAGAAGGAGCTATTCCTAAGTTTAGAATTGATGAAGAAGGAATACTTGAGTTCACTCTAGACTTTGTGTTCCTAACGACTCGATTTGAAGTACAAGATTATGATGGAGGCACACAATACACCATTTGCAATCCATCTTGGAAGTACTAAAATGTATCGTGATCTTCGACATACATTTTGGTGGAACAATACGAAGAGAGAGATTGCAAAAGTTTATCTCAATGTGTTTAACTTGTCAACGTGTAAAGGCGATCATCAAGTACCTAAGGGTCTATCAGAAACCACTTGAGATTCAAATGGAAGTGGGAACACATTACCATGGATTTTGTTACCTGGGTCTTCCCACGGCTTTCTCAAGGCATCAAATGCTATTTGGGTTATTGTTGATAGATTAACCAAGTTTGCTCATTTCTTCTTGCCGACATGGAGACTTATTCCTCGAACGCCTTGCTCAGTATGTACGTGAATGAGATTGTGAGATTGCATGGAATGCCAAGATCCATAGTTTCGGATCGTGACCCAAGATTCACTTCAAGATTTTGGGTTAGCTTGCAAAAAGCTACGGGCACGGATTTACGATTTAGTTCGCATACCATCCCCAAACCGGACGGACAATCGAAAGGACTATTCAAACTCTTGAAGATTTATTAAGACTCAGATCCTAGACTTCAAGGCGCTTGGGATAAGTATTTACCATTGGTGGAATTCTCCTACAACAACAGCTTATCGTGCAAGTATAGGTGTGGCTCCATTCAAGCATTATATGGGCGAAAGTGTCGCTCTCCAATATGTTGGGATAAGGTGGGTGAAGCAACATTGTTGGGACCCGAGTTGGTACGTATGACTACTTTAAAAGATCCAAATGATTCGATAACGATATAAAAACGGCACAACAAGATCAACAAAAGAGTTATGCGGATCTTCATCGAAAGGACGTGGAATTTAGTGTGGGGATCATGTATTGTTGTGAGTTACTCCATGAAAGGGAGTTACAAGATTTAGGAAGAGAGGAAAGCTCAATCCACGATTTATCGGTCCATTTTAAATTCTTGACCGAGTAGAAATGTAGCCTATAGACTTGCTAAGCACTTCGAGTATGTCTCGTGTTCATAATGTGTTTCACATATCAGTATTTCATAAATATGTGAAAGACCCGAACCACGTTATAAAGTTAGAACCGACGAGATAAATCAAGACTTAACATATGAGGAGGTACACCACCAAGATTTGGATAGAAGGAACATGTCCTATGTATGTCAGGGGTCATACCACAAGTTAAAGTTTTGTGGAGAATAAATGCTATAGAGGAAATGACCGGGAGTTGGAAACGGAAATGAAAGCGAGGTATCCTCATCTTTTCAAACACCGGTACGTCGTCAATTTCGAGGACGAAATTTCATAAGGAGAGGAGGTTGTAAGACCCCAACTTATTATTAATGAAATTTAATTTTCTATTTATTATTTTGAAATAGTAAGGGTTGATTTGATTAATGTGGATAGTTAGGGTTAAATACGCAAATATTTCAAAATAAGCAAGTGGTTATAAAATATTCATTGTTGTGGAGAATATTCGTTTGGTCGGGGAATATTCAATCTTTATCATTCGTTATATTGACTGCACAAGCAAATGTGTGGGCCCCATAACTGAAAGCGATTGGATGAAGAAAACGACAAATATAAGTTGTTTAAAAATAATCACAGTAGTTATTCACAGTAACACTTGTTGGAATACCCGTTGGTTAAAACACAAGAATACGCTGCGTTTGCAAGACAAGAAGACACCAGATTGCACCAATTATTGAAGGCACTACTCAATAATGGTTACATGAATTACTTTCAAATTTTTTATTTTATTGATTCAATAATTGCTACGCGTTGACATTTTATATTCATTGTTGTTTCAATAATTGTCATTACACCGTATTTTCCATTATCGAAGCAATAATTCATATTATCCTCAATAATATTATTAGATAACATTATTGACAATGTCTAGAAAGTTCATTTAAGGAGAGGTTTGGTCATCCAATCATGCTACCAGAAGAGAGAAATTCTTATTGGAAAGCCCCTCTTCACTGGAACCGCCTCGGTTGTCAATAATGTGATTCTCAGAATATTATTTGTGAATAATTAATTATTGATTTATATGATGAGGAAAATATTGATTTTATGTGGATATAGATGGAGAAAATTTTAATGTGACAATTGTTGAAAATTAAAATTTTATATTTTCTCGATAAAATAATTCATTTAAATATATTATTATATTTTAATAATATAATAATGGTGATATTTTTACAATGAATGTGGGATATATGAGTATATGAGGAGGAAGAGTATTTTTGTTGCATTAAATGTTTAAAACATGTTAAACATGTCATGGACCCAATTATTAATTTCAAATTTGATTATAAAGAAATCGTCTGTTTGTGGATTTCTGGCAATTTTATTTGGAATTTGAAAAACTTTCTTCTGCAAAGTTGTAGAGAATTGAATTTCCTATAATAACTTAAGAGATTCAATTTTTCGATAAAAGGGCTATTTATTATGAATTATTGAAGTTTTGAAGTCCAAAATAATTAATTTTTGAAGTTTTAAATAATTATTTTGAAAAAACGTTTTTTGTGAGTTGTGAGGCATGTGTTTAATTGCTGAAATTCAAATCAGATTTCAAAAGGTGTGCTAAGAAGATTTTATTTATATATAATAATATTTTATTAAATTTTCTAACTTTGTTTCGTTTAAGATTTTCCTATAAATAGGTGTCTTGGGTTAGAATTGAAAATCACACCGTAAATCAAGTTTTCTCTCTATATTATCGAATGTATTCTTGTGAGTATTTTGAGTATACTTTGAGTATTGTTAAGCGGTCTGCAAGTTCAAGTTAATAGCCTATATCCTGTTTCAACTAAGTCTTAATCTTTCGAGGTAAGGGATGTTATTTTCTTCTCAAATGATATTATTTCTTCAATATCATTATCTTTGAGATATTGGTTGGAACTTTTATCAAATTTGGAACTTTTTCATGCTTCGGTTACTATTCATGAGTTACTATTCATTCAGTTACTATTCACGAAGTTACTATTCACGAATTACTATTCACTTAGTACTATTCATGAAAGCGTGAAGATTTTTTTTTGGGAATTTCTATCTTTTGGTGTCTGAGTTATTATTCACGTGATACTGGCACTATTCACGATACTGGCACTATTCATCGAAAAATAAAATTTCTTCTTTTGTCCCAAATATCTATTCGGATACTAGCTTTTGATCAGATCCATGTTTTGATCATTCTTGAATTTTACACCATTATGATTATTTTTGAGGTATTTTGAACATGGATAAAACAAAAGTACGAATCCTTAATCCTTAATCCTTGTCATTTTGTTTCACTTTGGATTCGCTTTAAAAATATTTTTCATCATCCTCACCTTTTAAATGATGATATTATTGAATATCTTTGGCCACGTAGTCAGCAAAGATGAATGATTTCTGAAGAATATCTTTGGTAGTAGTGTAGTCAAAGATGAACATGTGTTTAAATGAACACGACTAATCGATGAATATCTTTGGCTCAGAGTACAAAGATGAATATTTGATTCCGGATGTTTATTGATTGATGTTACAGGGATAAAAGATGAGACGATGAACTTTTAAATTCATACATGAAGATAGTAGTTTGCATTCTCTACTTAACTCTTCTAATGATTTATTATTTCACCAAGCGAATATTGATTTAAAATTTGTTGTCTATTGTATTCTATTAGATTTTTCCCCGTTGAAGACTAACGGTAATTTGTTGTATATTATCTTAGTCATAATATTCTTTATCGAGCTAGTTGAGCTCACCCTTTTCCTTTTTGTTCCATTTTTCTTCTCGTGAGGCGAGAATATAAAGCGAGTACGTCGGGGTATGGAATGAAGGTTTTAGAGAGAATTGTTTAGTAGTCCTCACCATTTTTGTAAAATAATGTATCAATAAATGTGATGAGGATTTATTTGAGTATAGATATTGTCAGTAAGATAATATTTGTATTCAAACTCACGCTTTTACATGTTGTAATAATAAAGTTGTAGTTGTTTCATGCCATGTATTGACAACTCAGAATGGGTGATGTATACCTATTTTGGGGGCGTCACAACTACTCCCTCTAGCGGCTGGGCATTTATCTCAGCCATTAACTCTAATATTGGACGACTAGATTAGCGTTAGTTGAAACAGTGTTAATAACTAACGTTTTTCACGGATCATTTCCCATATATATATATATGGGGTTCCATCCACATCAACCGGTTGCTGTGGAGCAACCCCTTTTTTGGCCTGTTGAATTTTCGACTGGAGTAAAAAAAATCAACAGGCCAAAAAAGGGGTTCCATCCACATCAATCGGTTGCTGTGGAGCAACCCCTTTTTTGGCCTGTTGAATTTTTTTTTTGTTCCAGCCGAAAATTCAACAGGCCAAAAAAGGTGTTACTCCACCGCTACCGGTTGCTCCACAGTAACCAGTTGCTCCGTAGATGGAAGCCCATAAAATTATTACTATATAGATATATAATTTCTTAATACGGAGTATATAACATACTCCCTCCGTCCTGGTGGACTTTTTACGCATATTAAGAAGATGAATGAAATGACAAAATTATTTATAATAATGTCATTAAATATGGAGAGAGAATTAGAATAAGAAAAATATGAGATATTTAATGCTACGGGTATAATAGAAAAATATGTGTAAAAGTTTGGTTATTAAAGAAAAATAGACATTTAACATTTGACTACTCAAAATAGTAATAAAGACTTTTATCATGGGACGGAAGAGTATTACAATTTAGAGGTTATTTTTATTTATAATTGGCTCAAATTAGAACTAAATTTTTTTTATAATATTGTAGAGGTTATTTTTTATATAGTGTATTCATAATTATGAATTTTATTGTATGTGTATGTGAGTATTATGTGAAATTTTTTTATTTGATAGTAATATTTTTTTAAAAGCAAATAAGTTTGATTTGAATCAAATATTCAAATCACATGACATATGCCCGTTGGTCTGCCAGCTATGCTGACCTAAGCACATGCATGCACATTGTTTATTTAAATAGTAGAGTACACTCAATAAATCAAGCTCTTGTATCAATGCTGTTTCGATAATGCACAGACAAAATAAAAAGAGGAGACCCTGCCAGCAGGTCTTGGCCAAAACAATATTATTTAAAAATTAATTTTGGTGCGTTACGTTATATAATTAAAATTTAAAAAATTATATAATTATTATAATTAGAATTTTTTTAAAATTTAAATTTTATTAAAAAATAATTTAGTTAAATCAATAAGTTAGTAATTTTATATATAATTTAGGACAAATATATTGTTTAAGTATTTAATAATAATTTAAAATATTAAATTTATGCAATTATGAGTAAAATAACAACTAAATTTTTTTTGCACGACTAAATTAATATTGAATGTTAGTTTTCTTTAAACTATTGTATTATTTATATTTTTTAATATTACTTATATTTATTTATTAATATCATAATTGAGAGTAAGGAGTAAACTTTCACTCATGGTATTTAGATAAAACATGTGGGATATTACTGAATGTTAGTTTCTTTATTTTGATAATATAATTATTGTATGGTTTATATTATTTAAGTAGATAATTATGATAATAAGAATGTATAAGAAAAGATTTTGAAATTAAATAATCCTTTTACTAAATTTTACGTTTCTATTACTACATTTTAGAGTTGTAGGAACATTTCTAAGTTTAGGGTTGAAAAACTATTCTGTGCTATTTATTATATATATGTATATATTTTATTTATATTTAGAATTTATTGTTAAATTTTAGTGTTGAAGGGTCACCTTTAAAAACTAACCTTTAAAAACTAGAAAATAAGATTGATTGACTACTCCTAAAAAGTACGGTTGAATGAGAATTTTGACTTATTTATTATATATATATATATATATAATTTATTTTTTTAAATAGAAAATAGAAAAACAATAGAACCCGAATGACCGGAAAAGGACAACTCAGTCAGGTTCTTTGGTTTAGGGTATGATTTTTTAGTGTTATTATTATATTACTATTGTTTGAACCGCATGCATCAGCATAAAACCGGGGAGAAAATATTAGAACGGAAACCGATCAGATCACACCCCTACCATGACCCCATGAGTCTTGAATGTTGGGTCTAGCTAGAAACCACACACATGCATAAACATGGATGCATGTGAGGTTTGCTTTGTCGGTAAGAGGCTTATTTATATTAGAGAATTGAGGTTTGCGAGTGAATGTATACATGTACATGCATGTGACAGTTAAAAGTTTGACATGTTTTGACTTGAATTGACATAATTATAATTCTATAATTAAGCACGCATAGAGGAGTGAATATGTGTAAATATTCGAAAGTGATTTACAGTGGTCAATTTTTAAAATATACTATAGCATGTTATAATCGGACGGTCTAATCCCGTCCGTATTAGTTATGTTCTTCGTCTGTTATAAACGGACATCTAATATCTGTCCGTGTTGGTATAATTTTTTGTCACGACTTTAAATCAAAAACTGCAGAATATTAAAGCATAAAATAAAAACAAAAACAGTAAATCACACCAAGATTTTTTACGTGGTTCAGCCCCTATCCTCTAGTCTAGTAGCCTAATCCACGTCCAATACCAAAATGTATTGTAGACTCTTTTTATTAAACTTTAATACATAATTAAGTACAAATAAAAAGAATTCCTTGTTCAAATAAAGCTTTCCACTGCGATGGACACCTCTGCCCCCTTTGCACCACTGCAACATTTCTCACCATTGAGACCTTTGCACCTTTCCAACCTTGAAAGCTTTCTATGAACAGACCCTATCCACTATTGGATCAATCAAGCCTAACCGTCCTTGAATTCAGAATACAAAGAATTTTGAATACAATGCGTTGTGATTTTCCAGCCACTGAAGAATTAACAATATAATACTAACTTGTTGGAAATAATCTATGTTAACACTCTATGGAAATATCTCTGTAATTAGCTTTTGAATTTTCTAAACTGATATATCCTTCAAGTATAAGTCTCCTGTTTTAGCATAGAGGAAGGAGATATATATAGAAGCAACTAACGGCTATCAAATTTGTTAGCAGGAAAGCCTTTAGACCACAATTAATATATCACATTATTTTAGCAACAAATTTTGACTAGACCAACGGATATATAAACCAAATCAACTATCATAGATATAAGGAAAGAAGAAGTCCAAGAGAATAACTCAACAGATATAATATTTAGATAACAAATATATAGTATCCTAGTCAAACCAAAATAGCTAGAATAAATGAAAGAAAACTAAACCTGATAGAGTTTGAGCATTTCAAAATAATTCCTTATAAGACTCCTTTTTAAATATAACTCCTTAGTAAAATCAATTCCTTAAAAAGCTCCAATTCGAATTTGAATTGAAATCTCAGCAAAATAGATTCCCAAATATATTGTCGTTATTAAAATCACAAAAGATTTAAATCAACAATAATTATTATTGTTGTGCCGAAATCTTGTCATGCGACATTGTGTCTCCTTTCTTCCTCAAAATCAATCTACTTATTTTTTCAATACTATAGAAGACCAAAAGAAATTAAATATAAAACGGAGAGGTCATATGTAATTCACACTAAAGTAAGGTAATATTTGATTATATATGAATTCCTCTCGATAGATGTGTTTCTTATTTGGTAAGAGACTAAATTTATTTGGTAATTTTTTACTTCTTAATATCTCTTAATCGATAAGAAACAAATATAATTCTAAACCATTCAGAAGTGGGTCTGAACGAAAATTATCTTTTTTGGACAAATAGAACTTCTTCATTATTACAAAGTTCTTTTTGTGTCCCTAATTACTGTTACCAACCCTCAAACCCAACAGATCTGTGCCATTCAACACTAGATCTGTGAGTTAAGGCTTGATTTTGGATGCATGGTGGAGAAATTTTTTGAAGGGGAATGAATTGATCGAGATGATGAGTGCGAAGAGGCTATCCATTCATTGTTTGTTCTTCGTCGTCTTTGTTATACTCTCTCTTTCTCTCTAAAAGTACACGTAAAGGTTCAATCTTTTGGTTTTTTGGGATTTCTTGTGCTGGGTTTAGGTAAGAGGAAGGAGGCACCACTGGGTTTGAAATGAAATTATAATTTGGTTGGTATAATTGTTAAACTTTTGCTTCTGTTTGTTGATGAGAAAGTTGGGGATAGAGTGAATTGGATGCTATTTGCTTGTATGTCGGAGAAATTTTAGTTTATATATTTTATGTTTTATCTTGAAGCTTCGATCCAAATGGTAAGGTAGGTTTTAAAGGCGATAGGTTGGTGTTTACAGTGGTTATGGAGGAAGACAAGAAGTTGGGTAGTTGAATAGGAAGAGGGAAGAAAATATTAAAATGGTAGTTATCGTGATATGTTTTCGCGGTTAAATTTTTTTCTAAAATACTATGACATGATGTTTATAATATGCAAAAAGTTTCGTTGTAATCTAATTAATGGGTTGGAAATTAAAAATAGGCGAATATGCATGTCAGAACTTAAAAATGAGCGAACGCCGAGCGTCGACACGCCGAGTAATTTTGACGTTCGACGTTCTAAATCACGTTTCAGCGAAATTATAAGTCATAATAAATCTAATAAAGTCTTACGGGGTGAGATTTGACTATAAGTGATATTTTATGCCGATAAACTTCCTTTTATGCATAAATAAAGTAATAAAAATATGTAATAAATATAAATTTACATATTTAAGCAAAAGAAAATTTAAGATTGCCTATAAAATTATTTTGTGGTGCAACGAAGGGCGATAAATCTTTAAAATTTTGCATTAATCATAAAAATAATATTTTGAGATTTCTGGGGTTCAAAATGAGGTTCTTAAGCTGAGATTTATGTAACGAAGTATATATATATATATATATATATATATATATATATATATAATGTATATATATGACGCAAAAATGCGAATATTAGTAAAACAAAAAATGAAGCGAATGTGTAAGCGGGATATAATGTTTATATATGAGGCAATGGTTCAAGTTGATTCATGGGCATGCAAAGTAATATAAAAATTATTTATATTAAAAAAATTATATAGTAAACTAAGTTTTTACTATAAAAGCTATATATTAGTTGTTTAGAACCTGAATTCTAATGTAGGAGTCAACTCCTGGGTATCAAATCTGAATACATGCCTATCTGGTACCCAATGCTTCAGCATGCCCTCTATAAAGCCTGGTGGAACCTGAAACGTCAGGAGGGTCATAGAGTGACACAACATCTGATCAATTGTCACCCGATCCAGGGAGGACAAACTGTCATACCACAGTCTCAAGGAAGATGCCATCAAGACTGGTGGAGTATGCTCAATCTGGCTAAATGTGGATGAAGACATTTGTAGGGCCGTGTCATAAGACTATCCAGTGGTCAATGCTAAACTCATCTCTGGAAATGCATGTTCATAAACATAATGCATGCATAATAAACAACAGATGACAATATGATGCAGGGAATGGAAAACATTATGCATACATTCCTAAGTACATCATCATCTAAATACATCATTTGTAAGACCCCAACTTTTATGAATAAAGATTAATTTTTCTCAAAATATATTTTTGAATATTATGGTGTGAATTTAAAATAATGTTATAGTTGTGAGTATTATTTACAAATTTTACAAAGTAAGTAAGTGATTATATAATATTCGATTGGTGGGGAATATTCATTTTAACGAGGAATATTAAATGCGACGACACAATCATTAATGGACCCCATAATCTAAGTATTGTCGTTAGTTAGAATACGACATAATTATCTTTTTATAAAAATAACGACGAAAGTTTTACCGTTAAACTGTTGAACTACCCGGTGGTAAAAGTATAATAATCTGGCGTTAGTTGCGTAGTAGTACACTTATTGATTATTGATGTTTACGTGAGAAGTCACTAAGTTATACTCAATTATTGCTATAGTAGTTGCTGCATAATATCTCTCATATTATTGATTCAATTATTGTCACAGTATCATCTGCATAATATCTTATATTATTAAATCAATAATTGAGACGACAAAGTTATTCATATTATTATTTGCAATATTGATGATGTCTAAAAAGTTACATCGAGGAGAGGTTTGGTCACCTAATTAACGTCGTCAATAGAGAAATCCTTATCGAAAAGCCCCTCTTTCCTGGGAATGATCTGGTTGTTAAATATTGTGAGTTATAATATTAATGATGAATAAATTCATGTTGATTAAAGATGAAATTGATATTTTCATTGTGTTGGGATTATTAGTGCTAGTGGAAATCGACATCTATTTCGATAATAATGGATGTCTGGAGGTTATATTGACCAATCGAGTAATTAATCTGATAAATGAGCAATTAATTGTTATTAATTCACATGCTTATAACTATTTATTCATATATGTGTACTATTGATTCACATGCATGTACTATTAGGGGAGGTGGTGCAAGATTGATAATACTTGCATGACTAAATTAAAAATGGAGGTATAGATGAAGGTACTATACTGTAATTATTTTTTTCACATGATTGTACTATTGATTCAGATGATTGTACTATTGATTCACAAGATGTACTATTAGGGGAGGTGGTGCAAGTTTGATAATACTTGCAGGACTAAATTAAAAATGAAGAAAAAGATAAAGGTATTGTATTGTAATATTTTGAGCCCCAAAACGTGCAATTATCGAAACTATGTTTTCCTATAAATAGAAGCTCATTCTTCTTTCATTCTCACCAATTCACTAAGGCTCATAAAAGCAATTATAGAAATAGAAGCTATAGAGAGATAAGCTTTAGAGAGAAAATAGAAGAGAAGTTTGCTACATCACTATTCCATGCACCGGTCTTTTACGAGGTAAGGGATATTATTTTTTCGAAATTTCATAGGAATAATATTGTCTTCCATACTACGTAGTATATGAGTAATATTATTTCGCCTCGTATTCTGATTATACCCTCATTTTGTTAAAGTATTGCTTCATACTCAAGTGAAATTAGTAGAATATCCTTGAAATTTGTGCTTCATCTAGTATCGTTTCACAAGGATATTTTCTGCACATTCTTGTTAAATTTTAAGCTTTTTATACCGGAGTACTATCCATGAGTAGTATTCATTTTTTGGTACTATTCATAAAGTACTATTCACGGGATACTATTCACAAAATACTATTTACGGGTACTATTTACAAAGTACTATTCACGAGTACTATTCATAAAATACTATTCACGGGGTACTATTCACTCGGATATTATTCACCCGGGAAATTAATCATGACAAAAATTGATTTCTTTGCTGTCCAAATCATTTTTGATACAATATTATTCTTGAATTTTACTCCTGGCGTATCATGTTGACAATTTGGACATTATTGAATTACGGATAAATTAAGTTATAATCTTTAAAAAATTTATCCTTTGCTTTCTTTTAATTGAATTCTTATATCATTGTCATCATCCTCATGCTTATATTGTGATAAAAGTCATTTGTGGGCTTACGTGCGTAGATGTCTTATTGATTGGTATGATTATGACTAGGGATTATTCGGTATAATCATGGTAGTAATGTTATAAATGATGTGGTAAAAATCCTCATTGGCACCAGTAGTGCATTGATGGACGTTGTTGGTATGATTATGTCCGAGGATTATTCTTGGTATAATCATGACCATGTATGATTACATGAATATCCTTGGCCCGTGAAGCTGCAGGATGATTCGATGATGTGGTTTATTTATTAATAGAGTCTCGTGATAAAATTAATGATAAACTTTTAAATCATAGAAGATAGTAGATATCATGCTCTACTTGACTCTTCTAATGGATTGCTTGTTTTACCGCGGATTAAACTTGATGTTTATTTTAAACTTGATGTTTATTATATTTTATCGCTTAACACTGAAGGCTAACGATAATTTATTATGCATTATCTTAGTCATTCTTGAGCTAGTTGAGCTCAGAGCTATTGTTCTCTTGAGAAACAAATCACCATTTTGCTTTATTGTTCTCTTGGAAACAAATCAATGGGTATTTTGGCGGTCTTCTCGACGTGGCCGTTACATTACGCATTCATCTAAATTCGATCTGAAAATCAATCTTTTTCAAACATTAATCGTCCGATAAGATAGAAAATTCGTTGTTTCAACATCCTCATAAGATGTAACTCTTTAATTTTGGTATGGATAACATCAGAGTCGATTTAGGCATTTTGTGGAATCATAATTTTGGGTGTTATTTTTGATAGTAGTGTTCAATTATTACCCGAAATACCGAATTTACAATTCGGTATTCGGTTATTACCAAAATTCAGTTATTAGTTCGGATATTAAAAATAGAAATATTTCAATTTTCGGTTATAACCGAATAACCTATTCGGTTCGGTTATAATCGAATGATCAGTCCTACCAGTCCAAATGATGGGTCAAACTATCAATCTGTGTCAGATGAGTAGGCTCTCAAACGCATGCAATCCAATCCGTAATAATGACGGAGCCAGGAACCATATCCCCCATAAACTGTGTGGCGTGGGTCTGGGCTCCAATGACGTGAGGGAACCACCAGCGGTAAAAAGACTCCAAAATGAAAGGTCCCTCTGACAAAGGAAAGCCAACAACACCCATTAATGGGACCTCAATGATCGGCTGCAACAAAGGCCAATGACGCCTGGCAGGAGAACATATCGGAATACGAATCTCTCACGTGGTGCTCCTAATAGCACACTCTCCTAAATAGAGCTCCCAACCTCCATCTGTAAAGAGAGGAATCCGATGGGTGGACAATACATACTCGACACCAGTCGGAAAACCCCCCTCGAAGCCAACTATCAAGTGGTCCTCAGAGTAAGGAACCCATGTAATGACATAAGCTATCAATAACTCAAACTATAAGCACGAATGGGTGAAACCCTCAGCTACAGGAACGTCCAAAAAAGTGGAGTGATGTCATCGCCGTCCCCGTGGAGAGGTGTCTAAACCTAACAAGCTAATGGGACGAAGACATGGGAGCCTCTCGTAGGCCCAAAACTGCCAATACAAGATCAAATATCTGTGGGCAGTCAAACTTTCAACCCGAACAAGGGAAATCAAAAGAGAAAATACTCACCAGCAGGAATGGGTAGAATCTTAACCAAGCCTCCGTCACGCCCTCTAAGCGTAGACACACCCCCTGAGGAAACATGCAAAGGTGTAGGAGCCCCAATCAAACTCTCCAATACGGTCCACCTCCCGTGTGGTGCTGACTAGAGCGAATGACACCGTCGAAAAGTTATCAGCCAATAAACAACCCCTGATGATGATTAGGAATAATTGCTGGAGGATGCGATCTCTAACCCTCCGATCATCGGGCAATGGCTCACTCAAATCCCCACTCACGGTATCTACACTCAAAGGACCAGTACGAAGTATCCTGCCATTGAGCACCGTAGCCGAGACTTCCAACAAGGATCTGACGGCACTCGGAGAAATGTCAACCACAAAAGGCATTGGCGTCCCGGAAAAATCTATCCCCAACAGAGATTTCATACATCCTTAGCCGTTGAAAGCTATTCCAACGAGGGTCAGGCAGTTCTGACATTACCAGCCGTTGGCAGTAACTCCAACGAAGCATCGGAGGTGCACTACAAGAAAAGTGGGTATTTCTGACGGAACTAAAGTCGAAGGAATATATTCGGTCGAGAATACGTTATTTGCGACGAATTATTTTGTCAACTATAATTCTGTCAAAGTTGATTTAGTTTCGATTGAATTCGAAATGGGGACAAGGGCATCGGTTGTCGCCAATTTTCACTGTGCTTAAGATCAAGATGTAAGGTCGACGGACCATCCGTCGAGAATAAGTTATGGTCGATGGACTTAAGATCGGCCATTTGGCCGAGGATATGATTTGTGAGATTGAGTTAAATTTTGATTTTATCGATAAAGATTTAAATTTTGTTATCATTATTGAAATAATTTTTTTTATATTATGGTGTGAATTTGAGATAATATTATAGTTGTGGGTAGTATTTATAAATTTTGCAAAGTATCACAGTGGTTATATTATATTAGATTGGTTAGGGAATATTAGGTTTAGCGAGGGAATATTAAATATTCAATGACTCAATCATTGGTGGACCCCTGCAAATTAATTATTATCGGATTGAAAAAGCGACAAAATATTTTATTAAAATAACGGCGGAAGTTTTACTGGTGATTCTTGTTGAACTACTCGGTAGTAAAAAATACGATGTCGTGTGGTTGCATAGTAGCTGCGGTATTGATTATTGATGCTTATGTGAGAAGTCAACTCGGTTTGATTCCATTATTGTCGATTAATAATATGAATTATTATAGCGATAATGGCGTTTTGTTTTATTAATTATTATTAACGTAATAAAAGCGAAACATCTTTATATAAAATAGAATACTTTATTAAAGTTATTACATAAATAGAATATATTATATTTTATTATGCATAGTGTTGCGTAGTGTTTTGCGTAGTGTTTTGCATAGTATTGCATAGTGTTTGCATAGTAAAATGTTTTTATATAAATAGAATATATTATATTTTATTTAAAAGATTTTTCTTTAAATATGGATAGTCAGATTAAAATAAATCAATCTGGAGATAGTTCATGGATTAATTCTTATGCATTCCATTTTCCTATAAATAGAAGCTCATTCCTTCATTATTTTTTCTTACGAATTCATTGAAACTAGAGAGAGAAATTATAGAGAGAAGCTATAGAGAAAAATTATAGAAAAGAAGAAGAGTATTACTACTTCTTCTTTTATACATATTAGGTTCTTTTTTTACGGTGAGGGTGTTATTCTTTCTTCTTGAAGAGAACTTACATTATTCCATTCATTATTATTACATTTGGAATAACTTTTGTAAAAGTGGCATACCTATACATAACTTTTATATATCTGTGGCATACCTATACTTGGTGAAATCCTTATGTTATTCCATTCTTATTTATTACATTGGAATAACTTTTGTATCTGTGATTTTACCTATACTTGGTGACATTCTTATATTATTACATTGGAACATCACATGCATGTGTTTTTACAGGACACAGTTTCCGTTTTATTATTACATTGGAACATCACATGCATGTGTTTTACAGGACACTGGTTAAAATCTTTATCATTACATTGGAATATCTATCATGTGTGTTTTACTGCGGATGCAGTTCCATCTTTATTATTACATTGGAACATCTGTCGTTGTGTTTTTCACGACTTTGGTTCCATCTTTATTATTATTAACATCCATGTGGAATTTCACGACACATGGTCCGTTATTATTATTCTGCATAACGCATGCGTGGTGATTTCTTTTTCTTTTGTTATTCCATTCTTTATTATACCCGGTTGGTTAAAACTTTGACTTATACTCCATGAAATTAGTAGAATATCCTTGATATTTGCGTTTCATCGATATCTTTTCATGGAAATATTCTTGATCATTCTTGAATTTTACTCTGCTGAAACGATGTCATGTTGACAATTTGGGCGTTAATAATTCATGGATTAAATAATTCTTGAACTTGTTTTATTGAATTATTATGTCATTGTCATCATCCTCATGTTATATTATGTTATCTTTGGCTTCGTGCGTAGATGAACTTAGTATGATTATGACCGAGGGATCATTCGGTATAATCATGACTTGATATAAATGATGTGACAAAAAGTCCTCGATGGCTGTAATGCGATGATGGATAGTTTTTGGTATGATTATGACCGGGGTGATTCGGTATAGTCATGACCATTGATAATTTGATGAAAATCCTTGGCCAGTAGTACGCGGATGATTAGATGTGGTGGTTTATTTATTAAAATTTGAGTCTCGGTGATAAAAATTGATGAAAACCTTTTAAAACCTAAAAGATAGTAGACTTTATTCTCTACTTGACTCTTTTAATGGATTGCTTATTCATTGCAGATTAAAGCGGTTGTCTATTGTATTTTATCGGTTTAACAACTTTGTTGAAGGCTAATGATAATTTATTACGCATTATCTTAGTCATAATATTTCTTCTTGGGCTAGTTGAGCTCACCCTTTCTTTCACTTTTTCTCTTGAAAATGAGAACATATTTGGACGACAGATCGGGGAGCAAGTAATGGTCGAGAGGATAGCATTAGTAGTCCTCACTATTACGTGAAATAGTGTGATAATAGTTGTAATGAGGACTCCTTTTGAGTTTGTATAATATCTAGTAGACAATATTTGTATTCAAACTCATAGTTTATGTCGTATTATACCTGACGATTATATTAGTAAGTTGTATTTGAATTTATGTACCATGTAAGTGGCGACCCAAGATGGGTGGCGATACCTAATTTTGGGGGCGTCACGGTTGGTATCGAGCCGTAAGTGTGAAGAGCCCCGAGCCTCTCATTTGGTGACTTCTGTTGATGGGGAATGCAAAGCGGACTCTCCGTGGGGGCCTTGCCCGTCTTTTCGGTGTGGTGATAGCGTACCAATGTGAGTCTTGACACTGAGTTGGTGTCGAGTCACGATTGCGAGCTTAGGGATATGATCCTGGCTAAGATGTGAGAATAGAACTAGGAGGGAGAGGCGGGGATTCCTTATTTAGTATGACCTACCTAAGTTTATTTGGTATTTAATTGGTCGGTCGAATATAGGGATAATTTGTTACATGTCAATTAACCCTTGTTTTGTGGCGGTGTTTGAGAATGGCATCTGAAAATCTTTGAGATAAGCAATGAAGCACATGAGAGTGTTGATTCGATTCAAACAAAAGGTAACGACCAACAACACGATAATAATCATCTTTGGTGGCAGCGGCTATCGAACAATGATAACCATCGTGGGGAAATTATCATGCTAAGAATGGTAACCACTTGATTGGTAATCATGGCAAAGATAATAGAAGTGGAAATTTCAAGAAGAAGGTCATTTAGCTCGATTTTGTCGTATAGTGAAGTCGAGTCCAATTTGGGATAGTGGCACCAAAAGGCGGATCTGGACAAAACAAAGTCGGTGGTTTCGGGGAAGGCGTTTTTCGTGACTTCTCAAAAGTGGGTAACTTGACGAGCGAAGTTAGCAGGTTAGTTAATTATAAATTCTTGCGAAGTCTATACCTTATTAGATCTGGGTTCTACCCATTCTTTTATCTCTCTTTGCTTTGCGTTCAACGTTTAAATTTGACTCAGGAGAAATTAGACTTTGATTTATCTATTGAAACTTCGTTGGGAGAAACCTTCGTTACCTCCACTTTTTTATTAATCTTGTTGTTTCAAATAAACACTTTCACGTTACTGTCGATCTTATCTCTTTGAAAATACTTGCCTTTGAGGTAATTTTTGAAAAGCGATTGATTAACTACTCATTATTCTTTTTGTAAGGTTGTTAGCTTTCATATTCTAACCAACTTTTATCTGAATTCAAAGTAACCAAATCCTAAAGTTAATCATTTGTTATATCAAGCCATAAGTAAAGAGCCCGATCCTTTCGTTGTTGACTTCCTTGTGTGGAATGCTGCAAAAGCCGGACTTTACGTAGGCGACGTCGTGAATGAAGATGGCAAGTTATAGGTATCATTGTGAGGTCTTATCTAGGTTAAGGGATAGAAATCACGATTGGTATCAATGTGACGTCTTATCCAGTCTTGGATAAAAGTATGATTTTGAATGATATTTCTATCATTAATAAATTTCTTGGCGTATTCTTGAAGACTTCCTAGCCTACCCTAGGCGTGAAATCGAATTTTGTATTGACCCCGATCTGAAAACCCATTTCTTAAACCCTCAAAATATTTCTTGACTAAAATGAGCAGTTTACGTGGTTTATGATGAAAGTCATAATAAAAGCATTGGACTAATGAAAATCATGGGTATTATATGAAGTATTAGTAAGTTTTATGATGAGTTATGTTGGTTAGTATGTAAAAACATGAAAGTTTCTTAGAAATCACAAAGAGTTGAAAATCAGTTTTGGTGAAAAGCGTAACATGAAATTCAATTGACCATATCTCTTATTATATTTTGAATTTTTGAGTGTGGTCAAGTCCTAGAGTTAGATCTATGAGTTACCTAACTAATCCAAGTGGAATTACTGGAAAAGGTGTTGTAGATTTTTGTGTGGACTGATTTTTAACAAAGGAGGCCAAAGCTGTAAATTTCGAAAATGCTACTGCCCAGAAAACTTTAAGGGGCTGTTTCGGCCACTTAAATTATGAGAAAAATTCTGGCCTTTTGGGACATGAAAGTATATGGTATAAAAGTACCTCCTGTCCAAAAATGAGCTCATTACGACTTAAAATGAGCAAGTTATGACTATTTCAATATTTAGGTTTTTAAATGAAAAAGCGCTATAACTAGGAGTTCTATAACTCAGATGACCATGAAATTTAAACTGGAAGCTCACGTTAACATGTGTAAGGTCCTGCCAAGATTTGGGAATTTTGGAGTTAAACTTGAGGTAGCTAATTTCTTAAGGAATTAATTGGAAATTGATTTTTGAAAAATAGTAAATGAATTTTAAAAATTCCGAGAAAATATATTTTCATTATGGGACTATATTATGCTAAATCCCAAAAAGAAATATTTTTGGGACTGATTTGGTATTTTTCATGAAAATAGTTTAATTCTGAACATATGAGTTAAATATGTTATGTGAAGTAACAAAAGTTGAAAATAGGATTTTATGGCTAGAGAATCCTATATAGAGTATATGCATATTTTTTGATGAGGATTTGATAATTGGTGATGATATTTTATGAGTATGGCATTTTGAATGATTAAATGCATTATATGGTAAAAGCGTAAACAATTGAGATAAATTGTTTATAAATTTAAAAGTGATTAAAATATTATTATAATATTAATGTTATTAGATTATGAGATTATTAAGTGATTGATAACATGGGGATATTCTTGAATCTGGATAAATTATATTATAAATGTTTAATATTTATCCTTTATCTCATTTGATTGATTCTTTATATCATTATCCTCATGCTTATATTATGTTGAAAGTCATACGTGGCTGTAGTGCATAGATGGACTTGGTATGATTATGACCGAGGATTGTTGGTATAATCATAATAGTAATTGAAAACACAATTATCTTTGGTAGTAGTGCATGGATAATTTGTGGTCGTGATATCTTAATGAATACACGATTATCTTTGGTAGTAGTGCATGGATAATTTGTGGTCGTGATAATGAATATCCTTATCTTTGTAGTGCGGGGATGATTCGACGATGTGGATTAATTATTGGTGAGTCTCGTGATGAAATATTAATTCATGGGTGTGTTCAAAGTCATCTGTGGCTTACGTGCATAGATGGACTTGGTATGATTATGACCGAGGATTGTTCTGGTATAATCATAATGAATACACAATTATCTTTGGTAGTAGTGCATGGATAATTTGTGGTCGTGATCTTAATGAATACACGATTATCTTTGGTAGTAGTGCATGGATAATTTGTGGTCGTGATACTAATGAATATCCTTACATTATCTTTGGGATGATTCGACGATGTGGATTAATTATTGAAGGTCTCAAAGAATGAAATATTAATTCATGGATGTGTTCAAAGTCATCTCGTGGATTACGTGCATAGATGGACTTGGTATGATTATGACCGAGGATCATTCGGTATAATCATAGCTAAGTAATGAATACACAATTATCTTTAAGTAGTAGTGCATGGATAATTTGTGGTCGTGATATCTTAATGAATACACGATTATCTTTGGTAGTAGTGCATGGATAATTTGTGGTCGTGATACTAATGAATATCCTTATCTTTGGTAGTGCGTGGATGATTCGATGATATGGATTAATTATTGAATGAGTCTCGATTATGAAATATTAATTCATGGATGTGTTCAAAGTCATCATAATGCTTACGTGCATAGATGGACTTGGTATGATTATGACCGTAGGATCATTTTGGTATAATCATAATGAATTGAAAACACAATTATCTTTAGTAGTAGTGCATGGATAATTTGTGGTAATCTTAATGAATACACGATTATCTTTGGTAGTAGTGCATGGATAATTTGTGGTGCGTGATACTAATGAATATCCTTGGCACGTAGTGCGGGGATGATTCGATGATATGGATTAATTATTGAAATGAGTCTCAAAGATGAAATATTAATTCATGGATGTGGTAAAAAATCATCTTTGGTAGTAGTGCATTGATAGACTTGGTATGATTATGACCACGGATTATTCGGTATAATCATGGTAGTAATTGAAAACACGAATATCCTTAGCCCGATGGTGCATGGATAATTCATGGTTGTGATACTATTAAGTTGAGTCTCGGTATTATTGGTTTCTGATTGTATATCTTTGGCACATGGTGCAAAGATGAATTGTTAATAAATATCTTTGGCATATATTGCAAAGATGAATTTAATGAATTTTTTGGCGATAAAGGTATTAATATTTTCAACGTATCCTCACCTCTTTATCATATATCGTATCGTACCCTAATTTGAGGCGAAATTCCATAAGGAGGAGATTGTGAGACCCAGTTTTATCAATAAAGATTTAAATTTAGTCGAAATAATTTTTAATATTATAGTGTGAATTTGAGATAATATTATAGTTGTGGGTAGTATTTATAAATTTTGCAAAGTATCACAGTGGTTATATTATATTAGATTGGTGGGGAATATTCGGTTTAGCGAGAATATTAAATACAACTGGCTCAATCATTGGTGGACCCTAGCAATGAAATTATTGTCGGATTGAAAAACGACAAAAATATTTTATTAAAATAACGGCGGAAGTTTTACCGTGGTTCTTGTTGAACTACTTTCGGTAGTAAAAAAATGCGATGTCGTGTGGTTGCATAGTAGCACGGTATTGATTATTGATGCTTATGTGAGAAGTCACTTTCGGTTTGATTCCATTATTGTCGATTAATAATATGAATTATTATAGCGATAATGACGTTTTGTTTTATTAATATTATTAACGTAATAAAAGCGAAACATCTTTTATATAAAATAGAATACTTTATTAAAGTTATTACATAAATAGAATATATTATATTTTATTATGCATAGTGTTGCATAGTGTTTTTTGCGTAGTGTTTTTGCATAGTATTGCATAGTGTTTGCATAGTAAAATGTTTTTATATAAATAGAATATATTATATTTTATTTAAAAGATTTTTCTTTAAATATGGACCGTCAGATTAAAAATAAATCAATCTGGATAGTTCATGGATTAATTCTTATGCATTCCATTTTCCTATAAATAGAAGCTCATTCCTTCATTATTTTCTTACGAATTCATTGAAACTACAGAGAGAGAAATTATAGAGAGAAGCTATAGAGAAAAATTATAGAAAGAAGAAGAGTATACTATTTACTTCACTACTTCTATATTAGGTTCTTTTTACGGTAAGGGTGTTATTCTTTCTTCTTGAAGAGAAACTTACATTATTCCATTCATTATTATTACATTGGAATAACTTTTGTAAAAGTGGCGTACCTATACATAACTTTTGTATATGCGGCATATCCTATACTTGGTGAAATCCTTATGTTATTCCATTCTTATTTATTACATTGGAATAACTTTGTATCTGTGATTTACCTATACTTGGTGACATTTTTCTATTATTACATTTGGAACATCACATGCATGTGTTTTACAGGACTGGTTCCGATTTTATTATTACATTGGAACATCACATGCATGTGTTTTACACAGGACTGGTTAAAATTTTATCATTCATTGGAATATCCTATCGTTGTGTTTTACACCGACTTCCGCTCTTTATCATTACATTGGAATATCCTATCATGTGTTTTACAGGATGCAGGTTCCATCTTTATTATTACATTGGAACATCACATCGGTGTGTGAATTTCACGACTTTAGTTCCGTTATTATTATTACATTGGAATAACTTTTACATCTGAAATCTGCATGCGTGGTGATTTCTTTTGTTATTCCATTCTTTATTATACCCAGTTGGTTAAAACTTTGACTTCTATACTCCATGAAATTAGTAGAATATCCTTGATATTTGCGTTTCATCGATATCTTTCATGGAAATATTCTTACGATCATTCTTGAATTTTACTCTCTGAAAGCAATATCGTGTTGACAATTTGGGCGTTAATAATTCATGGATTAAATAATTCTTGAACTTGTTTTATTGAATTATTATGTCATTGTCATCATCCTCATGTTATATTATGTTATCTTTGGCTTACGTGCGTAGATGAACTTAGTATGATTATGACCGAGGATCATTCGGTATAATCATGACTTGATATAAATGATGTGACAAAAAAGTCCTCGGTGGCTGTAATGCGATGATGGATAGTTTTTGGTATGATTATGACCGGGGGTGATTAGGTATAGTCGTGACCATTGATAATTTGATGAAAATCCTTGGCCAAGTAGTGCGGGGATGATTAGATGTAGTGGTTTATTTATTAAAATTTGAGTCTCGTGATAAAAATTGATGAAAACCTTTTAAAACCTAAAAGATAGTAGACTTTATTCTCTACTTGACTCTTTTAATGGATTGCTTATTCATTGCAGATTAAACCGGTTGTCTATTGTATTTTATCGGTTTAACAACATTTGAAGGCTAATGATAATTTATTACGCATTATCTTAGTCATAATATTTCTTCTTGGGCTAGTTGAGCTCACCCTTTCTTTCACCGTTCTCTTGAAAATGAGAACATATTTGAGGAACAGTCGGGGAGCGAAGTAATGGTCGGAGGATAGCATTAGTAGTCCTCACTATTACGTGAAATAGTGTGATAATAGTTGTAATGAGGACTCCTTTTGAGTTTGTATAATATCTAGTAGACAATATTTGTATTCAAACTCATAGTTTATAAAATTATACACGACGTTATATTAGTAAGTTGTATTTGAATTTATATACCATGTAAGTGGCGACCAAGATGGGTGGCGTATACCTAATTTTGGGGGCGTAAATTAGTTCCAATATATTAACATATAAATAAATTAAAATAAATTAATTATATAACATAAAATAATTCAATAAAATTAATATATATATAATAGAATTAAATTAATTCTAATTAAATTTTATAATATAATACTAAATAAAATATTAGGAAATTTAACAAACATTAATAAATTATCTAATATAATATAATATAATACACTATAAAATAAAATAAAATAAAATATATTATATAAATTATATAATATAATTTAATTTAATAAATTTTATTTAATTTAATAATATAAAATAAATTAAATAATATAATAAAAAAGTAAATTAAATTAAATCAGATCTAATAACTAAATAAAATAAAATAAATTATATTTAGCTAATTAATATAATAAAGTATAATATAATAAAAATAAAAATGAATAATAAATCAGAATAAATCAATTAAATTGAATAGATTAAATAATTTAAATTAAATTAAACTAAACTTTGATTTAAATTAAATTAAAATAAAATAAAATAAAATGTGTGCGTACTGAGATGATCCTGCGTTTAAGACCAAGTCGGAGCAGATGAAGAAGAATCGCGGCAAGCTGCGAGTTGTACATACTTCTGGCTCGCAGTCGTTTCAGGAGGTTAAGTCGATATTAAACTGCAACTATAGTAAATTAAGGTGATATTATTTAATGTATATGATTTAGGCCATGCGGAGTAGTTTGGGCCGACCTCATACTATGATGGAATTCTGGGATAGAGTCCATACGCCGAAATGCTTTACTTCGGGGTCGACGATGTCTCCAACAACACTAGCTATACGGGTAATACAGTTGCTATAATAAATATTATTTAGGATAATATTACGTAATTTATATGATGATACCAAGATAACTCACATGTACATATATAAAATTACAGGAGCGGTTTGAGAAGCTCATGACTTGACGATAAATGAAGTTGCGAGCTCTTAGGGCGATCTTGAGATGTTAGATTCCACCGGCCCTCCGCCTTGAGATTAGTTTATCTCGGGATGAGAGACGACTCTTTGGGTCGCGTCTCCTGGATACTCCCACTAGTACTTCCGACGTTATATAAAGTCTTTGGGGTTACCAAGGATACCACTTTATACATCGCCGGAGGTATAATATTTTAGTTTATTTCTTTTTATAAATAAAGTAAACTTATAATATTATTCATGTTATATTTATTTTTTAGAGGCTCTGGCAGGCGTCAGATCAAAGTCCCCGTGGGACTATCACATCTGACGACCGCATGGCTTAGACGATACTTTGTTCCAGCATGTTATGGTTGCGATGTCGGAGAGGTTTGAGACCAATCCGATGTTCCATCGTCAGGACCCGCCCAGCCGTTCTCGCCTCCATCAGCTTGCGCAGGACGTTGCAGTTGGTGCCACCGCCAAGAAATGCAGTATCCTTCGGAAAGAAATGGCGATATACTTGACGAGATTGTTCGGATGGTGGTTACCTTAGTGAGGACGCGTTTAAAGTAGATGTTAAGTCATTCCTCTCTAACGCTTTATACTATTCGTTTTAAATTCAAATATATATATTATGCATGTTATTTAATTTTTATTTAGTTATTTTTAACTGAATCATATATATGGACTAATGAGTTTCATTATATTGTATTAGGGAGAAGGGTAAAAAATGCCCCTGACTTTTACCGCGATGTCTACCGAACACCCTATACTTTTTTTTGTCCAAAAGTACCCTTAACGTTACAATTTTTGGGTCAATTATACCCCTGCCGTTGATAGACATGCCAAATAGACAAACGGAGTTAACACTTGGACATATTTTGCTTACGTGGCTGCCACATGGACGGATAAAATACTAAAATAATAAAATACGTTTTATTTTATAAATAAGTTTTATTTATTAATAAAACCACCCACTCCACCACCAGTCCACCACCACCACCACCACCAGTCCACCACCACCAACACTAGGAACATCAACACCACGAACAAAATTTAGATCCGTATAATCCACAAACAAAATTCAGATCATCACCAACAAATTCACCACATATACATACAGATCCACCCAATCCATTTCAGCAACCAACAAAAAAGAACAAAGATAAAGAAAAGAATCAAAAAAGGCAACCAATCAAATAATAGAGATCCTAAACAAAAGACGGACACCTTTTAGCAATTCTGATCTTACATAATAATAATAAGTAAGCTCACTAAAATCAAATACTTAAGAACATAAAAATCTAAGCTTCTTGATGTTCAGGCCACCACATATTAACCATAAAAATCTTGGATTTCTTCAAATATTCTGAGATGTAGCTGTATGATCGGACGAAAGGAATAGTGACCAACACATATTGACCATAATTCCATTAATCTCTAAACTTAATAAAAAAAAAAAAAAAACAGATCTGAGATGTAGCTGTATGATCGGACGAAAGGGTGTTGATCGCCGACTGGAGAAAGAGAGTAGCTGTAAGGGTTTAGATCTGAGATGAAAAGTGAGGTATGAAGAACTGAGATCTAATTGATCGGTGGTTTATTGTTGCAACATCGGCTACAACATCGGAACTGAGATCTAATTGATCGGTGGTTTCCAACATAAACCACCGGCTACAACATCGGAACTGAGATCTGCTGCTCCTTTTGTTGTGGCCATGACTGCTGCTGCTTCTTTTGATCAGAGTGAACGGAGGAACGAATTGGGGGCCATGGCTGCTGCTCCTTTTTTAATTAGTGTAAGCAATGTAATTAGTATTTTACATATTTTCAATGTAATATGTAAATATATAAATATTTTTATTTAATTATTTTACTAAATATTAGTATTATATATTTTTTAAATACTAAAATACTATTTTATTTTATTTTTATTTTTATTTTTATTTTTATTATTATTACTATTTTTATTATTATTATTATTATTGTTATTGTTATTGTTTTGTTATTGTTAATGTTATTGTTATTATTATTATTTAATATTTTTTAATTAGTATTTAGTATTTTTTAATTAGTATTTTAATATTTTTTAATTAGTATTTACTATTTTTTAATTAGTATTTTAATATTTTTTTAATTATCATTTTAATTATTTCCATGTGGCAGCCACGTAAGCAATTTACGGATGTTAGTCTATGTGGCAGGTCTGTCAACGGCAAGGGCACGAATGACCCAAAAATTATAATGTTAGGGGTATTTTTGGACAAAAAAAAAGTATAGGGTGCTCGGTAGACATTGGAGAAAATGTCAGGGGATTTTTGGACCTTATCCCTATTGTATCAACAGGGTGACGAGCGGACTGATGAGCGGGATGACGATGATGGCGATTTTCATACTCCAGAGTAGCGTCGACGCCCGCCCGATGATCCTCCTCACACCGGGGGCTCTACTAGCTTTACTTAGTTTACCTTATTTTGTAGTTTACATTATTTTTGACTTAGTTTACATTCTGAGTTACATTATTTTGTAGTTTACATTATTTTTGATGTATTGTAGCTTAATGAGATGTTTGATATAGTTTAGTTTAAATTAATGGGATGTTTTTGACTTTTTTACTTCTCATTTAGTTGGTTTTTGACATATTGTCAGCCTTGGTAATTGTAATTCATGTTATTGGCCATATTGTTAGCTTATGTATGTGTATGTGTATGTGCTGTTGGGAATACAGGTACAGGTACAAGATGTGGGTTAAATTCCTAAATATTGAAAAAATAAATAAAATATTAAAAAAAACATTATTCTCGACGAAATAGTACTATTCTCGACGAATTTCCGTCGGAATTAAGTCCTTACCATTTTGGTCATGTGCCACGTGTCACATATAGTCTTGACGGAAATAGTGGTAAACTCGACGGAATTCCGCCGAGTTTAAGGGATTTAGCATTTTTTGACAGACTGTCACGTGGCATGTTTATTATCGACCGAATATCCTCGACAAACTAGGTTCAGTCGGTATTATATTAACCCCAACTGAGTATTCTATCGAGGATACTTCCGCCGAGGTTAAGTATCCCCGACCGAAAGATCGACGGACTTAATTTCGACACCGCTTATATATTTATCGAATTTACGATCAATATTTAATTTAAATAAGGTTAACCTCGATGAAATATCCTTATCTCCGACGGAATATTCCGTCAGAAATAACCCTTTTTGTTATAGTGGTGTTCTGATGATCATATCCGTTGAAAGCTATTTCAACGAGGGTCAGGCAACCCTGACATTACCAGACGTTGGCAGTAAATCCAGTTAATCATCGGAGGTGGTCCGATGATCTTAGCCATTTAAAGCTATTTCAACGAAAGTCAGGCATCCTTGACATCACCAGCCGTTGGCAGTAACTCCAGCGAAGCATCAGAGATGGACTGTTGATATTAGTTGTTGAAAGCTATTTCAACGAGGGTTAGGCAGTCCTGACATCACCGGTGTTGGCAATAACGCCAACGAAGCATTGGAGGTGGTCCGATGATTCCAGCCGGTAAAAGACATCTCAACGAGGGTCAGACAGCCCTGACAGTACAAACCATTGACAATAACTCCAACGAATCGTCAGAAAGACCTGACGATGTAAACCGTGGCAAACCATCCTCATCGGGGAATCCCGATTATGGAATATGTTATACAGATCCTCAGCAATCAAAGCGCAATTACCCAAGAGTCAATCGCACATGAGAAAAGCATCTTAGGTGGAAAGCCTGTAATGAGGATTAAGGACTTTGGTGATAACCCAATGTCAACATCTTGTGATCTCAATCGTGGAGAAACCTTCATTCCAAAGATTTTGAAGACATCTTTGCAACTTGTCGGAAAATCGGGCTCAAATAGCACTAATGGACAGACATCCAAACAGTTCAACAAGGTCATCATTGACAACTCCGTCCCCCAACAAAAGCAACGGGAGCAAGCATTTATCACATCCCGTTGGAAACCATTCCAACAAACGACATTCAACATACATTCGGATCATGCTGCATTACATTTGCATCATGATTAACTTGTCATATTTCAAGTGTCTAGTCATCTTTATCCTATTCATGCCATTGCATCGCATGAATATGATTAAGAAGAGTACCTGTAGACACTCGAAATTTTGCGTTCTTGTTACTAACCATGCAGGATGACAGAATCGTCTTCTAGAGATAACCTGGAAGTCAAATTAGTTTCATCCCCGGAGACAATCCCGGGAGTTATAATTTTCAATCCCGGAGACAACCACAGGATACTCAATTTTAATCTCGGATATAACCCCAGGAGATTCAGTTCCAACCTCGAAGATAACTCCGAGGGATCCAGTTCAAGTTCTGGAGATAACCCCGAAAAAGTCAGTTCAACCCCAGAGACAACCCTGGGACACTCAATTTGAACCCCGGAGACAACTCCGGGAGGTCAAGCCACCTCAGAGATAACCCTGAGGACATTCAGCATTCACAACAGCCCAATCTCAGAGATAACCCTAAGCAACGACTGCTACATCTACGCAAAAGCCGGAGATAACCCCGGTGGGGGCAAAATCGTCATTTTTCCACCTCAATACCACATTCACGTTGTCTAAACACATTTCAATCCACATTGCGTACCAAGATGTCCTACAAGAATTAAAGCTCAAATCCCGAGTGACAACTACACAAGACAGTACAACGGATAGACTTTGAAGACTTGGAGATCTGGTCATGGACCCATCTTCCCGGCTTCATACAACCTCTAATCCCATGTTATTGTGTATCTCTCGACAATAACTTTCTGAAAAGGTATATATATATATATATATATATATATATATATATATTTACATTTCTAAGTCCTGTATGGAGTTTACTTCGTGGCAGTTGATCGTCCATATATATATATACTTATATATATATATATTTACCGCTTTTATATAAATATCTTCTTTAACTGCTTTCATAATGTAGATATTTAATCTTTCAGCCTGCGGGATAGATTTGCCTCAATTTGGCTACTTCTAACTTTAACCGGTTCAAAGTGACTAAACTAGAACCGTTGAAGCTGGAATGGTTTAGATTTACGCAAATCTAGTTCTTTTTCTAGCTTTTGTACATATTGCTTTTTCATGTGAGCCTAGGAATCATGTAATCACAGATTCAGCCTCTGAATCTAGATTCGGTTCCCGTGATGAACATTTTGCAGCAGCAGCCAACTTGTAAATTGTCTACGGTGTCTGAACCAAATGGTTAGGTACGTGGGCCCCGGGCCGCGTGGAGGAATCTTTCCCACGTAGGAGTTTATTCTAGACAGTAGGTTGGACTAAGGAATCTATGATTCCTAGTTACATTTAGTTTCTAATTCATAAGAAAAGAGTCGTGATAATATTCTACTTCCTTTATTTAAAGAGATTCACTTTTATCCCGTTATAGGAGCTACCATGATTAGGAATCCTCTTCCAATTCATGAAAAGGACGTTTAAGGAGGTGTGATCACTAATCTATTTTCAGTCTGTGTTTATTCTCACACCGGAGTTATTCTCCAGCAGCTCAGGCCATCAGCTTCCTACGTGACTTCATTTCTATGCAGGATTGAATGCATTGTTGGTGTTTGGACACGTTGACGAATCTTGGCATTTAAATGAGTGATTATTAATTTCGCATTCATTATGATATTATATAATCCCTTATAAATAGTCTTAGAAATGAAAAAATAAATAGTATATAGGATAATTTAAAGGACTATTAATCCCAATCAAGAAATAAAATAGTATATAATAGTGTTAAATTAAGACAAATAATCCAATCTTAAAAATATTTTTTACAATCAAATATGAACTAAAGGCACAATGTATACTTTGTGACTAAGAATTGAACAAAAACTTAATATATCAATTGACGATTTGAGTGTGCTAACCTATAGAATTTTGTATTAGTTTTCATGAAATTAGTATAACCTATCTTATTCAACTTACTCTAATTCATTATAAATAAGATTGCCCACACGTTAAATTACACACAAAAATTTTACAAGTTCAATATAAATTAGTAATATGTTCCCTTAAATCAATTATATTAAAAAAAATCACTATCAAAGTCGAATTTACTAGAATTGAGTGGGTTAAATATAAAAATAAACAAAATTGTCAACACCAATGTTATCTTATTAGATGAAGAGGTACGTATATTTTTTCAGTTAGTAATCAATGAATTATAATGACTTCATTTGAAATTAAACAAATTATTATGATTATAAATATTGTAGCTAAAATATGTCATATTTAAAATTTACCTAATAAATCGTTTTAAACTGCTTATACTTCTTTATACGGGTTATAAAACTTGTTACTAGAACCAAGTCGATCATGAAACTTGATCAAACTAGCTCAACTCTACATACTTGATCAATAAGTGGAAGAAAGTTATGAAAAAAGATGGTTGATGAACATCATTATTCCGGTGAAATACGTAAATTAACACTGCGATAAATACTATTTGAATTCATCAAATGAAACAGGGAAAAGAACACACAAACAAGGCCCATCATAGTTTTAATTACGAATTTTTATTTTTCTGCTCTGTGTCTTGGTAAATCTGTGCATGTGTGTATAGTTGTATATAACTACTGATCGTCGTTATTAAAATGAACATTCATGCTACGTTTGAAATGCAAGAATGAATGTGAGAATTGAATGATTTATTTTTATGGAATGAAAAAAATTGTATTTGATTATTCAATTGAAATAGAATGAACCATTCTAATTCTTCCCAAATTTGTAAATTTTATTTCTCATGAGATAATATGGAATCACTCATTCAAGTTGGAATGAGATGAATCATCCTACTCTCCACTCTATTCCATTTATTCACCAATTTTATTCTTTCAATCGAAATGTAACACTAAAATCCAAATGTAACATTGAGACTATGTTTATTTGTAAGGATTATAATTCGGATTATAATTATAATCTAAAGACTATTAAGTCATTTTATAATCCTAAACTAATAATCCCAAATCTAAATTTAAAAACAAACAAGATAATTAGGATTAATAGTTGTTGGGTCATGATATTTTCTCTCATTGGGCCGGGTGTATTGGGCTTACTCTTTTAATTAATCTATTGGGCCTTTATTATTGAACCATGGAAGTCTTCGAGCCCAGTTATCTTATTATTTTCTTTTTGACTTATAAGACCGGGTCGATCCAGTGGGTCGACCCTTTGGACATTTTAATATCTATTATTTTGACCTGCAATGATGAAAAAGCATGACGGTTGACTAGAGAACCTGCCATGCATTAATGTGGATGGGATTATAACCGGCCGGCGGTGGGAACAGTGACCAGAAAGCAGTAGATAAACTATATACAGTCGGTGGATCCCATCGATCGTGGGGTGTCGAGTAATAAATAGTGGCAATCAGTAATCCAGGAGGATAAGATATAGCTTAGCAAGGAAGTCTTCACAAAGAGGTAGGCTCTCATACACTTCTTCATTCATAATCACATATACACGGAGAATTATTATTATCTCTCTCTCAATACACTAGGCGATATAGCCTCCATTTTGATAAACCTTGTGAACACACTTTCTTGACTCTCACGCCTGAGGCTATCCCCGGACGGAACCGTGTCAAGCTTGTGGTGTTTATCGTGTTTACTACTGCAAGATCGTGGGGCGCCTTACGTGATTGGGACGTGGCGTAAGATCTTGGCGTTAACATCATGCGCTAGAAGGAGGGGCTATTTTTTCAATCACAATTGTTTAACTTACTTCTAAGATGATGAGGAGTAGAGATGGTACACCGTGTAAGGGCAAATGATGGTCATTAGTTCATCAACGCCAGATTTCAAAGAAAGGACCGTCTGGGTCCTTCTAAAAGTGCTCACGAAAGCACGGCTTCTAAACACAACTCGTGAGAACTTCGTCCAAGATCCATGGTGGAGCCAGATTTGAAGTTGGTTTTCAACGCCGATAAGGGGCGTGATCCCGATCGTGGACGGGTAGAGGGCTCACACCGGCCAGGACTCATCGCCGGCGTGGTCAAGAGGATGAGAGCCGCCAAGTCAAGCGAGGATGGCGGATGGCAGATAAGGCTTTTGGAGGTTCTGTTAAAACAAAGGAAGATATAGCCGAACAGATGCTTCGTGGATGGATGAGTTGAGGGACGAAGCATCTAGCCATGTTCATTCCGAAAGACGGAGTAGTATAAGGAGATACCCCTGTCGGAAGGGTAAGGAGCCGAACATTCTATGATGTGTCCGTGGATCGTTCTCACAAAGTAGGAGGAGATCAAGAAGCGAACACCCTCGCCTCGAAGAAGGCAATCGATAGTCGTTGGATCAATTCATCGCGACGATGAAAGACGAAGAAGCAGGTCGAGAGAAATCGTGCCAGAAACCCGAAGGGGAGAGTACCGACACAACCGTTCTCATCATGAGGATGAGATTATACACCCTAGTAAATCGAGAAGTCCCATAAGGGCAGTGGGATCGGCAGGGAGAGGTCGATCCATTCCAAGGCCTAACGTCGCTCAAGAAAAGGAGATCTCATCACAACCCGAAGGTGTTGATTTTCTGGTAAAGGAGTTGAAAGAACTCCGAAAACAGTTGGCTGAGGTCCAACAGGTGAAGGACACTCCTGGAAAGAAGGCGTCCCCTTTTTCCTCCGATATTCTTAAGGAGAAGGCAGATATTACCAAAAAGTTGCCTCGTATGGAAAGCTATGATGGGTCCGGAGATCCTTATGACCATAGTCAGGCGTTTGACCGGCTAATGGATTACTACGACTTCACTGATGCTGCCAAGTGTCACACTTTTGTCACAACGTTGAGAAAAGACGCAAGACAGTGGATGGGGACTTTACCATCAGGATTCGATTTCCTCGTGGACCGAAGCTTTGGATAAGTTCCATGACGCTTTTGGAAGCAACCAAGAAGGGGAAAGCCTATGTGCTCTTTAAAGACAGATCCGGCGCTTCACCAATGAATCTTTAGGCCAATATGTAAAGAGATTTAGGGAAGCGATTGGTCAGTGTCCGACCTTAATGACCTCCAAGTCGCTCGATTCTGCTCCGTAATGGGCTAGATCCGTTAAGTCGGAGAAATTGGTAAAGAAGTTGATGTTTCATCATCCGAAAAGCTTCAAAGCAGAAGCCTTTGACAAAGCGTAAGGCTATTGTTGTAGAAGAGGCTATGAATAGTCTGAAAAATCCTTCTTTGAGCCAATTAAAAGAGGTAGAGGTTCCCAAGACTGAGGTTGATCAGAGAAGAGTGGGGGGATACAACCAAGGGGCAGAAGGTAGTTCGAAGAAGTACAATAACTCGTGGCGACAAAGGCAAATGGCCAGACACTGCTTTCTACCCCAAGGTTAATAAGGTCTACACCCAATTGAATATGGAGAGGTCAATAATTTTGGATCAAATCGAAACCAAATTTTTTTTGAGCCACCTCGTGATAATTACAGATTCGGACATGGCAACCCTCGTAAATATTGTGGTTATCATCAAGTCACGGGTCATGACACTAATGAGTGTTGTAATTTAAAGGATTTTGTGGAGAGCAAGATTAAAAGCGGCTTGCTTAATTCAAAGATGTGGTCGAGAAGAACCGCCAGGTCGTCGAGATTATCAATCGCATCGCTCAAACGGTTCAAGTACCATCCATTCAAAATGCTCCAATACCACCGCCAAGGCAAGTCGTTGATGTAATAACCGTGGGTCTGCTGGGAAGTTAGTAGGGAAGAAGAGAAGGGCTTATCTTGATTCTGGTCATGTCGCCGATGATGATACCCCTCAAGATCGATGACCTTTTTCCAGAACCGCTATATCATTTACGGATGCGGATTATCCTTCTGAGCCCATCGAACCGCATGGCGGGCATTGGTGATCATAAAGAAGAAGTAGTTCGGTGGATGTGAAACGCACGATGATGATAGATAACGGATCTTCTATGGACATTCTTTATGCCCATGCTTACCGTAGGATGCATCTCGATGGGCACAAAATGGAGGTCGGACAGAGGCTCCTCTATATATGGTCTAAGAACGACCCCGGCCAAAGTTGCAGTGCACTATCAACTCCGGCTATCTTCTACACGGCCCCTCGGCAGTAGAGATAACGGTAAATTTTATGTCAGTGTATGTGATTCTACCACAACGCCATTCGAAGACCCACGCCGACAAATTTCTTCGTCATGACCTCTCATCCCACATTTCAAAATCAAATTCCCCACACGCACGGAGTAGGAGAGGTGGTGGGTGATTTAGACCGCCAAAGCGATGTTATCTAATGTCATTATTTCATCCTAATGGGGGTCGAAATGAAAAAGACAATGGCAATCGAGATCGAACCTTCACCGAGAAGCAATTCGTAACCGGTTGGTGATTCTCACGGAGGGACTAAGAGATTGAGTTGGTCATCTAAAGCCCCGACAAGACAAAGAGAGGATTGGTTCAGTCACCGTAACCTCTTCTGACGAACCTTATGGAACTCTTACGATGTTATGCCGATATTTTTGCATGGGAGCCACAAGACATGCCCGAGTTAGCCGAAAGGTTGCGAGCATAAATCGGAGATAGATCCTTCAAGAAGCTTCTGCCACGAAGAGGCGGATATTTGCTCCAGAGCGCCGTAAGATCATCGATGAAGAGGTTGCAAAATTGCTAGTCACGACTTCATCTACGAGATTGATTACCCGTGAATGGATAAAGAAATGTGGTGTTGGTACAAAAGCGTAATGGAAAGTGGCGAGTTTGCATCGACTATACCGATCTCAACAAAGCTTGTCAGAAGGATTTTATCCTCCGCCCCATATTGATCAAATTTCATCGATGCCACTTCGGGTATGCATTACTAAGTTTTATGGATGCTTTTTCAGTTATCATCAAATATCTATGTGCAAAGAAGACATTCCAAAATAAATAGTTCATTACACACCGCTCGGTTGTATGCCTACAAAAAATGACTTTTGGCCTCATAATGCGGAGCTACCTACCAAAGAATGATGAACTTCATCTTCGATAGCAAAATGGGAGGAATATGGAGGTTTATGTAGATGACATGATCGTGAAGAGTATGCAGATTCGTAAGCATTTGACGACTTCGGAGGAGTGCTTTCAAAATGTTCATATCGCAATCGAGACTTAACCCTACCAAATGTACTTTCTACCCTGCGGAAAGTTTCGGGTTATCCGGTCACCGAGGGGCATCGAGGCCAATCCGGAGAAGATCTAGCCCATTCTTGATATGAAGACTCTCGGTCATTCAAGGACGCCCAACGTCTTCGACCGGGTAGGATTGCGGCTTGAGGAGGTTTGTCGCCAAATCATGCGAGAGATGTCTTCCTTTCTTTGACACATCAAAGGACCAAGAATGCGAAGACGTTCCAGTGGACTTCGGAGTGTGAAGACGCTTTCCAAGGTATAAAGACGTATCTGTCTTCGGCTCCTTTATTGGTAAAGCCACCCCAAGCAGAGACTTTATATTTGTACCTCGCGGCAAGTTCCTTAGCAGCTGAGCAAAGTTGGTTCGGGAGATCGCCGGAAGCAACATCCGGTCTATTATGTCAGCCACGTCCTACGAGATGCTGAAACCAGGTATCCAAACATTGAGAAATTTGCCTTTGCTTTAATAATTGCCAGTAGAAAGCTTCGGCAGTATTTTCAAGGTCGACTCGGTCGTCTACACGGATCACCATCAAGAAGGTGATGGGCAAGCCGTAGGTCTCGGGCGCATTAAAGAAGCGTGGGACTATGGAGTTATCCCAATTTTTTATCGAGTATCATCCCGAATCGCCATCAAAGGCCAAGCCCGGCCGACTTTTATGGTAGAATGCTCGCTTCACCGTTAGAAGATGCGAGTCGCTGTAAGTCAATCTTCCGACGGGCAAAGGCCGCTCTTTCAAAGGTCGGGCGGCGTGACGTCAGATGCAGATGGATCCTCTACGATGATCATTAGTGGGAGCAGAATTATTTTAATAAGTCCAGAGGGATTCAAGGTCCAAAGAGCCATCGATTCGGGTTTAAAGCAACGAACAATGAAGTCGAGTACGGCGCGCAGTTAAGCAAAGTCCGATTGGCAAAGAGTCTCAAGTCCAACAAATGATTATCTATAATGATTCTCGCTTGGTCGTTAAACAAATGTCGGAGATTATGAAGCTCGTGGAACCCGAATGATCAAATATCCGCGAATTAAGAGACCAACTTCAATTTTTCGCTTCGTATGAGTTTCAGAGTATAGAGCGTAATGACAATTCTACTGCCGATGCATTGTCGAAGCTGGCCACTACAGATGCAGATGTTTTTCACGGATCGGTATATTTGGAAATTTTGCAAGAAATGAAAGTGTTCAAAGACGGCGTTGATGTGTATCGAGCGAACTAACTCGCTGGATGACCCCCCATCGAATCGAGTATTCGCGCGATGGCGTCCTTCCTTCTGATCAAATGTCGCAAAGAAGATTAAATACAAGAGTACCAATTTTAGTCTTATTGATGGGGATCTCTATCGATCGGCATTTTCCTCACCATTGTTGAAATGTTTGGTTCCGTCCGCCGAGTATGCTTCTTCTGGAGAGGTTCATGAAGGAATTTATATGATCATACGGTCGCCAAGTCTTTGCTCATAAAGTACTTCGACAAGGATACTATCGGCCTACAATTTTCAAAGAAGCTACAGAAAGACGCCAAGAAATGCGAAAATGTCACCAATAAATTCCGGTTCTCATTATCGCCCACCCAAGAGTTATACTCGATTTTATCTCCTATACCCTTCATTGCCGTCTGGGTGGATATATTGGGACCGCTACTCAAAGCTAAAGGTCGTTTAGCTTCATTATAGTTAAGCTATTGATTATACGACTAAGTGGGTAGAGGCAAACCACTTCGGCCAATAACTAACAGAGTGCCTAAAGTTTATAAAGGAGTCTGTGGTGTTTCGCTTCTGATCCCTAAGGTATTGATATCGACAACGGACGCCAGTTCGTAGGTTCAAAATTTGAAGAATTTTTGAATGATTTGGGGATTCAAAGACAAGAAGACTTCGTGGCTCATCCACAAATGAATGGGCAAGTCGAGGTGACCAACAGACGCCGCTGAACTAATCAAGCGTAGATTGATGAAGCTAAGGGAGATGGCCGAAGAATCACGAAGCGTCATGCAGTGGGCATACCGAACTACACCAAGGACTACTACGGGATTCGCCCTTCCGATCGGCCTATGGTATCGATGCCTTAGTCCCAAATAAATCGGATCTCCAAGTCTTCTAGTGAGTCAATTCAAAGAAATCTACAACGATGAAGGACCGAAAGCTAACTTGGACCTCGCTAGACGAAGTCGAGAGGAAGCTTTGCTCAAATTGGTCGCTTATCAACGAAGGGTGGCCAAACATTACAACAAAGGGGTCAAACTCAGAGGTTCAAGTAGAGACTTCGCCTTAGAGAAGCCAAGCTTCTACGCCTCAAAACACAGGAAAGCTAACGCCGAATCGAAGGGCCATATGAAGTGATCAAGTACCAAAGCCGTGTACTTATCGGCTAAAGGCACTCGATGGTTCCGAGATCAAGAATACTTGGCACGCCAAGCAGCTTCGGAAATATTTTCAATAAAGATTAAGTCAGTTTACCGGAAGTCTGTACACGATTGTTTATTATTAATAAAAGGTCACTTTTTAATAATTGGTCCTGGTCCTATTTGTCCGAAGGTCACTATGGTGTAAGGAGGTATGGTAGGACCCCAGTCCTTTTTGATCCCATTCGATGGTAGCCCTGGTGTCAGTAGTGTCCTTTCGATCCTATATTGATCTTATCGATCTTTGGTAAGTCAAGTCAATGGTCCCGGTCCTATTTGTCCGAAGGTCACTATGGTGTAAGGAGGTATGGTAGGACTCACCGGCCATTCGATGGTAGCCCCAGTCCTTTTGATCCTATATCGATCTTATCGTGGTGGTAAGTCAATGGTCCCGGTCCTATTTCGGTCCAAGGTCACTATGGTGTAAGGAGGTATGGTAGGACTCATCAATTATTCGATGGTAGCCCCGTGTCCTTTTTTCGATCCTATATCGATCTTATCAGGTGGTAAGTCAATGGTCACCGGTCCTATTTGTCCAAAGGTCACTATGGTGTAAGGAGGTACGGTAGGACTCACGGGCCATTCGATGGTAGCCCCAGTCCTTTTCGATCCTATATTGATCTTATCAGGGTGGTAAGTCAATGGTCACTATTGATCCTTATATCTTGGTCCTTATATACTTGTTCTACCCCGAGTGGTAAGCAAGATTCTGATGGTGTAAGGAGGATCAGGCAAATTTGCTTCACATACGACCGATCTCACTCTTCTACACTAAATGAGTATACATTATTTTATTTTGTTTAAGTGTTGAGTTCAGTTCATTCAGTTCAGTTAAGTTGAATCCTGTCCATAAAATTTAATTTACTTCATTTCATAAGTTAACTGTTATATGCCATATCTAATTCACTAGTTGGGTTCAAATTTTATCGATACTAAATTATCGACAAGAAATTGATCAAAACAAAAGTCATAATCAAAGACAGCTAAAGATTTATCAATAATATAAAACGCTCATTCATTCAAGTCAATCATAAATTAATTACATGAACATAAAAAGCTTAAAATAGTTAAATTATTACATGTAACAAAAACAGATGTATATTCGTGCACCGCCTTCATCATCTGAGTTGAGCAATGCCGGGTCCAAATGAAAGCAATTGATAGCTTTTCTTTCCTCGCCTCTAGAATCCTCATACCCTCCGAATATACCTTCACGATCTCAAATTAAGTTCGTCTCGAGTCCCAGAGTCTCCGCTTTGAATCGCTTCCGAGCTCTTCAATGTAAGAGGGCCCCGCCCTCAAGATCCTTTATTTTGTGGCGAAGCTTGTGACGTTTGGCCTTATGCCTTCGTGCTTCGCCTCTTGAGCCTTCGCCTCAAACCTCACTAAGTCAGGATGACCAAGCTTCATTGGTCAAGAAAACTCCTCATTTTTTGCCTTCAGAGTAAGTTTTCTTCAACCAAACCAAATGCTCGTGTCACCAGAGTTTGTCAGGTCGGCTTTTGACGCAACCCAACCCATCCTCGTGGGTTCTTAATTCGCCATCGATGTCTTCAAATCCATCCTAGCCCGATCTAATTTCGCTTCAAGACCGCTGATGGTATGAAAAGCATCTTCACGACCGCCTCTCTCTCTATCCAAGGTCGATTTCAACATATTTATCTCTTTCTCATGAAATCTTCCTCGCTTTCTCCATTTATGTGTCTCTTGACGCAATGTCTCAAGACAAAGATTAGCTTCGCATATTTTCAAAATATTCAAGTCAAATGTCCAAATATTCAAAGGAAAACAAAGATATAGAGGAAGAAGAGATTGTTATTTACCTTAGCTAAATAGCTCATCCCTCATCGAGAAGATTTTCGTCTCAGTGATGATCACCGAACCTGGGTCGCCAAGACCCAAACGAAAGTTCAAGAGGTCAAGGGAAGTCAAGGCCAACCCGGGGCCATGTGGTCGAGATCCCACAAATTTCTGCACGGTAACTCGACCGAGGGACCGGGTCGTTCGGGGAGAGGGTCTCGGCCTTTCGGGAGAGAGAGTAGGCTGCTCGGGAGGGGTAGGGTCTGCATGTATGGTTTCAAATTGGCCAGGGGGATTTATTTGGGTGGGTCCTTTGGGTGTCAAAGCGTGTTGCGAACTCCCATGGCTATCAGAGGCGCTTCTCTCTTCCGGATAAATACTTAAATCCCTTCGCCCCGGTCACCGCCCTCTTCAATCCAGATTTCTGCAGGGGGCACGATAGGTGGATGACCAAGACCGAGGCACCCCGAGTTCTTCGGCGCTAGAGGAGTTATTTTTGTTTTTAATTTTTGGTCCGGTATATTTCTTCGATCGTATGATCAAGTAAACCGCCTCGGGTCGAGGAATGGTTCTGGGGTTGGTTCTATTTCGTGTGGATTCGGAGGGTGACAAGAGGGGCCGACCTGGTTTTCCGGTAGCTCTCTCTTCGTCGAGGACGAAGGGTCTCTTCGTATGAGAACCTCTTCTACCGCTTTTTCTTCGCTTTGAAATTCATCCGTATGAATTTCTCGAGCTCGGTTCGACCCTGGAGAGTAGCTTTCAACAGTATAGTTTCATTGCTTCCAAGACTTCCCTGATTAAAAATCTTCGAACTCCTTTATTTCTAAGGAGCTCTATTCGATCAAAGATACTGCATAAATCAAACAATTCTATGTTAAAATTATGTATCACACAATATTTTCAAAAATATATATATATGTGAAATGAGCTGTTACTTACACTTATGGTCATACAACCATGCCTGCTTCGAGAGGAGTCCGTATTTCCACTCTTCCTTAGGGAAGTTGTCGAATAGTTCCATCATTTCCACTTCCCGCTCTTCGTAAATGTCTCCAAGTCGCAGATATCTTTTCGCCGCCCAGTTCAGAAGGAAGAAATCTCGTGGCCTTTCGACGAAGAACCATTTCTCGTGCCATCCCCTATTGTCAAGGGGTGTTCACCAAAGAACGCTCATCGAATTTTTCTCCGCACTTCTCGGAGAATGCTTGCTAAGGGCCTCAACCCCTTCTCCTCGGATTATACTATCTTTATAAAAAGAAGAAGAAGTCCGTGGAGGCTCAACGCCCAACTCACGGCGTAAGGCCACGAAAGGCCGTAATGCGAATGTAGGAGTTTGGCACTAATCGTGAAAACCCCACACCCGTAAACCCCAAGAGGGTCACTATAAAGATGTGTAGGGAAAGCGAACCCCTTTCCAAGAGAAGGTCACCGGACTACCGTTCCAACCTTCAGCCGCTGGTACATCTTTTTCACCGCATCGGGGTACCCTTATCATGCGCGGGTATCCTAATGTGGAAACGAGATCGAACCTCTTTAGTTCAACCTCGCCATGATAAGGAGTGTCGTAGGCGCGAGAATCGCTCCGCACTCTCGTAGTATTCAGAGGGGGGTTTTTGAGTTTTCATTGGGATTCGTGTCAAGTCCCTTCACGAGATCGGGTTCGTGGAACCACCGTGATCTGTTACTAGTATTGGGGAACTTTGTTCGTGGTCAGGAAGCCATTTGTGACGATTTGCGCAGAGAAAGATCGTAAAGTTTAGAGGGCGCCAATTTCAAATGAACAGTAAAATGCACAAATTTGGTAAAGTTATCCTTTATATCGATTTGCTACACTGTGTGTTCAAGTGTACATTAAATGCTAGTAATAATTTGAATTTGAATGGGAAGCGTCCTGCTTTGGTCCTGATATTTAATGGATAGGCCTTTTCCGATTTGGGCCTTTAATTTCCTTTCGCCTCATTTCGTGAGCAATAATCGGGTACGCTTTTAATTACTTATTATTGATTTTCAAGAAATATCACGGATTATTTATAGTTTTCTATTAAACATTCTGCTCAACAAAAACTAGGGGCAAATGTCATCATGATATTTTCTCTCATCGCCGTCCAGTATTGGCTTACTTTTTTAATTAATCTATCGGGCCTTTATTATCGAACCACGGAAGTCTTTGAGCCCAGCTTATCTTATTATTTTTTCGACTTATAAGACCGGGTCGATCCAAAGGGTCAATTCTTCGACATTTTAATATCTATTATTTCGACCGCAATGATGAAAAGCACGCACGACGCCTAGAGAACCCGCCACGCATTAATGTGGATGGGATTATAACCCACGGCATGGGAACAAAATGGACTGTAAAGCGTTAGATATAACTATATATAAAATTCTAATGGTGATCCCATCGCATCGTGGAGTGTGTGTCGTAATAAAGGTGACGCATCAGAATCCAGAGGATAAGATATAGCTTAATAAGGAAGTCTTCAAAGATGAGGTAGTTTCATACACTTATTCATTCATAATCACATATACACAGAATTATTATTATCTCTCTCAATACACTAAACGATATATATTTCTCCATTTTGATAAACCTCAGAACACACTTATCGACTCTCACGCCTAAGCTATCCCCGACAAGTTTTATTTCCTTCAGATGAGATTTTCATCCTGTAACATTCTTTTTTTTTTGTAGTGAGTTTTCTGTAGGGAAATGATTTATAAGCCAACAAGTCTGGGGAGATTTATTCTAATTTTCATGAATTTTTTATAAAAAAAATGCGTAGATTTAATTTTAATTTGATTTATAAAAATAAGATTTGTACAGATTGATACAAACAAGAAACATGTAGATCGCTTGATGATGCTCCAAATTCATAATTACATAAATCACCTGCTTTTACAAAATTTCACTAACAAATATTTCAAGATATATATTTTTCGGTATGACCGCAAAAAAAACCAAAAATATATATCACTGTAAAATGCCGTTAAAACGTCCCCTATAAAAGCACTTTTTATAAGTCGGCCAAATTAACAACTTATAAATTATTTGTTACTACTTATCGGTTCTCGAAACGATTTATTTTTTCTATTTATAAGTTGATTATAAGTTCGGAATATTCAAAACAAGCCAAGCCCACACTATTAGCCCCAAGAAATAACTGGGTTAGACTTTTTGCTTTTCAGAACGAGTGGATGGATAACTGAGTGAGTGGGTGGCAAAATAAAAGTGAGTCTTTTCAGAAAAGAATGGACACAATCCGGGGGTTATTAAATAATGCTACATATTACAAGTTTTATATGTAGCTCATCTATGATTTTTTTATGAGATAGCCTCATTTTTTCTTACGACACGATGTCTGTGAAAAGAAGAAGAAGCAGAGAATATTAATTGAATTATTATCTTGGAAAACATTTAATTCCCCATTTGTATTTATTCTCTCTCGGTGGTTGTCTTTATTCTACTTTCCTCTCCATAAAAAGTATTTTCCCTCTCTTTATTTCTTGTTTTTTTCTTCATTATATAAAAAACTAAAACACAATCTTTGCAACCAAATCCAGTGGCTATGTCTTTCAGAGGGGTAAGTTCTATGTAGTTATGGTCCTGTTTTATCTTTTTTATTGCTATGTATAGATCCCCTTTACTCTTTTGGTATGTACAGATTCTATATAAGATGTACAAATTTTATGCTTTTATATTGTATGTTATATGTAGAGTTTTGATGTAGTGATCTGGGTTTTTTTTTTATAAACTTGTTTCCCTGTATGCTATTTGTATTGTTCCATATGTCCAGAAATTCAGTTTAATTTAATTTTGGTGTGAATTTCCATTACTTGTAGACAATTGACCAAAGTGTGCAATTTAAACTTTAATTTTGTTAAGTTAATTAATGTAATTCATGGGTCTAATGCATAATAGAATAACAGTTTGATTCTATGTTGGCTACTGTTTGTGAGGAATAAGAATCTTGATCTTCTTGTTGGTTTTGTGAAATTGTGAAGCAAGGTGGGTCTTATTTCTTAATAATCTGATATAAGGTTTTCGAGTATTATAACACAAATGAATTTCAGTTGAAAATATTAGTGGGTAATTGCATAGAACCCAAAGATCGTCGGGTTTGATGATTTGTTGATGGAAAGAAATGATTCTTTGTCTGATTACCATTGTAAAGTTGAGATTAAGAAGAAAGTAGGAGTAAAAGCAAAAGATAAAATTTTAATCTTAATGTAACTTTTCGCTTCTGTTGCATGATGCAGAATAATATTTGTAATGTTTAACTATGAATTCAGATTTAAGGAGTAAAGAAAGGAAGAAGGAAATCACATTTCTTTTGATTTTCTCTACATTTTATTTTTCATTACCAAATCCATGAGCGTAAAGAGATTGTTGTAAGGGTTGAGAGGTGGGTGCTATGACACAAATAAGGCCAGGATGACATTATTTTAATATGCTTCATTTTGTAGTGGGATTTCTATGAGATTTGTGCTTGCCTAGATTTATTCTTTCCTTTACTTGGTATAGTCTTTGAAAGGTTAATGGAAAGGCAAGAATATTCGTAGTTGGTTTTGTTTCTCAAGCATATTTCTGCTTAATATATATATCAAATTATTTTACTTAGTTTATAAAATATATTACCAGATTATTGGTATGTACATTGCCTTTGATCTTTCCCTCATTTTTATAAGCATAATGGAAGGGTTAAAGTATTCTATCCATGTTCTTTTACTGTGACATTACAGGGCATTGTGCTTATAAACTTCTCTACCATTGATCTATAGAATATGAAAGTTGAGTGTGTTAGACCATCTTTCAAAAAACACTAAAGAGCTATGATCAGCATGTATCCTTATCTTGAGCCAACATTCATTTTTCTTGTACTTGTAGACAAATGCATCATCTGGCATGGGTGTTGGTTGATCAAAGTAAAAGCACATACCTGGAACTGCAGAGGAAGAAGGTGCAATTGCTATTTAATTTTTAAGATTGATGAGAAGAAGAAAGAGGTGGTGGTCTAAAAGACTGGAGGTCCAGCTGAGAGTTATGATGACTTCACCGCATCTCTACCCGAGAATGATTGCCGATATGCAGTCTATGACTATGATTTTTTGACTCTGAGAATTGCCAAAAGAGCAAGATCTTCTTTATTGCATGGTCAGTTTTCTAATTTCTGTGATTCAAATCATGTGTTTTTTGCATTTGAAACCATCACTGATAAACCATTTATTGTCAGTTATCTTTTTCTGCTGAAACTTGAAGATTAGTTTTATATATTTATTTTTTTAATTTTTTTTGGGTTCTGTACATGATGTGGAGGGATCACGAGGAATTTATTATCAAATGTTCTCACATTATTTTCTATTTTGTTGAATTGTGTAATTATACTCTTGCACCATCAATGAAATTGTTTCCTTGCTGCATGACTAGCTTACTATTGTTTTTAATGTTCTCTAAACAAGGCAATTGACTCTCCATTGATTACGCTAATTGAAGATATTAATTTGGAATTTGTCAATATTTTGTTTCAACTGGGGCTTTTTGTTTTATGGTTCACTTATTGTTTCATAGCGGAAACTTTAAAGTGACATTTTCTACACCACTAATAAGTGGGAGGAAGGGATTGATGTTACACTTTTCTGAAGCTCTGTAACAGGTTTTGTGAGAAGTGATTGATGTTACGCTATTATTGATATTCCATCTATCCATGTAACTATATATATATATATATATATATATATATATATATATATATATATATATATGCTTGAACCATCTTTTGTTACTTAATGTGGCCGAGGAGGAACTACATGGACATATAGAACAACATATGTATATGTTATCATGCTTGCATATCCATCATTTGAGTCTCCAACAATTATTCCAATAATTACATATCCGATTTGACCTATATATGTTTGTGTGTCTGCACACGCCACACATATAAATTTTTTAAATCTTGGGGGGGGGTATGTCCTGCAATATACACACAGCTCCGGCCCCTGGTTAGATGGTTAAGAAGGCCAGGGACCTGTGGATCTTATATTTTCTATTAGTTAAAAGTTAATATCTTCCTTGGGTAGTAAGTAGTAACACTGACATTGGCATCAGCATCGGGCGCCACATTTGGTATTCTTTGTTATATGCAGCTGTTTGATTACTCTTTAATTATGTGATGTCACCATATTTTGTCAGGTCTCCTTCCGTGTCCCGCATTCGTGCTAAAATGTTGTACGCAAATATCCAAGGACAGGTTTAGAAGGGAGCTGCAGGGCATCCATTATGAGATTCAAGCCACTGACCCAACTGAGATGGAGCTCAAGTGCTCCAGGAGCGTGCTAACTAAACCCTTTTCTTGTTAAAAGGTGTTTATGGTTTTAGTAATCTATGTGCTCTAATGGCAACCTAAACGAATGGTTCTTTATTCAGCTTGTTACTTTTTGCGCAGTACCTGTTTCTGACACCAAATATGATATCTAAATAATTTAGAACCTGGGAAGGCTGATCAGGAGCACTTGTCTCCTTATTGTCATGATGCTTCTCAGATGGTGAAAAGGAATGCTGTATGGATAATGATAATTGACTTCTAATTATGTATTGATTCATTGGTTCTTCTGTTTGAAATTTTGGATTCTTAATATACACCTGAGGCAGCTGCTTGTTGCAACAATTATTAGCTACAATGTTATGTTTGGATTGTAAGGAATCAAGATGGAAGATGGGAATAGAATGTCTTGTTTCTGTGGAATAATAATTTCATTCTTTTAACTTAATACTATTTCTCCGATCTAAACGTAGCAATGAACAGTTTACTTATACTATGGAATATTTCTGATATGAAGGAAGTATTTTTTTCAGCTATTTCTCCAATCTAAAATTAGCAATGAACAGTTTACTTAAAATGGGGACAGGGAGAGTTTGATGTTCCATGAAACTTTGGCACTGAGTGTTTTCCTGTTTTTACTTTTTTTACTGCGGATTAATTGCACCTCACAAGGAGACATTCAGACAGACGATTATTGGTCCACTTGTATCAAAAAATCAATAGTATAAGAAAGAAGCTCACGTGATAGTAAAATGAGGTGGGGCCTGGGGGATGATCTTATATCAATCCTCCTTTCTTCTTCTTCTTCTTATTTTTTCCTTCCTTTTTTTTTATTATTTATTTATTTATCCTTTATGTATAACGTTCGAAATTTAAAATATATTTTTAGTTCATTTTAAAATTAAAAATATATTTTATTTTTAATTTATAAAATAACATAAAAACTTTCTAAGTAGATTGAAATAATATCATGTCATTATCACTATATTTCTAGTCAATATTACATATAAATTTTAAAAAATATTATTTTTCATAACGTCATTGTTTTAAAATGTATTTATAATTTTGAAACAGTATTACACCTTTCCTTTCAAAAAAAAGTCATATTTAGCTTTTGAATAATGCAATTATGTTTTATATTTATTCTTACTTTATTAAGCATGTAATTTAACAATATTAATATAATAATTAAATTTTGTTGATAAACTTGAGAATATTCAAAGAAGGATATAGGACAAAGGTGTTTACTTGCCCAAGTGGGTTTGGAATTTTTTGTCTTTTTTGTTAACAAAGGGATATATATGCAAAATTAAAAACTGTACCCACGTGTAAAAAAAGATACATTATTATTAATTTTTATTTCCACTCTTAATAAAAGTTATGTCTGTCATTTTATATAGTTTCATGTTATATTATCATAAAAACTATATATATATATATATATATATATATATATATATATATAGTTGATAAGTAAGTGGGTTGATAAATCAAAACAGAAGACATTCTACCTTATTAGATAGTTCAGATTCTGGTCGAACGAAATAAAAGATGTTGTCCACATTACTGACTAGTGATAGATAATTATATTTGTTATGGGTACTAAATACAATTCCATAAAATGAAACCATAGTTAAAAGTAAGGTTTTCAAATTCGGTCATCCAACCTAAAAAGATAGAGGATTTAATTGTGATTTAGCTATTTCCCATTCAATCAGCCATTTAATTATTATCGACGCCATTAATATATTTTTTTTTGAGGAGAAATTGAATTTCATAATTGAGATCGACATAAAATTCAAGACGAGCTAAGAGACGTAAGCAATGTGATTCACCGACCTCCTAACAAAATAGACACGATAATCGACTATATAAGCAACTCAAATCCTTACATTCATCCACCACCAAACCCACATAATTCTTGAGAGAAGAAGATGAAGCCTCGAATACCTTTGTATTAATACGGAAGAGCTCTGATTCAACAATTATCCGTGAAGCACCAAGTCTTTTGCTTTGCCAACTTAAAGCCTCCCTAAAGTCGACCGCCTACCAAAACAGTAATCATAGGACCCAAAATTGAACCACATCGAAATCGCTATCATCATCCCTCAGAGTTGCGAAAAACCATGCCAAACCCAACTTACTTTCGATGAGAACACAACCCATCTACATTACATTTCAGCCCAACCAGAGCGTGTGTTTGCACCACCACAACGCTTAGAATTTTGATCGTAGAGTAGGTCACCGTTAACGCCAGGATCTTTTGCACGAGTCCCAATCACGAAGACGCCTCGATCCCCTCAAGACAAAGAAACACAACAACACTAAAAGCTCGACTACCGGACCGCGCTTGGGATAGCTCAAAGCGAGAGTCAAGATTTGTTCACAAGGTTCACAATGGAGGATGTAATGTCTAGTGTATCGAGAGAGAGAGAGATATAATTTCTCAGAAGGTGTATGTGATTATGAATGAAGACGACCGCCAGGTATTCCTCCTTGCATGATACACTACAGACCTCGGGTTTACTATGCCACTAACCCTCCCGACACTGCTAATACCATCCTCTATCCACCACCGCCAACCGTCTAACTCCTTATTAATGCCAGCGAAGATAACAAAGAGCTACATCTTTGTCATCATCACCGTCAAAGACGTAGATATTTAAGATACGATGGGTCAACCCACCGATTTGGTCCGATATTGTAAGACTTAACAAAGATAATAAAGTGACTAGATCCAATAATGTCAACACCAATAAGGAAGCCCTAATGGACTAATCAATACGTAGCCCAATCCATTCTACCAATAGAGAAATATCACGACCCAACATCGCTTCTGGTTTTTTATTAAACAGAGGTTTAATAGAAACTATAAACGGCATCTGCTCAGACAAAAGGAACTAATATAAGACCAACGAAGGCCCAAAATACGGCCATCAAGCCCATCCTCTGTGAACATCAAACGGCAACATAAATTAAGATCGAAGTCCATTTAAAGAGCTCCGCCCAAATTAATGATACAACAACAAATATTTCACCGCCTCTAACAACCCAAACCTTCGCCACAAAAACCATTCTTTCAATTCTAGTTCAAGTCCGCAAGCGACATCGATGATCATTTGCTTCGGCAGAATAATTCCATCATGGAACCGATGGGTGAAGGAGTGAAATACTAGACTAAAGGAAGTTGAGATTTGACCATCAACTGAATCGATCGATTAATATCGTCATCTACAAGTAAACACCGGCTTTCGTGTGTTTCCTTCCAAATACAAAGAAGTTCAAAAGGATACCAAGATAATGCCAAGAGAATACCCAAGAAATGTCAAGATAATGCCAAGGGAGAAAGCCATTCAAGTCTCTGTTTGGCAAAAGAAAAGAAGCAACCTCGACATCGTTCTTCTCAACAATGAATGCCTTCAAAAGGATATCGACAAGGTCAAAGAAGAACCGAAAACCACCTCAAGGCCACTCATCGGTCATCACCGATATAAATGTCGATCCGCTGCTAAAGGATCAAAGCATCCGGGTACATCGTCGTAAGCTCAAGAAGAGCTCAAAGAGATTCTGCCCTTAGATTCGGGTCCGCCATCGATCAAGACTTTCGTAAGGAGATCAAGGCGTAATACGTAAATTCGGGCCGAAATGTAATAATAAGATCGTCCCATACGTATGCCAAAGGATATGAAATCAAGTAAAGGCAAGAAAAGTTTCTGCCAAGGTAGATCCATCTCTTCTGACTTTTAGATGGTGACGACGACAAGGAAGGCCCAAGACGACTTTCTCTTTATCTTTAGTCAGAGACTTTCTCGTAAAAATTCTAACTTGTGTGGAACAATTAATATTAAAATATCAACTTCACGCCTTGTTACTTTCTAAGTCAACATTTCTTGTTAATAATTCAAGATCAATTAACTGTATTTAACTTAACTTAGGACATGAACTAGATAAGCGTGATAATGCTTAATTTATGAAATGAAGTGAACCAAATTTAATGGATAGAATTTAATGAACAAAGATTGAATGAACTCGAACTCAACACTTGAACAAAATAAAGTAATGTATACTTATCGCTTTTCAAGTGAGATCTGGCCACGTGAGGGTGAATTCTACCGATCCTCCTCAGCACCATCAAAATTCGCTACCACTCGTGGTAGGTATAACAAGTATATAAGGACCAAGATATAAGGATCAAGATATAAGGATCATTAGTGACCATTGATTTACCACCGGTAAAATCAATATAGATCATAAGATTCTTTTATGGGTCGCCATCGAATGGTCAACAGAAGTCCTACCATACCTCCTTACACCATCGCGACCTTTGAGGACAACAGACCAGATCATTAGGTGACTACCGATTTACCACCCTCGTAAAATCAATATAGATCATAAGACTTTTATGGGTCGCCATCGAATGGCCAATGAGTCCTACCATACCTCCTTACACCATCATGACCTTAGGACAAATAGACCAGATCAATAAAGACCATCGATTACCACCACCGGTAAAATCAATATAAGACCCCAACTTATTATTAATGAAATTTAATTTTCTATTTATTATTTTGAAATAGTAAGGGTTGATTTGATTAATGTGGATAGTTAGGGGTTAAATACGCAAATATTTCAAAATAAGCAAGTAGTTATAAAATATTCATCATTGTTTGGAATATTCGTCAGTCGTGGAATATTCGCATCGCTTGGAATATTCGTATTTACGGCTGCAAAATGCATGTGGGGCCCCATAACTGAAAAGCGATCGATGAAGAAAACGACAAATATAAGTCGTTAAAAATAACTACAGTAGTTGTTACCGTTAAGACCGCTGAATACCCTCATTGGTTAAAATACAAGAATACGCTGCGGTCGCACAAAGAGAAGACACCAGATCGCACAAATTGTTGAATTATCGATCCTTACGTAAGAAGGCACTACTCAATAATTTTCACAAGAGTTACCGCTCAATATTTTATTTTATCGATTCAATAATCACCAAGCTATTGATATTTTATATTATCATGTTGTTCAATAATTGTCACCGCATTATTATCTCCATTATCGATCAATAATTCATATTATTTAAATAATATTATTAGATAAAGATTATTGGCAATGTCTAGAAAGTTCTCACAAGGAGAGGTTTGGTCACCTAATCAAGCGCCAAGAAGGAGAAATCCTTATCTGAAAGCCCCTTTTCCCGAACTACCGTCATTATAATTGTGATTCTCGTAATATTATTTGTGAATAATTAATTATTGATTTATATGATAAGAAAATATTTATAAATGATGGATTTATTTGTTTTATGTGGTTATAATTGAATGATTTAATGTCGAGGTGTTTTATCAAGAATTTTGTTTTGAACGGAGGTATTAAAATCAAATCAAGATTTTTACGATATATATATCATGTGAGTTATAATTTTTAATCCGACCGCTGATCGTGGTAATTTTTGGATATGTTATACATACATAAGTTGAGTATATGTCCACAAATTTTGAACCGTTAAAAAGAACGAATGATTTGTTATGAATTTTAAGAGGTGACCGATTCTAAATTAGGTTTATAATTGATTTTGGTGGAAAATTTAGAATCGAGGGGCCCCACTTGTGGTTGGTGAAGAAATGTGCTGAATTTTATTTCAAATGTGGTGGTGGCAATAGTAGTAGTAAAGCCATCGTAAAGAAAAGTCAAGTCTCGCTTTCTACGGCTAACATTTTCCTATAAATAGAGGACTAAGTTAGAATTGAAAATCACACCGTAAACATAAGCTTTCTCTTCTCTCTATATTATCGAGCGATTTTTGTGAGTATTTAGATACTTTGAGAGTTGTTGCTCAAGATAAGTTTCATTCAAAGATCACTTCCTACCTTTCATTCCGGCAATCGATTCTTTTCGAGGTAAGGGATGTTATTTTCTTCTCAAATGATATTATTTCTTCAATATCATTATGTCAAATATCGGTTGAACTTTTTATCAAATTTGAACTTTTTCATGCTCTGGGGTTACTATTCATGAGTTACTATTCACGAAGTTACTATTCATGAATTACTATTCACGAAAGTTACTATTCACGAGTACTATTCATGAAGCGTGAAGATGTTTTTGTGGAATTTCTATCTTTTGGTGTCTGATTTACTATTCACGATACTTGCATGATTATTCACGATACTTATTCACGATACCAAGACTATTCACGATACTATTCTATTCAATCGAAAAATAAAATTTCTTCTTTTCGTCCAAAATATCTATTCGATACTAGCTTTGATCAGATCCATGTTTTGATCATTCTCGATTTTTTACACCACTATGATTATTTTTGAGGTATTTTTGACGTGGATAAAACCAAGTACTAATCCTTAATCCTTAATCCTCCTCATATTTTGTTTCACCGATTCGCTTTTTAAAATATTTTTTCATCATCCTCGCCTTAAATGATGATATTATTGAATATCTTCGCCCAGAGCAAAGAAAGATGAATGATTTCAAGAATATCTTCGCCAGAGTGCAAAGATGAACAGTGTTTAAATGAATACGACTAATCGATGAATATCTTCGCCTCAGAGTAAAAAGATGAATATTTGATTCCGTATGTATATCGATTGATGTTACAGGATAAAAGATAGACGATGAACTTTTAAATTCATACATGTAAGATAGTAGTTTGCATTCTCTACTTAACTCTTCTAATGAATTATTATTTCTCACGCTAATATTGATTTAAAATTTGTTGCCTATCAGATTCTATTAAATTTTTCCCCGTCAAGACTAACGGTAATTTGTCAGATATTATCTTAGTCATAATATTCTTTATCGAGCTAGTTGAGCTCACCCTTTTCTTTTTTGTTCCATTTTTCTCGTGAGGCTAGAATATAAATGAGTACGAAGCCTGGGGTAATGGAATGAAGGTTTTAGAAAGGATTGCTTTAGTAGTCCTCACCATTTTTGTAAAATAATGTATCAATAAATGTGATGAGGATTTATTTGAGTATAGATATTGTCTGTAAGATAATATTTGTATTCAAACTCACGCTTTACCGCAGTAATAATAAAGTTGTAGTTGTTTCGCATCACGATTGACAACTCGTAATGTGTGATGTATACCTATTTTGGGGGCGCCACAAATGGTATCGTAGCTAGGATACGATCTCCCAAGCGAGATCGGGAATAGAACTAGAGGGGAGAGACGAGTAAATCCTTCGCTAAAGGTGTCCTACCTAAGCTTATTTGTTAGTTGGTCAAGATATAGTGATATTATGTGATATATCGATTTCTTAATTAACCCTCGCTTTATGGCAAGATTTAAGACGGCAAAATTAAAATGTCAACAATGGAGTGAATGAGACCGTGGATATACCTCTAATCACCAACCGTGATAATGTAATATCGTCAAGAAGGAATTAGAGATATCCATGTGGTGAGGGAAGAATTAATAATTGCACCTTGAGCTAGTCGCAGAGGTAGCAAATGAGAGTGAGGAAGAAGAGGAACCCGAGGAGAATTTATTAGAAGAAATTTTTGATCAAAATGTAGAACTACGAGATCGTATTCGTGAGCTAGAAGAACAAAGTTGAAGAACCGCAAGCTACCGTGGAACAAAGAGATACAACAATTCAAAATTGTGTTACCCGATATGTGATGCTCGAACAAAATCACGCTTCAAGCAGAGGGTAGATATTAAAGTCGAATCGAGAATTCAAATATCAAGGATCACCGAAAAAGAAGAAACAACCGAACGAGTGAGAATGAAGGATGCGGGTAAAAGCCGCATCGACATGTTGATATTGTAGAAAGAGACGTCCGATCCAAAAAGGTTAAAATAGATGATATACATTTCTTTTTTGACAAAGAATCGAAGAACCCAACATCGAAGTTTTAAATTACCCCAGACAGAAGCTAGCAATCTCAATTCGAGCATGGATCAAGATCAATGATTCAGATCATGAATCAGAGTACGATGAAGTAAGATGGTCAGGTGGAATATGCCCTATAGAAAAGTCAATTCCAACGATAAGAACGACACCAAATGCTACCCCTGCATAAGTCAAAGCCGTGTAGTTCAAAGGAGAGAGCGGTTGTCACGATTTCCCAACAAGTGAGGAACCCGAACGGTTAGTACGGGTTAGTTAATTATAATTCTCATAAGTTTATACCTTATTAGATACCGCCTACCCATTCTTTTTTATCTCTCCTCGCATGCTCAACGCTTAAACTCGACCGAGAGAAATTAGACTTCGACCTATCTCGTGGAAACTCCGCTAGAGAAACTTTCATCACATCCACTCGCTTATAAATCTTGTTTGATTCAAGTTGGCACCATTACCTTACCGCTGACCTTTTATCTCTTTAAAGATACTTGCTTTTGATGTGATTTTAGGGATTGATCGTTAACTACTCATCATGCCAAAATTGATTGTTTTCGTAAGGTCATAGTTTTCATATTCCTAACCAACCTCGTTGTATTTAATTCAAGCAACTAAACCATTAAAATCAATCACCGCCATATCTAATCATAAAGCTATTCGCTTATTGAAAAACTGATGTCAAGCTTTCTTAGCCCATGTTATGGATTTGAATAAAGACACGCCAAATTTGAATAATATTCCCGTTGTTATCGATTTTCCGACGATTTCAAGAACTTCCTGCCTACCCCGTAACGTGAAGTCAATTTTTATTGATCTTCAACCCGCACAAAGCCCATTTCTAAAACCCCATATCGAATGGCTCCTATTGAACTTCAGAGTTAAAGGTCCAACTACAGAATTGTTGGACATCTGGCTTCATTCGGCCCCAAGACATCTCCTCGGGGTGCTCCCTGCTTTATTTGTAAAGAAGAAAGACGGAGTATGCGACTTTTGTATCGACTATCTGAATCGAACCATGTCACCATCAAGAATAGGTATCCTCACCCTCGATTGATGACTTGTTTGACCAAATGTAAGGGGCACAATTCTTTTCAAAAATCGATCTTCGCTCGATATCATCACCAAGATTAGAATCGAGGATATTCCAAAGACCGCCTTCGTAACTCCTGTAGATGGGCATTATGAATTTTAGTCATGTCTTTCTGACTAACTAATGCTCCTCGCGCTTTCATGGATATGATGAACCGAGTATTCAAGGAATATTTGATCATTTGTTGTCATTTTTATCATGACATCCTTATATATTCCAAAAGTCGTGAAGATCATGAGCACCATTTGAAGTCGGTACTCCAAAGGCTTCGTGAAAACAAACTATATGCCAAATTGAAGAAATGCGAAGTTCGCTTGAGGAAGTAGCATTCCTCGGGCACGGGTGTCAAACACGGAGTATCTGCTGATCCGCCAAGATCAAGCAATACAAAGTTGGAGCAACCAAGCTCATGATCAAGTACGTAGCTTTTTGGCTTAGCGGGTTATTATCTGAGATTCGTGGAAGGGTTTTCTAATCGCTACTCCATTAACTCAAATAACCTCTAAGGATACAAAATTCGCTTGGAGTGAAGAATGCGAGAAGAGTTTCCAAGAGCTTAAGAGGAGACTTATTTCTAAGACTGCTCTAACAATACCATCCGTTCTTGATGGATTTGTTATCTACAAATGATGCTTCGTGCAAAGGGTTAGGATGTGTTCTCATGCAACGGGGGAAAGTCATAGCCTATGCCTCATGACAACTTAAAGAGTATGAGAGGAATTATCCTACTCATGATCTAGAGTCACAAGCAATGCTGCTGCTAAAGATATGGAGGCACTATCTATATGGGGAGAAAGTGGAGATATATTCGCACCATAAAAGCCTTAAATATTTCTTCACTCAAAAGAACTCAACACGCTAAAAATGACGCTGGCTCGAACTATTGAAAGACTACGCACCACACTATTCAATACCATCCCGAAAAGTTTAACGTGGTAAATTACGCTATTGAGTAGAAGATCATATGCGAACGAAAAGGATGATGTCAAGTATACGACAGAGCCAACTTTAATAGAAAAGTTAAGGTCGCTCAAGCCACCGAATCTTGAGTCGATGCATATGAAGAAGAAAGTACAAGAAGGAGCTATTCCTAAGCGAGAATCGATGAAGAAGGAATACTTCGAGTCCACTCTAGACTTTCAGGTTCCTAACGACTGATTTGAAGTACAAGATTATGATGGAGGCACACAATACACCATTTGCAATCCATCCGAAGTACTAAAATGTATCGTGATCTTCTACATACATTTTGGTGGAACAATACGAAGAGAGAGATTGCAAAGTTTATCTCAATGTGTTTAACTTGTCAACGGTAAAGGCGAGCATCTAGTACCTAAGGGTCCGCTGCAACCACTTGAGATTCCTAATGGAAGTGGAACACATTACCATGGATTTCAAGCATGGGTCTTCCTACTATTTCAAGGCATCAATGCTATTTGGGTTATTGTTGATAGATTAACCAAGTCTCGCTTATTTCTCGCCGACACGGAGACTTATTCCTCGAACGCCTTGCTAGTATGTACGTAAAATGAGATTGTGAGGTCAGTATGGCATGCCCAGTATCCATAGTTTTGATCGCGACCCAAGATTCACTTCAAGATTTTGGGTTAGCTTGCAAAAAGCTACGGGCACGGATTTGCGATTTAGTTCTAAGATACCATCCCCAAAACTGGACGGACAATCGTAGAGGACTATTCAAACTCTCAAGATTTATTAAGACTCGTGGTCCTGTACTTCAAGGGCGCTTGATAAGTATTTACCATCGGTGGAATTCTCCTACAACAACAAAGCTATCGTGCAAGTATAGTGTGGCTCCATTCAAGCATTATATGGACGAAAAATGTCGCTTCTCCAATATGTTGGGATGAGGTGGGTGAAGCAACATTGTTGGGACCCGAAAGTTAGTACGTATTTACTCACCGAAAAGATCCAAATGATTCGACAACGATACAAACCAAGACAAGATCGACAAAAGAGTTATGCGATCTTCATCGAAAGGACGGGAATTTAGTGTAGGGGATCATGATTGTCATGAAGTCGCTCCATGGAAGGGAGTTACAAGATTTGGGAAGAGAGGAAAGCTCAATCCACGCATTTATCGGTCCATTTCAAATTCTCGACCGAGTAGGAAATGTAGCCTATAGACTCACTACATTCTCCAAGTATGTCTCGTGTTTCATAATGTGTTTCACATATCTGTATTTCAGAATATGTGAAAGACCCAACCACGCTTATAGAAGTTAGAACCGATGAGATAGCCAAGACTTAACGATGAGGAGGTACCACCAAGATTTTGATAGAAGGAGCATGTCCCACGCCAAGAAAGGTCATACCACAAGTTAAAGTTTTGTGGAGGAATCATGCTATAGAGGAAATGACCGAATTGAAACGAAATGAAAGCGAGGTATCCTCATCTTTTCAAACACTGTGTACGTACGCCAATTTCGAGGACTAAATTTCATAAGGAGGGAGGTCAGAAGACCCCAACTTATTATTAATGAAATTTAATTTTCTATTTATTATTTTGAAATAGTAAGGGTTGATTTGATTAATGTGGATAGTTAGGGTTAAATACGCAAATATTTCAAAATAAGCAAGTAGTTATAAAATATTCATCATTGTTTGGGAATATTCGCTTGGTCGTGGAATATTCGTGATCGCTCTGGGAATATTCGTATTTACGACCAGCAAATGCATGTGGGGCCCCATAACTGAAAGCGATCGATGAAGAAAACGACAAATATAAGTCAAGTTAAAAATAACTACAGAAGTTGTTACCAAGTAAGATCATTGAATACCCTTATGGTTAAAATACAAGAATACGCGCGTGGTCGCACAAAGAAGACACACCAGATTGCATGAAGATTGTTGAATTATCGATCCTTACGTAAGAAGGCACTACTCAATAATTTTCACAAGAGTTATCGCTCAATATTTTATTTTATCGATTCAATAATCGTCATATGATATTTTATATTATCATTGTTCAATAATTGTCACCGCATTATTATCTCCATTATCGATCAATAATTCATATTATTTAAATAATATTATTAGATAAAGATTATTGGCAATGTCTAGAAAGTTCTCACAGGAGAGGTTTGGTCACCTAATCATGCCGCCAAGAAGTGAGAAATCCTTATCTGAAAGCCCCTCTTCCCGGAAACTACCGTCATTATAATTGTGATTCTCAGAATATTATTTGTGAATAATTAATTATTGATTTATATGATAAGAAAATATTTATAAATGATGGATTTATTTGTTTTATGTGGTTATAATTGAATGATTTAATGTTGAGGTGTTTTATCAAGAATTTTGTTTTAATGGAGGTATTAAAAATCAAATCAAGATTTTTACGATATATCATGTGAGTTATAATTTTTAATCCGACCGCTGATCGTTGTAATTTTTGGATATGTTATACATACATAAGTTGAGTATATGTCCACAAATTTTGAACCGTTAAAAATGAACGAATGATTTGTTATGAATTTTAAGAGGTGACCGATTCTAAATTAGGTTTATAATTGATTTTGTGGAAAATTCTAGAATTGAGGGGCCCCACTTGTGGTTGGTGAAGAAATGTGCTGAATTTTATTTCAAATGTGGTGGGTGGCAATAGTAGCAGTGTGTAAAGCCATCGTGTAAAGAAAGTCAAGTCCGCTTCTACGGCTAACATTTTCCTATAAATAGAGGACTAAGTTAGAATTGAAAATCACACCGTAAACATAAGCTTTCTCTTCTCTCTATATTATCGAGCGATTTTGTGAGTATTTAGATACTTTGAGAGTCATTGCTCAAAGATAAGTTTCATTCAAAGATCACTTCCGACCTTTCATTCCAAGCACCGATTCTTTCGAGGTAAGGGATGTTATTTTCTTCTCAAATGATATTATTTCTTCAATATCATTATGTCAAATATCGGTCGAACTTTTTATCAAATTTGAACTTTTTCATGCTCGGGGTTACTATTCATGAGTTACTATTCACGAAGTTACTATTCATGAAGTTACTATTCACGAAGTTACTATTCACGAGTACTATTCATGAAGCGTGAAGATGTTTTTGTGGAATTTCTATCTTTTGCGTCGGAGTTACTATTCACGATACTAAGACTATTCACGATACTTAAAGACTATTCACGATACTAAGACTATTCACGATACTTGCACTATTCAATCAAAAAATAAATTTCTTCTTTTCGTCCAAAAATATCTATTCTCGATACTAGCTTTGATCAGATCCATGTTTTGATCATTCTCAAATTTTACACCACTACGATTATTTTTGAGGTATTTTTGACGTGGATAAAACCAAGTACTAATCCTTAATCCTTAATCCTTAATCCTCATTTTTGTTTCACCGATTCGCTTTTTTAAAAATATTTTTCATCATCCTCGCCTTAAATGATGATATTATTGAATATCTTCGGCCCAGAAAAAAAGATGAATGATTTCAAGAATATCTTCGGCCTCAGAAAAAAGATGAACAGTGTTTAAATGAATACGACTTAATCGATGAATATTTCGCCCAGTAGTAAAGATGAATATTTGATTCCGTATGTATATCGATTGATGTTACAGGATAAAAGATAGACGATGAACTTTTAAATTCATACATGTAAGATAGTAGTCAGATTTCATTCTCTACTTAACTCTTCTAATGAATTATTACTCATGTAATATTGATTTAAAATTTGTTGCCTATCAGATTCTATTAAATTTTTCCCTCGAAGACTAACGTAATTTGTCAGATATTATCTTAGTCATAATATTCTTTATCGAGCTAGTTGAGCTCACCCTTTCCCTTTTTGTTCCATTTTTCTCGTGAGAGGCTAGAATATATATCTATAGTACGTAGCTCAGGTAATGGAATGAAGGTTTTAGAAAGGATTGTTTAGTAGTCCTCACCATTTTGTAAAATAATGTATCAATAAATGTGATGAGGATTTATTTGAGTATAGATATTGTCTGTAAGATAATATTTGTATTCAAACTCACGCTTTATCTACTCGCCGTTGTAATATCTTTAGCGCATTTCACATCTTTCGCGATCGACATAATCAACGCTATTCCCTCAACTCGCAATCCAAGAATCAAGCGACAACTAAATCCTTGCTCATTTACCATACATCCTCGCCCACACAGCCTACATCCTCGCCTCCGCCCAAGAGAACCTCCAAAGCTCCATCCGCTTCATCCACCATCTTTATCACCGACCACTTTGGCAGTCGAAGTTCTAAAGTGGTGTTTTTACTTGCTTTCTACCACGATCATGCTTTTTGTCAAAGAATAAAGACCAACCATCTTCTAAGCCACTTCGGCATGATCTCGAACGAGAACCCCCAAGATTGCGCCATAACTTCCGATGTAGAACAATCGAAATATTGTGGATTGATAGCTCAATAACACTAGAAAACGCCTCTTCTAATGCGCCAATCAGACGCCTCTAAAATTAGGTATACGCCACCCATCTTGGGTCGCCACTTTCACATGGTACATAAATTCAAATATAAACTACTAATATAACTGCTGTGTATAATACGACATAAATCGTGAGTTTGAATACAAATATTGTCTACTAGATATTATACAAACTCAAAAGGAGTCCTCATTACAACTATTATCACACTATTTCACGTATTAAAGAGGACTACTAATGCTATCCTCCTCGACCATTACTCCGCTCCCCGACTGTCTCCAAATTTATGTTCTCATTTCCTCAAGAGAACAAAGGAAAGAAAGGGTGAGCTCAACTAGCCCAAGAAGAAATATTACGACTAAGATAATGCGTAATAAATTATCATTAGCCTTCAACAAGTTGTTAAACCGATAAAATACAATAGACAACCAGCTTAATCAAGCAATGAATATGCAATCCATTAAAAGAGTCAAGTAGAAAATAAAGTCTACTATCTTTTAGGTTTTAAAAGGTTTTCATCAATTTTTATCACCGAGACTCACCTTTAATAAATAAACCACCACATCTAATCATCCCCGTACTACTACCAAGGATTTTCATCAAATTATCAATGGTCACGACTATACCGAATCACCCCCGGTCATAATCATACCAAAACTATCCATCAAAGTGCATTACAAAAGCCAATCGAGGACTTTTTATCACATCATTTATAACAAAGTCATGATTATACCGAATGATCCTCGTCATAATCATACTAAGTTCATCTATGCACGTAAGCCAAAGATAACATAATATATCACGAGGATGATGACAATGACATAATAATTCAATAAAACAAGTTCAAGAATTATTTAATCCATGAATTATTAACTTCCAAATTGTCAACAAGATACTGCTTTGTAGAGTAAAATTCAAGAATGATCGTAAGAATATTTCCATGAAAAGATACTCGATGAAACGCAAATATCAAGGATATTCTACTAATTTCATGGAGTATAGAAGTCAAAGTTTTAACCAACCGGGTATAATAAAGAATGGAATAACAAAAGAAATCACCACGCACGCGGATTGCGATGATGTGTTATTCCAATGTAATAATAATAATCTTAACCAGTCGTGAAATTCACACCGACAGTGATGATCCAATGTAATAATAAATGATGGAATAATAAACAAAACACAGTCCGTAAAACATATTCCAATGTAATATAAAATGTAATAATAAATCCGAATAATAAACACGGATGTGTGTGTCCAACAAAAATAATAAAATGTGATATTCCAAAAAACAATAATAAATGTGATGTTCCAATGTAATAATAAGAATGTCACCAAGTATAGGGTAAATCACAGATACAAAAGTTATTCCAATGTAATAAATAAGGATGGAATAACATAAGGATTTCACCAAGTATAGGTATGCCGTATATACAAAGTTATGTATATGATAGGTATACCACTTTTACAAAGTTATTCCAATGTAATAATAATGAATGGAATAATGTAAGTTCTCTCTTCAATAAGAAAGAATAACACTTCTTACTGTACAAAAAATAATACCCCTATACCTGTAAAGAACCGAATATTGAAAAGTGAAGTAGCGTATTACTTTTCTTCTTTCTCTCTATAATTTCTCTATAGCTTTCTCTCTATAATTTCTCTCTAGTTTCAAAATGAATTCGTAAGAAAATAAATGAAGGAATGAGCTTCTATTTATAGAAAATGGAATGCATAAGAATTAATCCATGAACTATCCGTATTGATTTACTTTAATCATGGTCCATATTTAAAGAAAAATCTTTTAAATAAAATATATATATTCTATTTATATAAAAACATTTTACTATGCAAACACTATGCAAAACTACTACTACGCAAAACACTACGTAACACTACGATAAATAAAATATAATATATTCTATTTATGTAATAACTTTAATAAAGTATTCTATTTTATATAAAGATGTTTCGCTTTTATTACGCTAATAATAATGAATAAAATAAAACGCCATTATCGCTATAATAATTCATATTATTAATCGGTCAATAATGGAATCAAACCGAAAGTGACTTCTCATATAAGATCAATAATCAATACCGTGCGCTACTACGCAACCACACGACATCGTATTTTTACTACCAAGTAGTTCAACAAGATTAACCAGAAACTTCCGCCGTTATTTCAATAAAATATTTTTGTCGCTTTCAATCCGACAAATAATTTCTGCTAGGGTCCACTAATGATTGAGCCATTGTATTTAATATTCCCTCGCTAAACCGAATATTCCCCACCAATCTAATATAATATAACCACTGTGATACTTTGCAAAATTTATAAATACTACCCACAACTATAATATTATCTCAAATTCACACCATAATATTAAAAAATTATTTCGACAAAATTTAAATCTTTATTAATAAAAACTGGGTCTCACAATCTCCTCCTTATGGAATTTCACCTCAAATTGTGGTACGACTGATATGATAAAGAGATGAGGATACCTTATCTTTATCGCTGAAAATTAAATTCATTTTCAATCCTACCAAAGATATTCATTAACAATTCATCTTCGCACTACAAAGCCAAAGATATACAATCAGAAACCAATAATGCCGAGACTCACTTTAATAAGATCACATAACCACTGAATTATCCACGCACCATCGCCAAGGATATTCGTAGTTTTCAATTACTACCATGATTATACCGAATAACTCCGTGGTCATAATCATACCAAGTCTATCAATACACTACTACTAAAGATGACTTTTACTACATCCATGAATTAATATTTCATCACGAGACTCAAATTTCAATAATTAATCCATATCATCGAATCATCCTCGCACTACAAAGCCAAGGATATTCATTAAGATCATGCACTACGAAGTTATCCATGACTACTACCAAAAGATAATCGTGTATTCATTAAGATCACGACCACAAATTATCCATAACAATCTACCAAAGATAATCGTGGTATTCATTAAGATTACACCAATACCATGCACTACTACCAAAGATAATCGTGTATTCATTAAGATTACGACCAAATTATCCATGCACTACTACCAAAGATAATCGTATTCATTAAGATCACGACCATTAAATTATCCATGCACTACAAATTAATCGCAGTCATTAAGATTACCACTATAAATTATCCATGCACTACTACCAAAGATAATCGTGGTATTCATTAAGATCACGCACCACAAATTATCCATGCACTACGCCAAAGATAATCGTATTCAATTACTTGCTATGATTATACCGAACAATCCTCGTCATAATCATACCAAGTCCATCTATGCACTACCACAGCCACGTATTTACTTTCAACATAATATAAATACGAGGATAATGATATAAAGAATCAATCAAATGAGATAAAAGATAAATATTAAACATTTATAATATAATTTATCCAGATTCAAGAATATCCTCATGTTATCAATCACTTAATAATCTCATAATCTAATATCATTAATATTATAACAATATTTTAATCACTTCTTAAATTTATAAACAATTTATCTCAATTGTTTACGCTTTTACCATATAATGCATTTAATCATTCAAAATGCCATACTCATAAGATATCATCACCAATTATCAAATCCTCATAAAAAATATGCATATACTCTATATAGGATTCTCTAGCCATAAAATCATATTTTCAACTTTCATATTTCACATAACATATTTAACTCATATGTTCGTGAATTAAACTATTTTCATGAAAATACCAAATTAGTCCCAAAAATATTTCTTTTCTGGGATTTAGCATAATATAGTCCCATAATGAAAATATATTTTCTTAATTTTTAAAATTCATTTACTATTTTTCAAAAATCAATTTTAATTAATTCCTTAAGAAATTTGCTACCTCAAGGTTAACTCCAAAAATTCCCAAATCTTGGCATGACCTTACACATGTTAATGTGAGCTTCTAGTTTAAATTTCATGGTCATCTGAGTTATAGAACTCCTGCTATAGCATTTTCATTTAAAAAACCTAAATATTGAAATAGTCATAACTTGCTCATTTTAAGTCGAATGAGCTCATTTTTGGACAGGAGGTACTTTATACCATATACCTTCATGTCCCAAAAGGCCAGAATTTTTCTCATAATTTAAGTGGAGGTAACTCATAGACCTCAAATTTTTAAATAAAAAGGAATTTCCTTTATTTTGAAATAATAAGGGTCGATTTGATTAATGTGGATAGATTTTCATTAGGTTAAATACGCAAATATTTCAAAAATAAGCAAGTGGTTATAAAAATATTCATTATTGTCTTCAAGAATATTCGAAATTTATTCGTGGAATATTCAAATCGCTTTGTCCAAGACTTGAATATTCGTATTTACTAGAGGAAGCCATTCACGTAAGCCATGTGGGGCCCATAAAAAAGGAATTTCTTTATTTTGAAAGCGATTGATTAATGATGAAGAAAACGACAAATATAAGTTGTTTTTAAATAATCGTTTGGGAATATTCGCTTGAATATTCAGATCGTGTATTCGCATTTACGGCCAAGTATCATCGCCCCATGAATACCCGGCGGTTAAAACACACTAAATATAAGTTGCCGCTGTTGTCATAAGAAGATGAATACCAGATTGCACCAATTATTGATTCTTACGATTCTTACGTAAGAAGCACTACTCAATAATGGTTACAGAATTACCGCTCAAAGATTTTATCGAGTTAATAATTGCCATATTGATATTTTATATCATGTCATTGTTTCAATAATCACATTACACAAAGATCTTCATTATCGGCAATAATTCATATTATCCTAATAATATTATTAGATAACATTATTGGCAATGTCTAGAAAGTTCTCGCCTAAGGAGAGGTTTGGTCATCTAATCATGCCACCAAGTAGAAGAAATTTTATCGAAAGCCCTCTTCCCTGAACCGCCTCGTCATCAATATCAGTGATTCTCGTAATATTATTTGTGAATAATTAATTATTGATTTATATGATGAGGAAAATATTGATTTTATGTGGATATAGATGGAGAAAATTTTTAAATGACAATTGTTGAAAATTAATATTTTATCTTTTTCTCGATAAAATAATTCATTTAAATATATTATTTTAATAATATATTAACGGTGATATTTTTACAATGAATGTGGGATATATGAGTATATGAGGAGGAAGAGTATTTTTGTGGCATTAAATGTTTAATACATGTTTTGTGTGTCAGGTGACACACAATTATCGAATCAAATTTGATTATAAATGTGTAAATCGCCTGCTTGTGGATTTCTTGCCGATTTTTTTGGAATTTGGAAAACTTTCTTCTGCAAAGTTGTAGAGAATTGAATTTCCTATAAAACTCAAGAGATTCGAATTTTCTGATGAAAGGGCTATTTATTATGAATTATTGAAGTTCAAGTTCAAATAATTGATTTTTGGGAGTTTAAATTATTTTTGTTAAGAAAAACGTTTTTGTATTTTTTTGACATCATTAACATGTGTGGCTGGTGTTTTGACCAAAAGGTGGGCTAAGGAAAATTTGTATAATTATATTAATATTATATTAAATTTTCGCTTTCATTGTGTTCTAAGCATTTTCCTATAAATAGGTGCTTAGGTTAGAATTGAAAATCACACCGTAAACCAAGTTTTCTCTATTTCTCTCTCGATATTTTGAGCGATTCTTGTGAGTATTTTGAGTATACTTTGAGTATTGCTAGATTTTGCAAAGTTCCTTCAAAGACTATAATCTTTAGATTCTAGCTGTAAGTACCGATCTTCGAGGTAAGTGGATATTATTTTTTTTTCAGAATGATATTATTTCTTCAATATCATTATACGTCAAATGTTGATCCAAGTTTTATCAAATTTGAAACTTTTTCATGCTCGGGTTACTATTCATGGGTTACTATTCACGAAGTTACTATTCACGAAGTTACTATTCACGAAGTTACTATTCACGAAGTTACTATTCACGAGTACTATTCATTAAGCGTGAAGATGTTTTTGTGGGAATTTCTATCTTTGGTGTCTGAGTTACTATTCACGATATATTAAGACTATTCACGATACTAAGACTATTCACGATACTGCACTATTCAATCAAAAAATAAAATTTCTTCTTTTCGTCTAAAATATCTATTCGATACTAACTCGATCAGATCCATGTTTTGATCATTCTCAATTTTACACCACTATGATTATTTTTGAGGTATTTTTGACGGATAAAACCAAGTACTAATCCTTAATCCTTAATCCTCATCATTTTGTTTCACCGATTCGCTTTTTTAAAAATATTTTCATCATCCTCGCCTTTAAATGATGATATTATTGAATATCTTCGCCTCAGAAGCCAGCAAAAGATGAATGATTTCAAGAATATCTTCGGCCCGAAGTCAAAAGATGAAAGTGTTTAATGAATACGACTGATCGATTAATATCTTCGCCTCAGAGTAAAAGATGAATGTGTGTTTAAATGAATACGACTAATCGATGAATATCTTCGCCCAGAGCAAAAAGATGAATATTTGATTCCGTATGTATATCGATTGATGTTACAGGATAAAATATTGATGATGGATCGTTAAATTCATAGATTATAGTAGATTTCATTCTCACGAACTCTTCTATGAATTATTATTTCACATGCGAATATTGATCCGAAACTTGTCAGCTCATCAGATTCTATCGATTTTTCCCTCGTCAAGACTAACGATAATTTGTCAGATATTATCTTAGTCATAATATTCTTTATCGGGCTAGTGAGCTCACCCTTTTCCTCGTTGTTCCATTTTTCTTCTCGTGAGGCGGAATGTAAATGAGTACTAGCTCTGGGGTATGGAATGAAGATTCTAGAGAGAGTTGTTTAGTAGTCCCTCACCATTTTGTAAAATAATGAATCAATAATGTGATGAGGATTTATTTGAGTATAGATATTGTCTGTAAGATAATATTTGTATTCAAACTCACGCTTTACCGCAGTAATAATAAAGTCAGTAGTTGCTTCGCATCATGATTCGGCGCACTCGTAACGGGTGTCAGGTATACCTATTTTGGGGCCACAATGGTATCGTAGCTAGGATACGATCTCCATGAGATCGGAATAGAACTAGAGGGGAGAGACGAGTAAATCCTTCGCTAAGGTGTCCTACCTAAGCTTATTTGTTAGTCGGTCAAGATATAGTGATATTACGTGATATATCGATTTCTTAATTAACCCTTATTTTATGACAAAGATTTGAGAATGTCGAATCGAGAATATTAACAAAGGAGTAAATGAGACCGTGGAGATGCCTCAGACTCACCAACGAGGAGAACGTAACAGTCGGGTAATGTTCCTCCCGTGAACAACACCAATCGAAAGCGTATGATGAACGAGGGATGTTTAGTAAGCTTTTTGCAGCTCATGCAAAATCGCATTTGGGAGACTCGTGTTCAAAATACAGAGGAAATGATAGCAATTACGAGTGGTCACAAACAAGCGCTTCAAGAGTCAGGGACCACCGCACTTCGGGAAAGCCGGATCCGATTAAGTGAGACGTGGTCAAACAAATTACCAAGATATTCATGTCTCGGGATGCACGGAGGAACAGAAAGTTCCATTCGCCACCTTTATGTTCCGTAAGGCAGACATCGGTGGAATCAGGAAGCGCACTCCATCCAAATTGCACTCAAAGATGTCATGGAGACGCTTTAAAATAGGCTAATGACAAGTACTTCCCGAAAGTATTCATATATACGGCGGAAGTGGAGTTTATTAGATCAGAAAGGTAATAACAATGACGGGTGTCCCAAAGACGAGGCGGTTCATGAGTTATCCGTGTTCAGACCTCATTTGGTGGAGAATGAGGAACGATGACGCTGGATGTTTCGAGGGTTCAAACCCGACATACGCCAAGATCTCATTTCTCATAAATTTTCTCTATTCAGATGTTGTCAATGTGGCTCAAATTGTTAGAGCGAGATAACGAAATACGCTCAACCGAGGGACCATAACCAGATCATATCAAGATAGCAGAATAATCGTAATAACGATAACCAAATGGAGAAAGAAGAATACGTAGACAAAGGCTGAACCACTCCGTGGTAATCGTGGCCATGAAAATAGTAAAGAAGCGAGCCTGGAGGAGATTTTAAAAAGAGGAGATTCAACAACCACTACGTGAAGACGCCACCATACTATAAGAACTAGTTTTATGGAGGAGAACGACCACCTATCGATGTTACAAATGCGGAAAGAGGGACATATCACCAAACCGCCCACAACAGCTTAAGGTATGCTATAATTGTGGAAAGGAAGGACATATCGCCGAGATCAGACGCAGAATAAACCTAGTTCAATGGGGATTATGACTCAAAAGACCGTCCCGTAAAAGTCAAAGTCAACGATTCCGGAAGAGCGCTTTGTCGTGACTTCTATTAAAATGCAAGGAACCCGAACGGTTAGCACAAGTTAGTCAATTATAAATTCTCATAAGTATATACCTTACTAGATATCTGCTTCTACCCATTCTTTTATCTCTTACTCATACCAACGCTTAAACTCGATTCGAGAAATTAGACTTTGACCTATCTCGTGGAAACTCCATTAGAGAAACTTTCATTACATCCACTGTTTATAAATCTTGCTTGATTCAAGTCAGCACTATCACATTACCTCGTTAACCTTATTTCTATAGAGATATTTGTTTTTGATGTGATTTTAAGGTTAACTACTCATCACGCCAAATTGATTATTTTCGTAAGGTCATAGTTTTCATATTCCTAAGCAACCCGTTATTCAATTCAAGCAATCAAACCATTGTAGTCAAACATTTTCATATCGCCATGTCATTCGCTTATTACTTGATGTCAAATTTTCTTAGTCCATGTTATGGATTCAATAAAGACACGCCGATTTGAATAATATTCTCGTTGTTATTGATTTTTCCCGACGATTTCAAGAATTTCGCTTACTCCCAAAGCCCCGATATTAAATTTTGTATCGACTTTGAACCCTAGACAAAACTCATTTCTAAAATCTCATATCGAATGGCTCCTATCAACTTCGTGAGTTAAAAATTCAACTATAGAATTTGGTACCGAGCCTTTATCTTGTGACTTCCTTTCAGGAATTCACCCAAGCCGCATTCTCCGTAGGGACGCCATATTCGTGCGATAAGAAATCGATAGGTGTCATTGTGACGCATATCCAAGATTGGGATACGAGTCACAAATGAGAGCAACCCTAAGTCAAGAATCGAAATACGAGCTTTCTAGGCTTAGTCAAGTTATTATCTGAGATTCGTTGAAGGATATTCTCGAATCGCTATTCCGCTAACTTAAATGACTCAAAAGATACAAAATTGTATGGAGCGAGGAATGCGAGAAGATTTTCCAAGAGCTCAAGAGGCACTCATTTCGCACATATTCTAACCATACCATCTTGAAAAGCGAACGTGGTAATGACGCGCGATAGTAGAAGATCATATGCGGAACGAAAAGCGATGATGTCAAGTATACGACAGAGCCAACTTTAATAGAAAAAAGTTAAGGTCGCTCAAGCCACCGACCTTGAGTCGATGCGTATGAAGAAGAAAGTACAAGAAGGAGCTATTCCTAAGCGAGAATCGATGAAGAAGGAATACTTCGAGTCCACTCTGCACTTTCAGGTTCCTAACGATTTTGATTTGAAGAACAAGATTATGATGGAGGCACACAATACACCATTTGCAATCCATCTCGAAGTACTAAAATGTATCGTGATCTTCAACATACATTTTGGTGGAGCAATACGAGAGAGATCGATCGCAAAGTTTATCTCGATGTGTTTAACTCACTAACGGTAAAGGCGAGCATCTTGTACCTAAGGGTCCGTCAGAACCACTTGAGATTCCTAAATGGAAGTGGGAACACATTACTATGGATTTCATTACTAATCTTCCTGTGGTTTCTCAAGGCATCAATGCTATTCGGGTTATCATTGATAGATTAACCAAGTCTACTTATTTTCACCGATACGAGAGACTTATTCCTCGAACGCCTTTCTCGTATGACGTAAATGAGATTGTGAGATCAGCATGGCATGCCAAGATCCATAGTTTTAGATCGTGACCCAAGATTCACTTCATGATTTTGGGTTAGTTCAGTAGAAAGCTACGGGCACGAATTTATTTATCTGGCTGGGTATACCATCCTCAAACCATGGGCAATCGTATTGACTACTCAAACTCTCAAGATATATTAAAACTCGTGGTCCTAGATTTCAAAGGAAGTTGATAAGTACTTGCCATCGGTGGAATTCTCATACAACAATAGTTATTAAACAAATATAGGTATGGTTCCATTCAAGCATTATATGGACAAAATGTCGCTTCCAATATGTTGGGATGAGGTGGGTGAAGCAACATTGTTGGGACCCGAAAGTTAGACGTACGATGACTAAAAGATTCAAATGATTCGACGACGATACAAACCAAGACAAGATCGACAAAAGAGTTATGCGATCTTCATCGAAAGGACGGGAATTTAGTGTAGGGATCATGATTGTCATGAAGTCGCTCCACGGAAGGGAGTTACAAGATTTGGGAAGAGAGAAAGCTCAATCCACGATTTATCTATCCATTTCAAATTCTCGACCGAGTAGGAAATGTAGCCTATAGACTTGCAAGCACTCCGAGTATGTCTCGTGTTCATAATGTGTTTCATATATCCGCATTTCAGAATATGTGAAAGACCCGAACGTTATCGAAAGTTAGAACCCCACGAGATAGTCAAGACTTAACGATGAGGAGGTAATTGCCAAGATTTTGGATAGAAGGAGCATGTCCTACGCCAAGAAAGGTTATACCACAAGTTAAAGTTTTGTGGAGGAATCATGCTATAGAGGAAATGACCGAATTGAAAACGAAATGAAAGCGAGGTATCCTCACCTTTCAAAACACTGTGTATCGTACGCCAATTTCGAGGACTAAATTTCATAAGAGGGAGGTCAGAAGACCTCAAAATTTTTAAATAAAAAGGAATTTCCTTTATTTTGAAATAGTAAGGGTTGATTTGATTAATGTGGATAGTTATGGTTAAATACGCAAATATTTCAAAATAAGCAAGTGGTTATAAAATATTCATCATTGTCATTTGAATATTCGTTTCGTCGTGGAATATTCAGATCGCTTGTGTGAATATTCGTATTTACTCAAGCCAAAAAATGCATGTGTGGGCCCCATAACTAAAAAGCGATCGATGAAGAAAACGACAAATATAAGTTGTTTTTAAATAACTGCAGTAGTTGTTGCCAAGCATCATCGCTTGAATACCCGGGTTAAAACACACTAATACGCCGTTGAATAAAAGAAGATACCAGATTGCACCAATTATTGATTCTTACGTAAGAAGGCACTACTCAATAATGGTTACAGTGAATTACCGCTCAAAGATTTTATCGAAAGTTAATAATTGTCATATTGATATTTTATATCATCGTTGTTTCAATAATCACATTACACAAAGATCTTCATTATCGGCAATAATTCATATTATCTCAATAATATTATTAGATAACATTATTGGCAATGTCTAGAAAGTTCGCTTCTAAGGAGAGGTTTGGTCATCTAATCATACCAAGAAGAAGAAATTTTATCGAAAGCCCTCTTCCTGAACCGCCTCGTCACAATATCAGGATTCTCGTAATATTATTTGTGAATAATTAATTATTGATTTATATGATGAGGAAAATATTGATTTTATGTGGATATAGATGGAGAAAATTTTTAAAATGACAATTGTTGAAAATTAATATTTTATCTTTTTCCGATAAAATAATTCATTTAAATATATTATTTTAATAATATATTAACTATGATATTTTTACAATGAATGTGGGATATATGAGTATATGAGGAGGAAGAGTATTTTGTGGCATTAAATGTTTAACACATGTTTTGTGTGTCAGTGACACAATTATCGAATCAAATTTGATTATAAATTAAAAAATCGCCTGCTTGTGGATTTCTTGGCCGATTTTTGTTTGGAATTTGGAAAACTTTCTTCTGCAAAGTTGTAGAGAATTGAATTTCCTATAAAACTCGCGAGATTCGAATTTTCTGATGAAAGGGCTATTTATTATGAATTATTGAAGTTCAAGTTCAAATAATTGATTTTTGGGAGTTTAAATTATTTTTTAAGAGAAAACGTTTTTTGTATTTTTTTGACATCATTAATATGTGTGGCTGGTGTTTTGACCAAAGGTGGGCTAAGGAAAATTTGTATAATTATATTAATATTATATTAAATTTTCTCGCTTTGGTGTTCTAAGCATTTTCCTATAAATAGGTGCTTAGGTTAGAATTGAAAATCACACCGTAAACCCAAGTTTTCTCTATTTCTCTCGATATTTTGAGCGATTCTTGTGAGTATTTTGAGTATACTTTGAGTATTGCTAGATTTGCAAGTTCCTTCAAAGACTATACCCTTAGATTCTAGCTGTAAGTACCGATCTTTCGAGGTAAGTGGATATTATTTTTTTCAGAATGATATTATTTCTTCAATATCATTATACCGAAATGTTGATCCAAGTTTTATCAAATTTGGAACTTTTTCATGCTCAATTACTATTCATGGGTTACTATTCACGAGTTACTATTCACGAGTTACTATTCATGAGTTACTATTCACGAAGTTACTATTCACGAGTACTATTCATGTGAAGCGTGAAGATGTTTTTGTGGAATTTCTATCTTTTGTGCTCTGAGTTACTTATTCACGATATTTCACTACTATTCACGATACTCAAGACTATTCACGATACTGCACTATTCAATCGAAAAATAAAATTTCTTCTTTTCATCTAAAAATATCTATTCGGATACTAACTCGATCAGATCCATGTTTTGATCATTCTCAATTTTACACCACTATGATTATTTTTGAGGTATTTTTGGACGGATAAAACCAAGTACTAATCCTTAATCCTTAATCCTTGCTATTTTGTTTCACCGATTCGCTTTTAAAAATATTTTTCATCATCCTCACCTTAAATGATGATATTATTGAATATCTTCGCCTCAGAAGCAAAAAGATGAATGATTTCAAGAATATCTTTTGGCCCAGAAAAAGATGATGAAAAGTTTAAACGAATACGACCGATCGATTGATAATATCTTCGGCCTCAGAGTAAAGATGAACAGTGTTTAAATGAATACGACTAATCGATGAATATCTTCGCCTCAGAAGTAAAAGATGAATATTTGATTCCGTATGTATATCGATTGATGTTACAGGATAAAATATTGATGATGGACCGTTAAATTCATAGATTATAGTAGATTTCATTCTCTACGAACTCTTCTATGAATTATTATTTTCACCATGCTAATATTGATCCAAAACTTGTCAGTTTATCAGATTCTATCGATTTTTCCCCGTCAAGACTAACGATAATTTGTTGTATATTATCTTAGTCATAATATTCTTTATCGGGCTAGTTGAGCTCACCCTTTTCCTCGTTGTTCCATTTTTCTTCTCGTGAGGCGGAATGAAATGCATAAAATAGTACTAGCTGGGGTAATGGAATGAAGATTCTAGAGAGAGTTGTTTAGTAGTCCTCACCATTTTGTAAAATAATGAATCAATAATGTGATGAGGATTTATTTGAGTATAGATATTGTCTGTAAGATAATATTTGTATTCAAACTCACAAGCTTTACCGTTGTAATAATAAAGACCTCAAAGGCAAGTATTTTTAAAGAGATAAGACTGATAGGTAACGTGAAAGTGTTTATTTGAATCAAACAAGATTTAAAAAAAAAGTAGCTGTAACGGCGGTCCTAACCAACGCTTTTCAAGTTTCAACCAATAAGTCAAAGTCTAACTTCTCCTGAGTCAAATTTAAACGCTGAACGCAATTTAAACGCAAAGAGAGATAAAATAATGGGTAGAACCCCAGATCTTAAAAGGTATAGATTTCAATTTATAATTAACTAACCTGCAGCAACTTCGCTCGGCGCTTACTCGCTTTTGAGAAGTCATGAAAATGCACTTCCTAAAACCAACGACTTTGCTTTTATCCAGATCCATTGGTGCCACCGTCCAAACCGGATTGATCGACTTTGGTGAACGGCAAAATCGAGCTAAACGACCTTTCTCTTTGAAATTTCACTTCTATTATTCGCCATGATGATTACCACCGTGGTTACCATTCTTTAGCATGATAATTTCTCCCACGATGGTCAACATTGTTTCGATGGTTGTTACCACCAGATGATTATTATCGTATTGTTGGTCGTTACTCTTTTGTCAGAAATACTCATTATCGCTACCCAATAACCGGAAATTCATTCACAACATCTAAATACAAACACCGCCACAAAACAAGGGTTAATTAACATGCAACATATTATCACTATACCTCAATCGACCAATCAAATACCAAATAAATTTAGGTAGGTCATACTAATAAGCGAATTCTGCCTCCCTCCTAAGATTATTCTCACATCTTAGCCAGGATCATATCCCTAAGCTCGATACCAACCGCGACGCCTCAAAATTAGGTATACGCCACCCATCTTCTGGTCGCCACTTACGGTACATAAATTCAAATACAACTTACTAATATAACTCACGTGGTACATTAATACATAAACCGTGAGTTTGAATACAAATTTTGTCTACTAGATATTATACAAAACTCAAAAGGAGTCCTCATTACAATTTATTATCACACTATTTCACGTAATAGTGAGGACTACTAATGCTATCCTCCTCGACAATTACCTGCTCCCGACTCGTCTCAAATATGTTCTCATTTCAAGAGAACAAAGGAAAGAAAGGGTGAGCCTCAACTAGCCCAAGAAGAAATATTATGACTAAGATAATGCGTATAAATTATCATTAGCCTTCAACAAAGGTTAAACCGATAAAATACAATAGACAACCGGCTTTAATCGCAATGAATATGCAATCCATTAAAAGAGTCAAGAGAGAATAAAGTCTACTATCTTTTAGGTTTTAAAAGGTTTTCATCAATTTTATCACCGAGACTCAACTTAATAAATAAACCACTACATCTAATCATCCCTCAGCATTCACTTGGCCAAGGATTTTCATCAAATTATCAATGGTCATGATTATACCGAATCACCCCTCGTCATAATCATACCAAAACTATCCATCATCGCATTACAGTGCCATCGAGGACTTTTTGTCACATCATTTATATCAAGTCATGATT
>JAINUW010000731.1:0-129796 GCA_020205615.1 Panax quinquefolius | reverse complement strand
TGATAGCCATCTAAGGACATTCAAATATTGTAAATAATGTACAAGTCGCTTAAATGAATGTCCATCATGGGAACCAAATCTAGATTGAGTGGATTGAATCGGTGATCACATGATTCCTAGGCTCACTTGATGCCACAAATTTATATTAAAAAGCGATGGCGATTATATATATATATATATATAAAAGCTATAAATATATATGTGTATATATATATATATATAGACATGATCAACCACCACGAAGCACCTCCATGGAGGATCAGAAATGTAAATATATAAAAGCGATGAATATATATATAAATATATATATATATATGGACATGATCAACCACCACAAAGAACCTCCATGGAGGATCAGAAAAGTAAATAAAGCTGTAAAAGACGATCAACTGTGATGAAGTAAACTCCAGGCGGGACTAAATATAAAGAAAGCAGTAAAAGGCCTCGAAGTAAACTCCAGGCCTGACAAAAATGTATATATATATATATATATATATAAGCAATAAACGCACCGGATATAAAATCCAGGCTCATCGAATAGAGTTTGACAACATTTCATATATATAAATATATATATATATAAGCAGTAAATGCTCCGGATGCAAAATCCAGGCTCATCAGATAGAGTCTGACAACAGTTGATATATATAAGTATATATATAAAAATAAAAGCAAGTAAACGCTCCAGACATAAGTCTAGGCTCAATCGAGGCATAACTCGATAATGTTAGTCCATATATAAAATATATACATATATAAGTATATGTATACAGATAGAAATGAAATCCATGGACCGAAGTCCGGGCATACACACACAAAACAACTCTCAACGTGAAGAATAGTGTGTGCAAAGATGAAGAGAAAGGCTTTATAGAGTGTTAGAAGGCTTACGGTGGGCTTCCAAGCGAGTTTCTATGACTCAAGATGGACAAACACTCACCCCACCAGAAAATATTGCTATATGTGAGCTAACACAGGTTTAAAATGAGAAAGCACTCAATATGGGGTGTGTACAGAGAAAATTGGACAGGGCTTCCTCGCCTCCTTTCTCTTACAAATGGCCACCCCAAGCCCTCTATTTATAGAGGGGAGCCCCTTGAGTGTACTGCTGCGGCCCCATGAATTCTGTACGCCTGCAAAGTGCCCAGAGCTTTGCGGGTCTCGTTGTCTCGATGTACGTGCACTCGTGCACTATAATATTCGCTTGAACTTGTAGAACTTCAATCTGAGCATCCGAACGAGGTGTAAAAGACCATCTTCGGACTGCTTTTGTCGAGAGTAATGAAATGACATGGGATTAGAGGTTGTATGAAGTCAGGAAGAGGGGACCATGCCGATGGTCTTCAAGCTTCAAATTCTATCCGGTGTGCTGCCACGCGTAATAGGCACTCGGGATTGGAACTCTTTGGCTCTTGTGGGACATTGTTGTTTAGAAATGTATGTATGAAATTTTTAGACGACGCGCTGGGGTTTGAGGTGGCAAGATGACGATTTGACTCGTCACCGGGGTTATCTCCAGTTTGGGCTGATAGCAGACGTTGCTCAAGGTTACATCTGAGATTGGACTGTTGCAAGTTTTTCAATTCCGTAAAGTCATCTGTAAGTGTGCTTGTCTTCCCGGTGGTATCTCCAAGTCTTTGGTATGAGTGCCTCGACGGGGGTCTGAGATTGAAGCTTATCGCATGCATTTGAAATAAGTATTTTTGGAGTTATCGCCAGAACTGAAACATCACTCCTTGGGGTTATCTCCAAGGATGAAACTCGGGGTTATCTCCGAGATTGGAATTAATACTCTCGGTGTGTGTTCTGGGGTTGAAACTGAACTTCTAGTAGTATCCGGAATAGATGTGAGCTATCTTCCAAGGTTATCATCGAAAGACGAATCTGCCCTCTTGTAATGTTAGTAACAGGTGTGCAGAAAATTTTGAGTGTCTACAGATGCCCCTCTTTATCATATTCATGTAATGCAAGGCATGGATAGGATAAAGAATCCTAGACACTTGAAATGCAACAAGATAAACATGTTGCTAAGTGCATCAACATGATACGAATGTATGATGCATGTATGAATGATTGTTGGTTCACTGTTAATCCTGTCGAAGATGACAATCAGTGATGTCTTGGATATGCGATCCAAGTCTTCAAGGATGTTGACGTTAGGGCTATCACCAAAGTCATGGATCCTTGATACAGACTTTACTCCATAGAGGTGCCCCTCGTGTACAAGAGATCTGTGGGGATAAAGCTTTGTCTGTTTTGAGGATATGTATAAAATATTCCATCATCGGTCCTCTCCGATGAGGATGGTCTCTTCTGGTTTGTGTCACCACCATATACCACGATCTTTGTTGGAGTTACTGCCAACAATATGTATTGTCAGGGCTGCCTGACCTTCACTGATGTGTGTATCATCGGATAGATCCCTGCTGGGCAAACTGTCAAGGCTGCTTGACCTTTATTGATGTATGTATTAATGGTTGACTTGAGTTGTAACACTTACTGGGGAGTATGCCATGGCTGCTTGACCTTCATTGACGTGTATATTAATGTCAACACCGTCTTTAACTTGTATATCAGTGCCCAACATTCTTCTATGCTGTGACCACGAGAATGTGAATGATATTGACAAACTACATCAGAGTTGAACCGTCTTGAACGGGGATTGATTGGAGGTAGAAGGGAGGTAATTCTTCCTTCGTTGATTAGCATCTGAAATATCTCCTCCATAGGTTGGCCCAGGTATGTAAATTCCCTTTGATTGGCAAAATCCCGACGGGCTTTAGAATTTGCTCTCTTCACAACATTATCCTCCATAGCTTCGCTTTCTAAAGGTGATGGTGGAGCATTCATAACAAAAGGAAGGAGATAAGCATGCTCCTGGCTTACTAACTATCGTGTGACTTGATGCTGATAGGTCATCAGTTCTGCCAATTATTCAATTTGCTTACAAAGAGCTTTAATCTTTTGTTCCATAGAAAATTGGAACTTCACGTAATCCCATCTGTCAACACCGTCTTTGAAGGTCTGGGATGATTCACTGTTAAAACTTGAACTTTGTCCAGCGCTCCAACTAATCATGTTGACCTCTTCTTCTTTGTGTTGAGGATGAGGGTTGTCTTGCACATGAGGTTGATCTGGTTTGGTAACCACAATCTCACTTTGTTATCATTAAATCTTGGATCTTGTGTTTGAAGGCGAACAATCTTGAGTATCATGTCCGGTGCTCGGCATGATATACACACTCCTCGAGTTGTGACAACCCGAATTTTTATAAATTATTAAAATAGGAATTTAATAATTAAAATCCTTATTATGTGATGTTTTGAGCTTGAGTATGTATATATCGTATGCTATATATTTTTGAAATATATGATCTGGTGTGAAGAGAAATATATATTCATATATATTGGGAAAGTGAGGTTTAATAGTTGAGTTAACTATTGAAGGAATTAAATGAATTTTGTAATTAATCTTAAATATTTATTGAATTAAATAAATATTTTAAATAATTTATTTATTGAGAAAATAAATAATTTATGAAATTGTGGTATAATAATTTATTTACGTGCGGATGATAATTAAGTTGAAGCAAATGTAAATTTTATTCTTTGAAGATTTAATTTATTAAATTAATTAAATTAAATGAGTTGTTTAATATTAAAGAAAACAAGTAAATTAAATAAAGTGATGTTTAAGTCAATTTATTAATTAAATTAGATTTATGATTATTTATTAATCATTAGAAGAATTATAATAAAAATTATAATTATAATTATAATTATTATTGTAAGTTATGTAAATTGGTTATAGGTGTGACAAATAGAAACTATATAATATAAATATTATTTAAATAATCTAGTATGGGGAATTGGTGCGTAAGCAAACGTAGCCTTATGGCTTTTGGCTTATTTTTAACTGATGCTTATTGGGTTTTTGTAACTAACGTGAGTGAGAAAGAAGGGTTATCAGTTTATTTCTACGTATTTTCTTTCTTTGCGTAAGAATATAGAGAAAGTAGAGAAAAGGAGAGAGAGTTTGTGAGAAATTCTCTGTAGATTTTGCTAGGGAAGTGGAGTATCAAGAGAAAAATAATTCTCTTCCCAACAAACAAAGATTCAAGGTATAATCTACTCTAATCTTAACTTTTATCTTTAAAAATTTTAGTGGTAGTTGTGTTGGATTTATATATATGCATTTATATATGGTTTCTAATCTGTTAATAATCGTGTGTGAGTGTTATTCAATGATTAAAATACGTGTAATTTGGATTGTAGAAAGAATTTGAGAAAACAGTGTTATATGTATGAAAATGGCTTAAGAAAGTATGAAATTTTATATCCAATATGTGTTATAATCTGTAAATTGGTGTTGGATTGTGTTAGTACATTAATAAACGAAAGCGGCGTAGTTTAAATCGTGTTAATTGGTTAAGAAACGATGTTATGGCGATCAAATTCGGTAAATATGTTTAAAACATGAAAATATAGCATGAACATTGAATTGGAACCCTTAAATTGATTTGTTAAAGTTTTTGAAATGTTAAAATTACTCTATAGATGAGTAGTTCAGTGTTTCACGAGTTCATAGAATTGAAAACCAGCTAATTCCGACTTAAAATGAAGAAGTTATGAAGATTTGAAGTTTGTACATTGAGAAAACTGTTTCTGTGCGACTTAAAGATTTGAAGTCGCGCGGGCGCGGCCACGCCCCAAGTCTGCTAACTGTGACTACTTTGACCTAGTTTGGTAAAACGGTCATAACCTTTTCATACGAACTCCGATTAAGGCGATTCAAGATGATCCAGAATGAGGACGAATATACCTACAACGTTTGTGCTTTAAGTGTTTTAGTTTGAGGTATTTAGGAAGGGTCAAAATGGCCATATTTAGGACTATTGTGTTTTCGAAGGCAATCGGAGGGCGTAAGGTATGCACGTATGCAAGTGTAGTGCTCTTGACGATAATAGATGTTGTTCTAAGTTATAGAACATGAATATTATGATGTATAATGATGCTTAACATTAATAAATGATATATTAGATAAGTTGAATACCCATACTAAGCACACAGAAGAGAGACAAATTGGGCGTGTGACGAATAAATGTCGAAACGCCGTGATAAGTGTTAATGAACATAAAAAGTTTTTTAAATCAAATGAAATGAATATTATAAGATATTGAATAGTGTTAATATAAAACTAATAAGTAGTCCTAGCAAGACTTAAACACTTGAATGAACTTCGAATATGAAATACAGTGAGATATTAGTTGAAAGTTAACACAATAACATTGAACATTATGTATATATAATAAGAAGGGTTATGAGACGTAGAGCAAAGTTTACATTACAACTAATATGTGTTGCTATGTGACTAATAGTTAATGTGAATGATTATGTAATTGTGTAGGGCACGTGAAGTGCAGATATCTTTAAGTTGTTAAACTGTTATTGGTAAACAACGATCAAGGAAAGTCTTTCAGTTCCTATTTTCTATGTGAATTTGATTCTTTTAAATCTTTATTGCAAAGAAAATGATGATTTATATATATATTTGTTGAATGTATGAAATGTTAAAGTCAACTTATGACTACGTTGATTTAGTAAAGCATGCTGATTGAGTACTGAACTCAATCTTTATACTTGTTATATGACCTATAACATGTATATTATATTAGTCCAATGTTTATGAGATATATGTTAAGTATGTTATTATGTGCTACGTGATGCATGAAAACTGTTAGAATTTGCTGGGCTGTCGAGTTCAACCTTGCAAATAACCATTTTTGTAGGTTAGGGATTGAAGGTAACACTATGTGCTACTTGAATGACGTGGATCAGAAATAATTCACAAAGATTTACATTTTAGCTAAAGTTGTTATTCCTTTGTACCAAGATTGAAATTCATGAGATGTACTAAATGTTTTATGATGTATAGTTTTATGTTGAGTTGTAAAGCTAATGTTAGAGTTATCGATATGTAAAGGTTATCAGTTGAAATGTAAAGTTTTATATAATAATTGGTGATAAAGTGAATCATAAAATAAGATTGATTCAAAGACATGTAGATGATAAAGGTTTTGATTCGAGGAATTAAAGTAAGAAGACATAAAAGTTTAAATTATTCCACATTATATAAAGTTTAACAACGAATAAGGATGTAAAATTAGAAAGTAAATGTGTTATTAATGATAGAAGTTGAGAATTATATTGTATGAAGTTTGGGGTTAGATAGGTTGGTATCAAAGCTATAGGTTATAAACCTTGGGTAGAATACAAGTAAGCTATAACCTTAGAGAAGGAATATGAAGATAATGAAAGAATACGCTCAAATAGAGTTTGAACAATAAGAAATAATTTAAAAAAATTATAAAGGAGGGATTAAAACATGTGTGAGAGGATTTTGATGAGTAGGTTTTATACCTATGAATCCGATATAATTAAACTTAATTATTGCTATCTTTAATTTTTTTTTAGTATCTTTTTATATGTTTTGTGTTTATTTCTTGTAGGTTGGAGCTGGAGGGACAAATTGGTCATTTTAGAGAAGAAAAAGGTCAAAAATCATTAAAAAAAGAGTTGAGTGGCATTTTTGTAATTATGTTGTCCTGGGCAAGCGCCTAGGCGCTTGGAAATGGCCTGTGTTGAGCGCCTAGGCGCGCATGTGCGGTTGAAGGAGGATTTTCTACTGCCAAGTGGGTTTTTGAAGCCAAAAAGGAATCTGAATGAGATGGGAGACTAATACAAATAGGAGAAGACTTTAGAAAAGATGTATCACTCAATTTTTCAAGAGATTTGCAAAGAGAACAACAAAGAAAAAATACGAAGGAGGATTGCAATGGCTGAAGATCAAAAAGTGTATTGGAGCAAATTCAGAGTTTCTTCTTCTCTTCTCTAGTTTTATCTTTTGTAATTATCTAGGGGATGTTTGGATTATTAATCTGGATGATGTTTTTCTTTATTATTAGCATGAACTAAATTTTCATTAAGATTGTAACCGAACTTGGTATATAGTTTAAATTGAACCTTCCCATTGAATGAAAGTTGGTTTTTATTGAATTATTTTTCCTATCTTATGTGTATTGATTAATTGTTTGGCCAACAATTACTGTGATAATCTATATAAAATTGGAAGATGGAGTATAGATTAAGATCTGGATATGATAACATCTGTTATATATAATGCGAATAGGGTTAATATGATTAGCATGTAGGATAGGAATATACCTATGTGTCTTTTGTATCCATTGAAAGAATTTGTGCGTAAAACCCTAATTAACTTGATTAACACAGGAATATAATGAATTAGTTGACTAGGGTGTTCCTTGTAATTTTGTGTCTTAAGGATCGGAGTTAGGAGGATTTGTTCACATGTTTTGGAAAAAGTGCGTGAATTTTATAAAGCATTCTTGGATAATGATTCATATTAATTAATTGATTTAAATGGAAAGTAAATTGATTTAAATGAAATACCAAGGGAATTTGTAATCTTAACCAGTTAAATCTACAGTTACTCTTGTGAAATTCTGATTTTAATTATTAGTTTTGTTGAGATTAATTTTCAAATCACAAACAATATTTCGTAGTTTAAAATAGGATTAATTGCATTAGAATTAGTAATTGATAAATATTAGTTTATTTCCTCGTGGGAACGATATCCTTGCTTGTTAAATATTACAATTGAACGCGTATGCTTGCGTGTTAAAAAGCTATTAAGAAATTAAGAAATAAGTTTTTGGAGCCGTTGCCAGGGAAATTAGTTTACTATTTTGTCATTATTAATTTTAATAGAGTTAATCTTAATTTAAACTTTTTCTTTTCTGTTATATTTAGGTGTTTTTAACTAGTGTATGCAAATGTGATCGAAGAAGCCAGATTTATTGCCTCACGAGGATGACATCGAGAAAAAATTTCAGCGGTTGCGTAAGTGGGTTAAAGAAACCAAAGAGGCACTTGATAAGAAAGATACTATGGCTGAAGAAGAGCAAAAAGCACTGCGGGATTATGCTATGCCACGGGTTACTAAAATTCAGTTGAGTATTACGAGGACTACCATTACTGCTACAAGTTTTAAGATAAAACCGGGGACAATACAGATGATTCAAAATTCATGTCAGTTTGGAGGGTTACCGAATGAAGATCCGAACGATCACATAGTCAGCTTTATAGAGATCTACGATATTCTTAAGTACAATAATGTGTCAGAGGATGCAATAAGGCTAAGGCTATTTCCATTTACTCTCAGAGATAAGGCTAAGAGTTGGCTTCATTCACTACCACCAGGCTCGATTACTACATGGAATGACCTAGCCCAAAAATTTCTTGCAAAGTTTTTCCCGCCTGCAAAAATAGAAAAGTTGAAGAATGATATCTTCTCTTTTGTTCAGCACGATTCAGAATCACTATATGAAGCTTGGGAGAGATTCAAAGACTCATTACGAAAATGTCCACACCATGGGATTCCTAAATGGCTTCAAGTGCAAACTTTTTATAATGGTTTATTCAGCACGGTGAGATTGAGTATAGATGCTGCAGTGGGAGGAGCTATTATGGATAAGAATTGTGATGAGGTGTATCAGTTGCTTGAAACCATGGCAGCTAATAATTATCAGTGGCCAACAGCAAGAACGGCTCAGCCAAGGACAGTCGGGGTGTATTAAGTTGATGCGATGACAGAATTGTCACCTCAAGTGACAGCTCAGATTTCTGCTCTTACAAAGAAGATAGATGCACTTGGGGTACAACCAGTTCAGAAAATGGAAACGATTTATGAAATATGTACGGGTAGCCACTCAAGTGATCAATGTGCTATAAATCCGGAGTCAGTCTAGTTTGTTTCTAGTTATAACAGGCAGTAGGGCAGTTATCCAAACAATTACAATCCGGGAGTGAGAAACTACCCGAATTTTTCTTGGAGTAATAATCAGTCACATGCTCAAGCACATAACTCCAAGGCAATCATATCCACCTGGATTTCAGCCACATCAACAATCTCAACAACACCCACAACCTCAACAACCTGATAAGCTATCACAAATGGAAGAATTTTTGGCAAGATTGGCAACTCAGTTTGAAGCCACAACGAAAAACCAATCAGCTGCAATAAAGAACCTTGAGAACCAAATTGGGCAGATAGCTAGTGCTTTGAATACTAGAACTCCGGTTCTTTACCCAAGGATACCGGAGAAAAATCCAAGGAATGATGGAAATGAGCATTGTAGAAGCGGTTACACACTCAGAAGTGGGAAGGAGTTGACTACTGATTTAGATGGAAAAAAGAAAATAATTTCTGCCGAGGATAGTGAAAAAGAGAGTGGAAATTAGGAAAGTAAATCTGGGGAAAAAGTTGTGAAAAAACAACAAGAAGATAAGAAAACAAAGATCATTACCACAATGCTGCTTTTCTCAAATATTGCAAAAGCAAAAATTAGATAGACAATTTTTGAAATTTTTAGAAGTGTTCAAAAAGCTGCAAATCAACATTCCATTCGCAGATGCTTTAGAACAAATGCCTAGCTATGTGAAATTCATGAAATATATTTTAGTAAGAAAGAAGAAGCTAGGGGAGTTTGAAACTGTAGCGTTGACAGAAGAATGTAGCGCAATTCTGCAAAGAAAGTTACCAACGAAGTTGAAGGATCTGGGTAGGTTCCCCATACTGTGCACGATTGGACCCCAGTTCTTTAACAGATGTTTGTGTGATTTGGGTGCGAGTATTAACTTGATGCCACTTTCGATCTACACTCAGTTAGGACTACCAGCACCAAAGGCAACAAATATATCTCTACAACTTGCAGATAGATTAGTGACATACCCTAGGGGCATTGTGGAAGACATATTAGTGAAGGTGGACAAATTCATATTTCCAGCCGACTTCATTGTGTTGGACTATGAAGAAGATAAAGACATACCCATTATCCTTGGAAGACCATTTTTAGCCATTGGAAGGACATTAATTTATGTACAAAAAGGAGAGTTAACAATGAGAGTCCAAGATGAGGAAATAACTTTTAATGTCTTCAAGGCGAAATTTCCGAAGGGAGAGGAAGAGTGCTTTAGAGTTGATCTTATTGAAGAAGCAACTGGAGAGGTATTTAGTGAATCTGTGAATAAAGACCCTCTTGAAACCGCATTGGTTAGTGAAAATTTATTTGATGATTCAACTGTGCTAGAATGGGTTCAAATGTAAGATTCAGCTCCGAAGTTCACACGATGTTTGCATAAAATTGAACCTCTGGATTATTGGGGAAAGCCAGATGAAAAGGTGAAATCATCCTTAGCAGAACCGCCTACCTTGGAACTTAAACCATTGCCTAACCATCTATGGTATGCCTACTTTGGTTCTTCTTCCTCAATTCCAATTATTATTTCTAGATCGCTTGATAAGGTTCAAGAAGAAAAGCTACTAAGGGTACTTCGGCAATACAAGACTGCTCTTGGGTGGACTCTTACAGATATCAAGGGGATAAGCCCATCAATTCGTATGCATAAGATTTTGTTTGAAGATGAAGCGAAACCGACTATTGAACAACAACGAAGACTCAATCCCATCATGAAGGTAGTTGTCAAAAAGGAAATCATTAAATGGTTGGACGCGGGAATTATCTACCCTATGTCAAATAGCTCATGGGTAAGTCCGGTTCAATGTGTGCCAAAGAAAGGTGGAATGACAATAGTTACAAATGAGAATAATGAATTGATCTTGACTCGAACAGTTACGGGTTGGCGGGTGTGTATGGATTACAGAAAGTTGAATAAGGCCACTCGTAAGGACCACTTTCCTCTACCATTCATAGATCAGATGTTGGACATGCTTGCAGTGCATGAGTATTATTGTCTCTTGGATGGATACTCAGGTTATAACCAGATTGCCATTGCACCCGAAGATCAGGAGAAGATGACATTCACATGCCCATATGGTACGTTTACTTTTCGCAGAATGTATTTTGGATTATGTAATGCGCTGGCGACATTTCAACGGTGTATGATAGCTATTTTTTCCTATATGGTCGAACAAAATCTCGAGGTATCTATGGCTGATTTTTTAGTTTTTGGGGATTCGTTTGATTATTGTTTGGAAAATCTCACTCTCGTGCTCAAACGGTGTATGGAAATGAATTTGGTTTTAAACTGAGAGAAATGTCATTTTATGGTGCAAGAGGGAATAATCTTGGCTCATCGAGTGTCATCAAAAGGAATTGAGGTTGATAGAGCTAAAATCGAAACTATTGAGAGCCTGCCATCGCCTATTTCAGTAAAGGGTATTCGAATTTGGTTTTTTGGGACACGCTGGTTTCTATAGACGATTTATAAAAGACTTCTCCAAAATCACGAAACCACTTTGTAATCTTTTGTAGAAGGATGTCCCATTCAACTTTGATCAAGCATGCTTGGAAGCTTTTGATGGGTTGAAGAAGAAACTAGTTACTGCACCTGTAATCATAGCGCCAGATTGGAGTATCCCGTTCGAATTAATGTGTGATGCTAGCGACTTTGTGATTGGCGCAGTTCTTGGCCAACAAAATGATAAAATTTTTCATGCTATATACTATGCTAGTAAGACGTTAACGGATGCCCAACTAAATTATACCACTACCGAGAAGGAGCTATTAGCAGTCCAGCTAGAGAGGTGATACCTCAGATACCTATAGATGATGAGCCCTGGGATATTCACATAGTGCGGGAGCAGTTGATCCAAGAGGATGTGCTTGTGACCGATCCCGAGGAGGATAGTTCTGAGGAGGTAGAAGAGGATGATGAAGAGGAGGATCCCGAGGAGTTTTCACCAAACTCCATATCGGCTGAGATTTATGATGCTTTGTATGACCGTAATGTAGAATTACATGACGGGGTCGAGGAGCTGAAGGAAATGGTTGAAATGCATCATGCTTCGATGGAGAAAAAGGATGCAGAGATTCAGGAACTTGATTCGAAACTTGGAAACACGGAGTGGGATCTGGTTCATACAAAGGGTCAGCATGAAGACCTATTGGCAGTGCACGAGAAGATGAAGACTGACATGGAGAAATTGAAAGATGATTTCAAGGAGGAATCAGCTAAGCTTGCAAGAGTAGAGGATGCGTGGATGAAGGCTACTCAACGTGCAGACTGTGCTGAGGCTAAGGTTCAAGTGAAGAAAGCCAAGATGAAGGAGATGGATTATTCTTTTAATTTGGCAATTAATAGGGCCCAGGATCGAGTCTACTATTATCCACCACAGTTTGAGAATTTGTCGTGGTTCGTGATGGATCGCAGAACGGCATATCGTATCATGGAGGAAGAGCGTTGGGAAGCCCTACGATGTCTTAATATGCCTAGATAGAATAAGATAGATAATAATATGTGGTCAATTATGTGAATAAATAAATTGTGAATCCCTTATTTTGAGATAAATAAAGGGATAGTATTAGTATGTAATCCTGAAACTTGTCTAGTTCAGGAAAGTGAATGTTTATAACAGATATGCTATCTTTATCATGTTCTAAAACGTTATGAATGAATAAAATATTAAAGTTTATTTGAAATGTTTTGTGTTAAAACATTAATTTTGGAATGTTTAAGTTAAACTTTAAATACCCAAGAAGTTGAGTAATGAGCTAATAAGCATATATTTTAACAGAAAATGCCTCCTAGAAGAAGACAACCACATCAGTAAGCACCTCCTGAGGAGTCCACTAATAATAACAACGAGACCAACACTAATCCAGTTCAGCAGCTGGTAGCTCTGTTGACGGGTGCACTTGTGAATCAACTGCAAGCTCAAGTCACTACATTCAAGGAATTCAAAGCGGTTGGACCGCCATAATTTCAAGGGTCTATGAATCCAGTGGAAGCCCAAACCTGGATCATGGAAATGGAGAAGGTGTTCGACGTTGCTAGAGTTAACGAAGATCAAAAAGATGCGTTCATAGCGTTTACTGTTTGAAGTCTGAAGCTAGCTCTTGGTGGCAATCAAACAAGGTTAAGTGGAGGACAAGGAGTGATAGCATGGGATAGATTCAAAGAAATGTTTTTCGAAATGTACTTTCCAGCGAATTCTCAGAATCAGCTGGAAGTGTAATTTTTGGAGTTGAAGCAAGGAATGATGACGGTGCCGGAATATGCTGCGAAATTTAATGAGTTGGCAAGGTTTTCCACTTATCAAGTTAATACTAATGAACGCAAAGCCAGAAGATTCAAACAAGGATTGAAGCCATCGCTTTACAGCAAGGTTTCAATGTTCTAGCTAAACACATTTGCGGTTGTACTGGAGAAGGCAATCATCGCGGAAGGTGGAAGCAATGCCTTGACCAAGTACAATCAAGAATAGAAGAAGAAGGAGAAGAAGAAGAAGAAGAAGAAGAATAAGAATGAGAATAAGGCGGGTGGAAGTAATGTTGGAAGTAATAATCAGAAGAGAAAATGGAGCGAGAATTCGACTGCAGGAGGACAATGGGAAATCAGCAGAAGAAAAAGTTTGGGGCTTGCGCAACTTGCGGGAAGAACCATAATGGGTTATGTGTGAAGGGAAAGCGAGTGTGTTTCAACTGTGGTCAAGAGGGACACATTGCACTGAACTTTTTTAGTCCGAAGAAAGGAGCATGTTTTACCTGCGGTTCGAAGGATCACATGGCTCGTGATTACCCTAAGAAGCCAGCAGGAAGTGCAAGTGGCGGAAAATGAAACAACAACGGTGGCGGTGCATTGACTATCACTGGACTAGCTCAATCAAGCCAACCCACTGCGAGGACTTTCAATATGACTATGCAAGATGCTGTACAGTCTAAGGATGTGGTGTCAGGTATCATTCCGATTAATGGCATTAATGCTTATGTACTATTTGATTCGGGTGCTACTTGTTAATTTATATCCGATGAATTTGCTCAAAACTTAGATTTGCCTCAGGAAGAATTAGAATTTCCCTTAAGTATAGAGATCGCGAATAAGGAAGTAATTCCTATTAAATTCATATATAGGAATTGTGGAGTGGTTATAAAAGGTCATGCGATGATGGTAGATTTGATACCAATTAGACTTGGTGAATTTGATGTTATACTGGGAATGGATTGGTTATTCAATTACGGAGCAGTAATTGATTTCCAAAGGAAGTGTGTTAACCTTATGACTCCGTCAAAGGTTGTGTTCTTTGGTAGCAAGTCACCATGACAAGCAAGTTGTCTGACGGTGATGCAAGCCAAGAATTTGTTGAGACAAGGATGTGAAGGATACTTAGCCTACATCGTCGATACACAGAAGAAGACCGCGAAGTTGGAAGAGATACCGATCATAAGAGATTTTGCAGACATATTTCTAGATGATTTGCCGGGTCTTCCACCGGATCGACAAATCGAGTTCGTGATTGACTTACTACCAAGAACGACCCCGATATCTAAGGCACCAAATAGAATGGCCCCAGTAGAGATGAAAGAGTTGATGGTGCAATTACAAGAGTTGCTCGATAAGAAGAATATTCAATAGAGTGTTTCACATCTAATGAGAACCTGGATGTTGTTTGTTAAGAAGAAAGATGGATCGATGCGGCTCTGCATTGATTATAGATAATTTAATAAAGTCACGATTAAAAACAAGTATCCATTACCTAGAATTAATGACCTACTCGATCAGTTGAAGGGAACAAGGTATTTCTCTAAGATAGACTTGAGAAGTGGTTATCATCAGTTGAAGGTGAGGCCGGAGGATGTACCAAAAACAGCATTCAGAACTTGGTATGGTCATTACGAGTTTCTGGTTATGTCTTTTGGCTTAACCAACGCACCTGCAGCGTTCATGGACTTGATGAACAAGGTGTTTAAACCATTCTTAGACAAATTTGTGGTGGTGTTTATTGATGATATATTGGTATATTCCAAAACCATGGAGGAACATGTGGAACACTTGAGATTGACGTTGGAGACGTTGAGAAAAGAGAAGTTATATGCTAAGTTCTCAAAATGTGAATTTTGGATGGAACGTGTATAGTTTCTTGGACACGTTATTGATAAGGACGGAATTTTGGTAGATCCATCAAAGGTTGAAGCTATAATAAACTGGGATCAGCCGAAGACACCATCAGAAGTAAGGAGTTTCTTAGGATTGGCGGGTTACTATCGATGTTTTATTCAAGACTTTTCCAAGATTGCGACTCCGTTGACAAATTTAACTAGGAAAGCGGTTAAGTTTGTTTGGACAGAGAAGTGTGAGGAAAGTTTTCGGGAATTGAAGAAGAGGTTGAGTTCAGCACCGGTGTTGCCATTGCCTGATGATACAGGAAATTTTGTGGTATATAGTGACGCATCGCATAAAGGACTAGGCTGTGTGCTTATGCAGAACGACAGAGTTATTGCGTATGAATCATGTTAGTTGAAAGATTACGAGAAAGGGTATCTGACTCTTAACTTAGAGTTGGCAGCAGTGGTGTTTGCCCTAAAAATTTGGAGACATTATCTTTGTGGAGAGAGGTTTGATATATATACCGACCATAAAAGTCTGAAGTATATCTTTACACAAAAAGATTTGAATATGCAACAAAGAAGTTGGTTGGAGCTGATCAAAGATTATGATTATGAGATTTTCTATCATCCCGGAAAGGCGAATGTTGTTGCTGATGCCTTAAGTAGGAAGGGACAGGAGAAGTTAATGATGTTAACTGATAAAGAAAAGTTAGTGTCGGAAATGGGTAAGATGGAGTTGGAAATTAAATATCCGACAGAATCCGATGAAAAGTTGTTCCAGATAGGAAATAGTTCAATGTTGGTAGATAAAGTGAGAAATGCACAACTTCGGGATGAAGATCATGAAAAGATAAAGCGAGAAGATATCTCGAAGGTGGGAAAACAAATTCAAAATCGATTCGGAAGGGTTACTTCGATTCGAAGGGAGAATTTGGGTTCCGCCAGTACCAGAGGTTAAAGAAGAAATTCTTAATGAATCTCACAACTCTCAATATTCAATTCACCCTGGGAGTACAAAGATGTACCAAGATCTTAAACATCATTTTTGGTGGCTGAATATGAAGAGAGATATGGCTGAGTGTGTGGAAAAATGTTGAACGTGTCAGAAAGTCAAAGCTGAACATCAAAGGTCAAGCAGATTATTACAACCGTTGGAGATACCAGAATGGAAATGGGAGCATATCACAATGGATTTTGTGGTAGGTCTTCCGACGACCCAGCAAGGATACGATGCCATTTGGGTGATTGTCGATCGACTGACGAAGTCGGCACACTTTTTACCAATCAAGATTCGATTTACCCTAGATCGGTTAGCAAAACTGTACGTGAAAGAGATTGTGACAAGACATGGTGTACATGTGACTATTGTATCAGATAGAGGTCCACGTTTCACATCTAATTTTTGGAAGCAATTACAAGAGTGTTTGGGAACAAAGCTGAGAATGAGCATGACTTACCATCCTCGGGCCGACAGACGGTGAGAGAACCATCCAAACACTGGAAGATATGCTCAGAGCATGTATCATAGATTTCAAGGGAAATTGGAATGATCATCTGCCATTGGTGGAGTTTTCTTATAATAATAGTTATCACGCGAGTATTGGCATGCCTCCTTACGAAGCGTTATACGGCAGAAATCTGAACTCCATTATGTTGGGGCGAGGTTGGTGAGCGTCGACTATTGGGTCCAAATTGGTACAACAGATTTGTCGAGATCATCAAGGTTATTCGAGCTAGATAGATCACAACAAGAGATGAGACAAAGAAATATCTTGCGTCAACATCGGCTGAATCATAAATTCGATGTCGGTGGTTATGTTTTCTTGAAAGTGTCTCCCTAGAAGGGAAAAATTTGATTTGGTAAGAAAGGGAAATTGAGCCCTAGATTTATAGGACCTTTTGAAGTGCTTTATCGAGTTGACGAAGTGGCATACGAGATAGCTTTACCTCCGGAGTTGGAGCATATTCATAATATTTTCCACGTATCAGTATTGAGGCCATATAAGCCTGACTATAAACATGTTATCGAATATGAGCCCTTATAGTTTGAGAATGATTTATCATATGAAGAAGTCCCTGTTCAAATTATTGACAGAAAAGAGCAAGTACTGAGGAATAAGGTGATACCTTCTGTTAAGGTAATCTAGAGGAACCACGATGCTGAGAAAGCTACGTGTGAACTCGAAAGTGTTATGATGAAGAATTATCCTCAGTTATTTGCTTGATCTTGTATAGTGATTCTGGGGACAGAATCTTGTTAAGGAGGGAAGAATGTAACGGATAAATTTTTTTTGAGTTGTGATTCTAGGGACAGAATCCTTTTAAGGAGGGAAGGATGTAACGATCGAGAAATTTTTAATTTAATTTAAATATTTATGGAATTAAATAAATATTTAAAATAATTTATTTATTGAGGAAAATAAATATTTGATGGGTTGTCATGAATTAATTTAGTAGCTAAATTAATTAATGTTAATTGAATCGAGTAATGATAATTTTATGTGTTAGATTTAATTTAAGGAAATAATTAAATTAAATCAATTTCTTAATATTTAAGAAATTTGTTAAATTAAATGAATTATTTAATTTAAATGAAATAAATAAATTAAATATAGTGATGTGTCTAATTTATTAATTAAATTAGATATATAATTATTTATTAATGATAGTAAGATTTTTATTATTATAAGTTATTGAGATTAACTAAGCTAAGTTATTTAAATTAATTAACTAAATTAAAGTGTGACACAAGTAACTATACAATATAAATAATATAATAATAAACTAGTTTGGGAATATTATTGTAGCCAAACAAGGCCTTATGGCCTTTGGTCTAACTTAACGGATGAAGGCGCATTGTTTTTTTAACTTATAGACGACGTGGGTTTCAGTTTGTGTTTTGCGCATATTATTCCTAATGTTAGAATTCAGTTCTTCTTATTCTCATATTTGGCAAAGGAGAAAGAGCAGAGTTGAGAGAGAAGAAGAGAGAGATTAAGTGAAAACCTAAGCGATTACTGTGGTTAGCAAGGGATTATTGAGCATATTGAAGGTATTCTATCTAACCCTTATGTTATATATATATATATATATATATATATGAATTACGTCAAATTTTTTATGTTTTGTGAATTGCAATTCTTTCAAAACAATAAATTTTTGGTATAATGCTTGAGTTGATGTTTAAAACAATAAGTTTGTATGCTAAATTAGATTGTGATGGGAAGAAAAAATTTTGACAGTATATGTGTTTCATATGGTTCATGGAAAAGTATTAATTTTGATGGCCAATTCTTACGTTAAACTGTAAATTGATGCTTGCATATGGTAGTTCATTGAGATACGAACATAATGTAATTTGAATTGAATGATTTGGCCAAATAACGAATTCGCAGTGATGATTTTTGGGATAGACTATCAAAAATGGAGTTTTATATAAAAAACATAAAAATTGAGAAATTAAAATAGTTTTAGTTGTTGTTAAATTGTGATAAGTGGTTGAATGTGTTAGCAATCATGTTTATGGTAATTGTATATTTATTTTTCATTTTGTTATCACCGTTTTGATGGGTGAATTTCGTGTTAGTTGGGCTAAAATGGCTCTTTTATTCACTTCTTAGTCTCTTCGTATGCTGTTTGAACAAGTAGCGATTCTTGTAGCAAGTACGAAAGCAAAAAAATGGCCTTGTTGCGTTGGTCCCAAACTTTAAGTGTGGGCAATTGCTACGCCACACCCTGAACTAGGACAGTGAGGTCTGCTTGTTTGCAGGTCAGGCATAATGGACTTATATTAGTATTGTGAGCATATTATTGATGTTGAGGCATGATATAAACTACAATAGCAGATTATCATGCGTTATAATACAAAGTATAAAAGATTTTGAAGTGATTGTTAATTGAGTTATAAAATGAAACCAAATGAGATGTTTTTGAAAGATAGAGTTAAACGATTAAGTTATGTTTTTCAATGTGTAATTTCAGAAGCGTTAAGTATATTAACCTACGTCGTTAAGTGCTAGGTTAGGGTTATGACCTAAATGATGGTTTAAACCCTAAAAGCTAATATTCATACAACTAATTGTGGCTGCGATTTCAATGATGTATGTAGGGTAATTGGAGATTATTTTTAATTTGTGTAGCTTACAATCAAGGCATGTTTTCTAAACTCTACCTTGTTATTATTGAGCAAGTTCTTAAATCTTAACTCTTTACATTGAGCAAAGCTTTCTAGGACAATGGACTAGTTCCAAACTAAACTTTCTTTAGTGCGGAAATTCTAAATTCAAACTGAGACGAACAACCCTAACATAGGGGATTTTGTACGTGTAACATTTAGATGTTTGTGCATAATACATGGTACAAAGGGCTGATCCCCCTAAGTATGTTAAGAAGGGTCCGTATAGTCTAAATGACATTTAAGGTTGGGTAATAATACCTAAGTACCAAGGACATAGTTTGTGGTCTTAAGACCCTTAGATAATTAAAGTTCAAGCTTGTTTTCTATTTTGATTTGTAGAACAAGTTCCTTATTGTTCAGCTTTCGTTGTTCACTCTCATGTTACTTTGGTTGCTACTTTCTATATCGGTGAGCATTTGTTTGCTCACTCTTGCAATTAACATTCACGACTAAAGTGGAGAAAGTTGACGAGTAAAATCACTAGCAAAGGCAAGGGCAAGATGTCCAAATAATGAAGACTTATGATAATTTTATTTTAATGAATTATGTTAAAGACTTGTTTTAATATGTGATGTATTCCATGAAACTTATGTAATAATTTTAAGGTTAGATTACACAGGATTTATTTTGAGATGATGATGTAACCCTTTAATGGGAAGGATTATTGTTTAAGTTATTTAAATTATGTCTTTATCCTTTATTGATGGGTAGTTAGATATAATAGTTTTGATAAGTGAGCACCAAATCCTGTGGGAATGAAGTACCTGGATTTGGGGGTGTCACAATGGACGCCTATGGTCTAACTAGGATAAGTTCATAAACTCATATTATTGTGGCAAGTTCCTGAACTTCCAATGTGCTGTAAGTTTGATGAACTATTTTGGGTAGAAAAACGGTTATAGTATAGAGAGCATTGATGAAGTTGGAGATTGATAGAATGGTTAAATAATGAAGTAATGAAGTAAAGATTGAAGTTGATGGATACCTGGATATTCTAAATCTACTAGCTATGCCCGACTTTTAAAATTTATTGACTTCGTGCTGATGTTTGCACTTCTATTTTCTTGAAAAACATTGGATCAAATGATGAAACCAATGAGTTTTAAAAAATAATATCGTTATTCGTATGTCTATGCTAATTTATTTGGCTAGACAAAAATGATTTACAATATATCAAAAAATATATTTTTTATATATCATCAATGCATCATGGAACCTGGTGCAGAGATGATAAAAATGATGGAGTAATCAATGCAGTATTACTTAGTGTTGGAGGTGATCTAAGGATCGTCAACCCACTATGGTATGATGTAGTATGATAAAATCACCAAATGACGGAATCCTCAATGGAATTTGTAAATACGGTCTTTGTATCATGACGTCATAAAAATATTTTTGAGATTTCTTTAAGATATGAGAATATATATATATATATATATATGTATATTTCGATTGATGTCCGAATTATTGTAGAAGTCTATGTTATTTGATTCAGCTAGACGATTATTGAAAGATGTTCATGAAATTCAAGCGTTTCTTGAAAAGTTATGCCAAACCAAATTGTTTTGGTGCGAATTCAGATGTTGAAAAGCTGAGAAGAACAACCCTTTTATAGGGGATTACACGGATGCATTAAGATGTTTGTGCACAATACATTATACGAATGACTGATCACCCTAAGTACGAGGAGTCCCTATAGTCATATGACTGTTAAAGTTTAAGTTAAAAGATTACTTATAACTATGGACATACGCATAGCGTTTAAATGTTTGTGCACAATACATTGTACGAAGGGCTTAACACCCAAAGTACGGGAGTCCTTATAGTCTAATGACTGTTAAGGTTTAAGTTGAAAGAGTACTTATAACCGTTGACGGAGTTTAAGGTCTTATGACCCTCAGCATGATTTGGAATCTTTTAAATTCCTGAGTTATTCATACTACTTCCCAATTATTGAGCAATTGTAGAAGATTCTTGCTATTCTAAAAGGTGAATGTTGTAAGGATGATATTACTTGGAAAGAAGTGAGTCGTAGAATGTGACACTGAATGATGAATATATTGAACAAGTGAGAAAAGAATTTTTTTTAATGAGAAGGAGATGAGTTTAATAGAAAAGTTTAATAATTGTAGAAAGATCTTTGTGGAAATAAGTAGTTTTAGAACCCAATGAATGAATAAAATATTAACATAAAATCTATTTTGATAGATTGAATGAATGAAGAGTAATAAATAAAATTTTGAGGACAAAATTCTTAGAAGAATGGGTGAATGTAATATCCCGAGTGTTTGTGATAACGATCCTTAGAGAAGAAAATGAATGGGTTCAAGAATATATAATACTCAAATATAATTGAGTCTAAGTAATGGTTATGAAATAAAACTTACAAGAATTTATTATCAAGAATGGTGGGAGTAGGAAATATAAAACGTATATTAAGGTAATGTGTTGAAGTTATTCAACGAAGAGATTTGATGAAAACCTAAGTAAGATAGGGTTTCGATGATTCACGATATATTGAATCCCTATAAGGAGGAAGGATGTGACAACTAGAATTTTTATAAATTATTAAAATAGGAATTTAATAATTAAAATCCTTATTATGTGATGTTTTGAGTTTGAGTATGTATATATACGCTATATATTTTTGAAATATGTGATCTAGTGTGAAGAGAAATATATATTCATATATCTTTGGGAAAGTTAGGTTTAATAGTTGAGTTAACTATTGAAGGAATTAAATGAATTTTGTAATTAATCTTAAATATTTATTGAATTAAATAAATATTTTAAATAATTAATTTATTAAAAAATAAATAATTTATGAAATTGTTGTATAATAATTTAGTTACGTGTGGATGATAATTAAGTTAAAGCAAAGGTAAATTTTATTCTTTGAAGATTTAATTTAATGAATTAATTAAATTAAATGAGTTGTTTAATATTAAAGAAAACAAGTAAATTAAATAAAGCGATGTTTAAGTCTAATTCATTAATTAAATTAGATATATGATTATTTATTAATCATTAGAAGAATTATAATAAAAATTATAATTATTATAATTATTATTGTAAGTTATGTAAATTGGTTACATGTGTGACAAATAAAAATTATATAATATAAATATTATTTAAATAATCTAGTATGGGGAATTGGTGTGTAAGCAAATGTAGCCTTATGGCTTTTGGCTTATTTTTAACTGATGCTTATTTGGTTTTTGTAACTGACGTGCGTGAGAAAGAAGGGTTATCAGTTTATTCCTACGTATTTTCTTTCTTTGCCTATGAATATAGAGAGAGCAGAGAAAGGGAGAGAGAGTTTGTGAGAAATTCTCTGTAGATTTTGCTAGGGAAGTGGAGTATCAAGGGAAAAATAATTCTCTTCCCAACAAACAAAGATTCAAGGTATAATCTACTCTAATCTTAACTTTTATCTTTAAAATTTTTAGTGGTAGTTGTGTTGGATTTATATATATATCCATGTGTATGTGGTTTATAATCTGTTAATAATCGTGTGTGAGTGCTATTCAATGATTAAAATACGTGAAATTGGGATTGTAGAAAGAGTTTGAGAAAACAGTGTTATATGTATGAAAATGGCTTAAGAAAGTATAAAATTTTATATCCAATGTGTTATAATCTGTAAATTGTTGTTGGATTGTGTTAGTACGTTAAGAAACGAAAGCGGCGTAGTTTAAATCGTGTTAATTGGTTAAGAAAACAAAGTTGTGGCGATCAAATTCGCTAAATGTGTTTAAAACATGAAAATATAGCATGAACATTAAATTGGAACCCTTAAATTGATTTGTTAAAGTTTTTGAAATGTTAAAATTACTCTGTAGATGTGTAGTTCAGTGTTTCACGAGTTCATAGAATCGAAAACCAGCTAATTCTGACTTAAAATGAAGAAGTTATGAAGATTTGAAGTTTGTGCATTGAGACAATTTGTTTTACGTGCAAAAGCCCGGCGCGAATGACGCGTCGTGCGAAAGTATGCAGCTGAGCACTTTATAAGTCATACAGGCGTCGTGCGGCAAAGGGGTGCGGCCGTGCCCCATGTCTACTAACTGTGACTGCTTTGACCTAGTTTGGTAAAACGGCCATAACGGTTTCATACGAACTCCGATTAAGGCGATTCAAGATGATCCGAAACGAGGACGAATAGACCTACAACATTTTCTCTTTAAGGGTTTTAGTTTGAGGTCTTTAGGAAGGGTCAAAATGGTCATATTTAGGACTATTGTGTTTTCGGAGGCAATCAGAGGGCGTCGGGCATGCACATATGCAAGTGTAGTGCTCTTGACGATAATAGATGTTGTTCTAAGTTATATAACATAAATATTATGAAGTATAATGATGCTTAACATTAATAAATGATATATTAGATAAGTTGAATACGCATACTAAGCACACACAAGAGAGACAAATTGGGCGTGTGACGAATAAATGTCGAAACGCCGTGATAGGTGTTAATGAACATAAAAAGTGTTTTAAATCAAATGAAATGAATATTATAAGATATTGAATAGTTAATATAAAACCAATAAGTAGTACTAGCAAGACTTAAACACTTGGATGAACTTCGAATATGAAATATAGTGAGATATAAGTTGAAAGTTTACACAATAACATTGAACATTGTGTATATATAATAGGAAGGGTTATGAGGCGTAGAGTAAAGTTTACATTACAACTAATATGTGTTTCTATGTGACTAATAGTTAATGTGAATGATTATATAATTGTGTAGGGCACGTGAAGTGCAAATATCTATAAGATGTTAAACTGTTATTGGTAAACAACGATCAAGGGAAGTCTTTCATTTCCTATTTGCTATGTGAATTTGATTGTTTTAAATCTTTATTGCAAAGAGCATGATGAGTTATATATATATATATATAAATATATATATATATATATATATATATATGAAATGTTAAAGTCAACATATGATTTCGTTAATTTAGTAAAACATCTTTGATTAGTACGTAACTTAATCTTTATACTTGTTATATGAACTGTAACATGTATGTTATGTTAGTCCAATGTTTATGAGGTATATATTGAGCAAGTTATTATCTGTTACGCGATGCATGAAAACTATTATATTTTAGTGGGCTGTCGAGCTCAACCTTGCAAATAACCATTTTTGCAGATTAAGGATTGAAGGTAACACTATGTGCTACTTGAATGACGTGGATCAGAAATAATTCATGAAGATTTACATTTTAGCTAAAGTTGTTATTCCTTTATACCATGATTGAAATTCATGAGATGTACTAAATGTTTTATGATGTATAGTTTTATGTTGAGTTGTAAAGCTAATGTTAGAGTTATCTGATATATAAAGGTTATCGGATTGAAATGTAAAGTTTTATATAATAACAGTGATAAAGTGAATCATAAAATAAGATTGATTCAAAGACATGTAGATGATAAAGGTTTTGATTCAGGGAATTAAAGTAAGAAGACATAAAAGTTTAAATTATTCTGCATTATATAAAGTTTAACATCGAAAATGGATGTAAAATTAGAAGGTATGTGACGCCCCCAAAATAGGTATACATCACCCATTCTGAGTTGTCAATACATGGTACAAAAACAACTACAACTTTATTATTACAACAATGAAAAGCGTGAGTTTAAATACAAATAATATCTTCTAGACAATATCTATACTCAAATAAATCCTCATCACATTTATTGATACATTATTTTACAAAATGGTGAGGACTACTAAACAACTCTCTCTAGAACCTTCATTCCATACCCCAGGCTAAACTCGCTATATTCTCGCCTCCACGAGAAAATGGAACAAAAAGGAAAAGGGTGAGCTCAACTAGCCGATAAAGAATATTATGACTAAGATAATATACAACAAATTATCGTTAGTCTTCAACGAGGAAAAATCTAATAGAATACAATAGACAACACAAATTTTAAATCAATATTCGCAATGAAATAATAATTCATTAGAAGAGTTAAGTAGAGAATGCAAACTACTATCTTCTATGTATGAATTTAAAAGTTCATCGCCTATCTTTTATCCCCAGTAACATCAATCAATATACATCTGAATCAAATATTCATCTTTGCACTACTGAGCCAAAGATATTCATCGATTGATCATGTTCATCTAAACACTTGTTCATCTTTGCACTACTGACCAAAGATATTCTTCAGAAATCATTCATCTTTGCACTCTGAATGAAGATATTCAATAATATCATCATTTAAGGGCTGAGGATGATGAAAAATATTTTTAAAAACGAATCCATTGAAACAAAATGACAAGGATTAAGGATTAAGAATTAGTACTTTGTTTTATCCATGTCCAAAAATACCTCAAAAATAATCACAGTGGTGTAAAATTCAAGAATGATCAAAACATGGATCTGATCAAAGCTAGTATCCGTAATAGATATTTTGGACAAAGAGAAGAAATTTCATTTTTCTAATTGAATAGTGTCGTATCGTGAATAGTGCCGTATCGTGAATAGTAACTCAAACACCAAAAGATAGAAATTCCACAAAAAAACATCTTCACGCTTCATGAATAGTACTCGTGAATAGTAACTTCGTGAATAGTAACTCATGAATAGTAACTCGTGAATAGTAACTCATGAATAGTAACCCCGACATGAAAAAGTTCCAAATTTGATAAAAAGTTCAACCAATATTTCAAATAATGATATTGAAGAAATAATATCATTTGAGAAGAAAATAACATCCCTTACCTCGAAAGATTAGTACTTCTAAATTTGGAATACCTGTATAGTCTTTGAAGGAACTTACACTTAATCTAACAATACTCAAAGTATACTCAAAATACTCACAAGAATATGCTCGATAATATAGAGAGAAAACTTGATTTACGGTGTGATTTTCAATTCTAACCTAAACACTCTATTTATAGGAAAATGCTTAGAACACCAAAGCGAAAAATTTATAAAATATTAATATATATATTAAGATTTCTCGCCCACCTTCCTAGATCTGATCTCAGCTCATTATGCACATGTTGTAGCCCACAAAACAAACAAAAAAAACGTTTTATTATTTAAAAATATTTTAAACTTCCAAAATTAATTATTTGAGTTTTGAACTTCAATAATTCATAATAAATAGCCCTTCTATCAGAAAATTCGAATCTCGCGAGTTTTTATAGGAAATTCAATTCTCTACAACTTTGCAAGAAGAAAGTTTTCCAAATTCCAAACAGAAATTGACCAAAATCCATAAACGGGGATTTTACTGAGATATAATCAAATTTCGATTCAATAAATGGGGTCCAATCGACATGTTTAACATGTTTTAAACATTTATTGCAACAAAAATACTCTTCCTCCTCGTATACTCATATATCCCACATTCGTTGTAAAAATATCACCATTATTATATTATTAAAATATAATAATATATTTAAAAGAATTATTTTATCGAGAAAAAGATAAAATTTTAATTTTCAACAATTGTCACATAAAATTTTTCTCCATCTATATCCACATAAAATCAATATTTTCCTCATCATATGAATCAATAATTAATTATTCACAAATAATATTACGAGAATCACAATATTGACAACGAGGCGCTTCTCAGGAAAGAGGGGGGCTTTCGATAAGAATTTCTTCTTCTTGGCGCGCGATTAGGTGACCAAACCTCTCCTTAGACGAACTTTCTAGACATTGCCAATAATATTATCTAATAATATTATTCGGATAATATGAATTATTGCTTCGATAATGAAAATCTTTGTGTAATGACAATTATTGAAACAACAATAATATAAAATATCAACGCAACAATTATTAACTCAATAAAATAAATTTGAGCATAATTATCAGCCATTATTATTAGTAGTGCCTTCTTACGTAAGAATCAACAATTGGTGCAATACTGGTGTGCTCATGTGTTTTAACCACCGAAGGTATTTTAACAATATTAATGGTAACAACTACTGCTAGTTATTTTTAAACCACTTATATTTGTCATTTTCTTCATCCAATCGCTTTTTCATTATGGGGCCACACATGGGCTACACCGGTCATGCGAATATTCTCGCATTTAATATTCCATTCCACCAAACGAATATTCCCACAACAATGAATATTTTATAACCACTTGCTTATTTTGAAATATTTGCGTATTTTACCCCTAACTATCCACATTAATCACATCAACCCTTACTATTTCAAAATAATAAATAGAAAAAATTAAATTTCATTAATAATAAGTTGGGGTCTTACAACCTCCCCTCCTTATGAAATTTTGTCCTCGAAATTGACGTACGTACCTGGTGTTTCGAAAAGGTGAGGATACCTCGCTTTCATTTCCGTTTCCAATTCCCAGGTCATTTCCTCTATAGCATGATTCCTCCATAAAACTTTAACTTGTGGTGTGACCTTTGCGCATAGGACTTGCTCCTTCCTATCCAAGATCTTGACAGGTACCTCTTCATACGTTAAGTCTTCGGCTATTTCGTCCGGTTCTAATTCTATAACGTGGTTCGGGTCTTTCACATATTTACGAAGTACAGATATGTGAAACACATTATGAACACGAGACATACTTGGAGGTAACGCAAGTCTATAGGCTACATTTCCTACTCGGTCAAGAATTTGAAATGGACCAATAAATCGTGGATTGAGCTTTCCTCTCTTCCCAAATCTTGTAACTCCCTTCCAAGGAGCAACTCGCAATAATACATGATCCCCTACACTAAATTCCACGTCCTTTCGATGAAGATCCGCATAACTCTTTTGTCGATCTTGTGCCGTTTGTATATGTTGTCGAATCATTTGGATCTTTTCCGTAGTCATACACGTACTAACTTGGGTCCCAACAATGTTGCTTCACCCCACCTCGTCCCAACATACTTTGGAGAGCGACACTTTCGTCCATATAATGCTTCAAATGGAGCCACACCTATACTTGCACGATAATCATTGTTGTAGGAGAATTCCACCAATGGTAAATACTTATCCCAACCGCCCTTGAAGTCTAGGACACGAGTCTTAATAAATCTTCAAGAGTTTGAATAGTCCTTTCGATTGTCCGTCTGGTTTGAGGATGGTATGCCGAACTAAATCGTAAATCCGTGCCCATAGCTTTTTGCAAGCTAACCCAAAATCGTGAAGTGAATCTTGGGTCACGATCCAAACTATGGATACTGGGCATGCCATGCAACCTCACAATCTCATTCACGTATATACTAGCAAAGACGTTCAAGTGAATAAGTCTCCGTGATCGGCAAGAAATGAGCGGACTTGGTTAATCTATCAACAATAACCCAAATAGCATTGATGCCTTGAGAAACCGTAGGAAGACCCAGAATAAAAATCCATGGTAATGTGTTCCCACTTCCATTTCGAATCTCAAGTGGTTGCAACGGACCCTTAGGTACTAGATGCTCCGCCTTTACACGTTGACAAGTTAAACACATTGAGATAAACTTTGCAATCTCTCTCTTCATATTGTTCCACCAAAATGTATGTCGAAGATCACGATACATTTTAATACTTCCAGGATGGATTGCAAATGGTGTATTGTGTGCCTCCATCATAATCTTGTACTTCAAATCAGAGTCGTTAGGAACACAAAGTCTAGAGTGGACTCGAAGTATTCCTTCTTCATCAATTCTCGCTTCCGGAATAGCTCCTTCTACTTTCTTCTTCATACGCATCATTTCGGATTGGGTGGCTTGAGCAACCTTAACTTTTTCTATTAAAGTTGGCTCTATCGTATATACATCACATCATCGCACTCGTTCCTGCATATGATCTTCTACTCAACGCGTCCATTACCACGTTAAGCTTTTCGAGGATGGTATTGAATAGTGTGGTCGTAGTCTTTCAATAGCTCGAAGCCAACGTCGTTGCCCCATGTTGAGTTCTTTTGAGTGAAGAAATATTTAAGGCTTTTATGGTGCTGAATATATCTCCACTTTCTCCCCATATAGATAGTGCCTCCATATCTTTAAGCGCAAAAAAAGCATTTACTTGCCAACTCTAGATCATGAGTAGGATAATTCCTCTCATACTCTTTAAGTTGTCATGAGGCATATGCTATGACTTTCCCACGTTGCATGAGAACACATCCTAACCCTTTGCACGAAGCATCGGCAGAGATAACAAATCCATCCGAACCGGATGGTATTGTTATAAACAGTCTTAAAATAAGTCTCCTCTTAAGCTCTTGGAAACTCTTCTCGCATTCTTCACTCCAAACGAATTTTGTATCCTTAGAGTTAATTGAGAGTTAATGGAGTAGCGATTCGAGAAAACCCTTCCATGAATTTCCGATAATAACCAATTAAGCCCAAAAAGCTACGTACTTGATCCACCGACTTGGTTTGCTCCCACTTTGTATTGCTTCAATCTTGGCGGGATCACGGATACTCCATGTTTTGACACCACGTGCCCAAGAAATGCTACTTCCTCATGCCGAACTCGCATTTCTTCAATTTGGCATATAGTTGGTTTTCACGAAGCCTTTGGAGTACTAGCTTCAAATGGTGCTCATGATCTTCATGACTTTTGGAATATATAAGGATGTCATCAATAAAGACAACAACAAATCGATCCAAATATTCCTTGAATACTCGGTTCATCATATCCATGAAAGCCATGCGGGAGCATTAGTCGATCCAAAAGACATGACTAAGAATTCATAATGCCCATCTGAAGTTCTAAAGCGGTCTTTGGAATATCCTCGGTTCTAATCTTGGTGATGATATCCGAATCGAAGATCGATTTTTGAAAAGAATTGTGCCCCTTGCAATCGGTCAATCAAGTCATCAATACGAGGTAGAGGATACCTATTCTTGATGGTGACATGGTTCAATTCCCGATAGTCGATACAAAATCGCATACTCCGTCTTTCTTCTTTACAAATAAAACAGGAGCACCCCAAGGAGATGTACTAGGGGCCAGAATGAAACCGATGTCCAACAATTCTCAGTAGTTGGACCTTTAACTCTGAAGTTCAATAGGAGCCATTCGATATGGGGTTTTAGAAATGGGCTTTGTGCGGGTTCAAGATCAATAAAGAATTCAACTTCACGTTAAGGGGTAGACCGGGAAGTTCTTGAAAATCGTCGGAAAAGTCAATAACAACAGGAATATTATTCAAATTTGACGTGTCTTTATTCAAATCCATAACATGGGCTAAGAAAGCTTGACATCCGTTTTTCAATAAGCGAATAGCTTTATGATTAGATATGACAATGATTGATTTTAATGGTTTAGTTGCTTGAATTAAATAACAACGGTTGGTTAGGAATATGAAAACTAACAACCTTACGAAAACAATCAATTTTGGCATGATGAGTAGTTAACCAATCAATCCCTAAAATCACATCAAAAGCAAGTATCTTTAAAGAGATAAGGTCAACGTAAGGTGATGGTGCCAACTTGAATCAAACAAGATTTATAAATAGTGGATGTGATGAAAGTTTCTCTAACGGAGTTTCCACGAGATAGGTCAAAGTCTAATTTTTCCGAGTCAAGTTTAAATGTTGAGCACATGCGGGAGAGATAAATGAATGGGTAGACCGGGGTATCAAGTAAGGTATAAACTTCGCAAGAATTTATAAATAGCTTACCCGTGATCACCTCGTTTGGGTTCCTCTCATTTTGACCGATCACAACAAACGCTCTTCCTAATCGCTGACTTTGACTTTTACTCGGACGATCTTTTGAGTCACCGTCCCCATTGAACTAGGTTTTGCTACCGTACAATCTCGAAGCGATATGTCCTTCCTTTCCATAATTATAGCATACCTTGAACTGTTGTGGGCGGTTTGGTGATATGTCCCTCTTTTCGCATTTAGTAGCATATGACCGGTGGTCGTTCTCCTCCCTTAGAACCCGATTCTTCTTCGCCAAGACCTTTGTCGTCTTCACATAATCGTTGTTAAATCTCCTCTTTTAAAATCTCCTCCGACTCGCTTCTTCTATTTTCATGGCCATGATTACCACCACCGAGTAGTTACCATTTTGTCCTTCTTGTTTCTTTCTCCGTTTGGTTATCATTATTACATTGATTGCTATCTCTCAGTACGATCCACGGTTATGGTCCTTGGTTGAATATACTCGTTATCTCGCTCTAACAATTGAGCCACAATGCTAACAACATCCGATATAGAGAAAATTTATGAGAAATGAGATATTGTCGTATGCGGGTTTCAAACCTCTCTAAAAACATCCGCGTCATCGTTCCTCATTCTCCACCAAATGAGGTGCAAAACTGGATAACTCTACAAACTTTGCCTCGTCTTCGAGACACCGTCATTGTTGTTTTGTTCCAATCGATGAACTCCACTTCCTTCATATGACGAACACTTTCGGAAAGTATTTGTCATTAAATAGCTTCAAACGTCTCCCAAGACATCTTTGAGTGCGGTTGGATGGATGTCGCGCCTTCACTGAGACTCCCACCAGTGATGCGCTGCGCCCAAGAACATAAAAGGTGGCGAATGGAACCTTCGTTCTCCTCCTCCGTGCATCCCAAGACATCGAATATCTTGGTAATTTGCTTGACCCATGTTTCCATGGCATGATCGGATCGCTTTCCCTTAAATTCGGTGGTCCCAACTCTTTGAAGCTTTGTTGTGACAACCCGTAATTGCTATCATTGTTAGGTTTGTAATATTCATAACGCAATCAAATTGCATAAAAAGTCTTGAGCGTGGTAAAATCGAGTTTAAAATTTTTACAAACCATATACCCGATCACCCTTTATGCATAATTATTAATTAAACGAAAAGATAAAGAATAAAATCATACCCTTGAAGATCGAGCTTCCTCGTGTAGTTCACCTCCAAATCCTTTCGCGTTCAATCTTGAATCCACCGGGTTTGGTTCCTTCCTTTGATCAACGTTAGCCACCCAAATGTTTGGCCTCTAGAGGTGATCCACCAAGGAAGAAGAAAATTCAAGAAGGGTGGTTGGCTAAACCCTAGTTTTCTATCTCTATAGAAAAGGCGTACTCTCCAACAAATTGGAATTATTACGTATGTTGAAAAATTAACAACCCATATAACCCATCAATAAGACTCCTCTTATTTATAGATGTGGGCAACCCATCTTAACAATTAAGGAATTGGGTTTTATTTAATTAATTAAATTCTTTTAATTAATTAAGCTCCCTAATCTTATTAGGGATAATTAATTAAACTCCTTTAACTAATTTTCCTTCCTAATCCAATTAGGAATAAATGAGAGTACTTATATTAAATTAATTCCTAAACTCTTTTAGAAATTAAAATAATAATAATTGTAATAATATTAATAAGACTCCTCTTATTAATTTATATTTAATATTTCTAAAATATTAAATAATAAATATTAAGCTATTTAATTTATTCTATCACCATAGATTAAATTAAATATACTTAACATATATTATTACGATTATGCCATTAACTTCTTAAATAATTATTCTTCCTTTTATGGTGTGACCCTTTAGGTTCTCCATATTAAACCGGTTGTGAATAAATCAATTAGAACAATTCTAATCTTATTTAAATAAATAAATTAAACAATTAATTTATTTAAATAAATATATTTATTCTACAATAGGGATAAGCCTCCCCAAGCGATCAAAACGACTTTCCGGATAATATAGATTTCAACATTAATCATTAAAGAACCTTTGAGTAAATAGTTACCGCATACAATTCAATCCTTCCACCATACAATGTCCCAATTAAATATAAGACATGGAATTCTTCACAAGTCTTATTTTATTTAATTATATGTATTTCGATCCTTAAATGCACAACTCCAAATAATGCAAATTAGAAACTCCTTTCTAATTTCATTACGCCTTAACCAAGGACTCTTTGGGTTGTCATTTATCGAATCACATAGGACATTTCTCTTCTTTTATTAGAAGTGGTAGATTCTTTATTGATCATACATTATCTCCATGTACAACTTATTATACCCAAGCATACCCTTTGATATACCCTAAGGGTCTTAAGGAATAAGTCAAAGTATAACTCATCATACACAAGATACTATGATGATCTCAAGTCCAAGGATCACTTGTACTACTATCACTACAGGAATTCCTATTGACAGCAAATAAAACTCCATTAGGTATTCCTTAGCGAGCCAATGCTCAAATGAACTTATTCTCTAATAAGCACCTACATACTTGCTTTAGTGTCTCCACACAAATGATCATGAGATCAATCATCCTCATCCAATGAGCAAGCAACGTATGTACCAATCTATCCGGATTCACTAATCCCCAATTTAGTAATCCAATGATTGGGAACTATTTTAGTTTTAAGCTTTCTAAGAATTTAGATCTCATTAGAATGATCATCATCATTATTCTAAAAGCATTGCTTAAAACTATGGGTTTATCACATATTATAAAAACAGCATCATGTAGATAATTAAAAGCCTTTAATAAATTAATACTTTTTATTAATAAATGAATAAGATTGTTACAAAGTATATGCTTTATCATCAAACATGATTGGCTTGTGTGCATACTACTTTCAATCTCCCACTTGCACTAAAGCCAATCGTCATGGTATCTTATACTCTTCTTCTCTAAGTGACGATTATCCTGCTGTTGGATAAGCTTTAGTTAATGGATATGTAATGTTGTTCTTGAGAGTCCACTATCTCTATAGTGATTTCCCATCTTTCAATGATTCTAATAATCAAATGAAAGTGCCACAACACATGTTTAGATCCAAGATGAGACTTAGAACTATTCCTAGTTCGTAATGAACTTTTAATCCAAACAATCAACTTGGCGCCTTCATTTATAGCTATATACTTTGTCTTTATCACTAAACCAAAGAACTCTTTCTTTGTTTGGAACCTTTCCAATTCACTACACCACCATGCTCAAGGTAACACTTTACCTTAAAGTGGATTTTTCATCATCTTGGTCATGCTCAAAAACTTGAGTCCGTTAAGCCCTCTAGTTTTAATTAAGACCCACCATGAATATGATCACATCCTTAGTGCTGGTTAAGAACTTTAAGATGTTTTTCACTGACTCACAGTGAACTTCTCCAGAATATGACTGATCAACATCAGGTCTCGTATATTTCATTGCATACATGATTGTCACTCATGCGATCTCTCTTTTCAGGGAGTCTGTGGGGACTATTAAGAGAGATACACTCCATAGCTCATCAACATGAGACATCTCTTGGAGTTTGCCATGCTAAACGACTTTAGCATCAAATGAATATACGTTCCTTGGGTTAAGTCGAGCATCCTCTTAAATCTATCTATATAGATTTTATCCCCAATTAAGATACTCTTCCCAAATCATTCATGGAGGAATGTTTAGACAACTTTATCTTTACTGATTGTAGCATTGGTATGTCATTCCTTATCCGTAGTATATCAACATATAATACTAGAAATGTCACGACGCTCCCACTGACCCTTTTGTACACACTAGAACTCTTACCTCATCGTATGTAACTCTGGATCATCATCTTCTATGATGCGTACCTCATCATCATCATCATCATGATGAATCCATACCTCCTAGGTATCTTCGGTACTATTCCAGATTTACGATTCGGTTGTGGTACAATAGGTCTATCTATAGGTTCCTCTTATTTGACTTATAGTGTTTTGTGGTTCTTGAACTCTTCAAGATCTATTATCCTCCCACTAGCCCTTCAATGATAAACACCTTTATCTTAGAAGGCAGCGTGTTTCGTAACAAACACCTTTTGCTAAGTAGAATTATAGAACATATACCCTAAACTTACTTTAGGATGTCCCACAAATCTGTACATGTCAAATCTTGTCCCAAGCTTATCCTTTGAAACCTTTTCACATAAGTTGGACAACCCCTTATCTTAACATACTTAAGATTAGGAATCCTCCCTGTCCATAACTTTTATGGAGTCTTGGGGCCGGATTTTGAGGTTACCATTTTCATAGATATGCAGCCATTTCTAGGACATGATCCTAGAAGGATACTGGAATGTCGGTAAAATCATTATGGACCGCACCATGTCCAACAAGGTACGATTTTTCCTTTTCGGATACATCAATCAATTATTACGTATCGAGATGTGTCCATTATGAGAAAACCATTTGAGATGATCTAGAAACTTATTGCACAAGTATTTATTCCTTGATCTAATCAAAGAATCTTAATACATTGCCAATTTGTTTCACTTCTGAATTCTTTGAACCTTTCAAATAATTCACACTTGTATTTCAAAGAATACACACATTCAACTCTTTGAATGATCATCTCCTTTTCTTATACTAATTTGTTCAATATGCAAAATTATTTTCATGTAAGTCAAGTATACAAAATTTATTAAGTAATATTCCAGATTCTATACAAAACATTATTATTATAAATAAACAACAATTGTTCTTAATTATAATACCAAAAATTTTATTGTCCAACAATAAAATGGAAATAATGTTTCTAACAAGAATTGGAATACAATAACAACTTATTGACTTAATAGATTTGCCCAGTAGGCATTGCTAAACTATAAGTTTCTATAGCTAATGCAAAGAACCTTTGCTTCATTTTCCACACATAGGATTACTTATATTTGTTTAGCTTTCTACTTACTTTGGTCCCTTCATAAATCTATATTTATGATAACCAAAGTCGGTATCCAATACCCAAGTAGAACCTTGACTTAAAGAAAAATTTATTTCAATCATGAACAAAAAAATCGTATTAAACCAAAACTTCACTAAGCTTCTTTGGTTAGCCTCTGCGCAAGATGCTTCTCGCAGCTTTCTTTCCAAAGTCCGGCTTATTGCGGTGGAAGCAAACTCTTTTGCTATCCATATCGCTTTTGTTCTTATTATCCTTTGTTTATGCCTTTCTATTTACCTTCTTTGAATCGTTCTTCTTTCGAAGATCCTTTGGCCCCTACCAAGAAGACTTGATCTTTCTTGGTTGGAAAGTGACTCTCAACATTTTTCAACATGTTAAGCAAATCAAATGAAAGTCGATATCTAGCTTGTTCATATGAAAAATTCACAACAATTGTGAAAGGAGTCCGGGAGTGAGTGCAAGATCAAATCTTGGCTCAACTCTCCATCCATGACAAAAAGCAGTTGTCCTAATTGATCAATCAAATTGATTATGTTAAGAACTTTTTCTCTGCATCTATAGTGCCATTGGCCATTCTAGATCGGAAGAGCTCCTTAGATATCGATATCTATCGGTCCCTACTTTCCTCACCATCAACTACTTGATGTGCGGGAATATAGTAGAAGCATCCATAGTTTCATGTCGACGTGAAGCTCGTTACTCATGGATGCGAGCATGATGCATTGAGCCAATCATGCATCATCTTGCCACTTTCTAAAAGTAGCAATCTCTTCCTCGTCGGGCATTATCTCGCAACCATTGCGGAGGATAGGCGTATTAAGGACATAAGATAGCTTTTTCACCATGAGAACTATTCTCAAATTCCTTAACCAATCCATTTAATTGGTCCGGTTAATTTAGCATCTAATAATATGCTTCGCAGATGATAGTAATTTTAGACATTGTAAAATTACAGAAATGAATTTGTAATTAACAACATTTTAACATACATTCTTTTATTAATTACCAAAATAATTTAGGTCTTGTTTTAAATTGGTATCTCCCACTATTTTCTTCAAACTATATTACCTCACTTATATAGTTCTAAAAAATCTAATTAAAGATTTGCTAGTGAGAATAAGGATCCCATTTCAAATGTATATAGCCTTGTGGTGACACAACAAACTATATATAAATAAATAGGTAGACAACTTTTGTCAATTACATCAACTATGCAACTCCTTGTATTTTGCCTCTTAGATTATTTTGATCAAGTGGTGGCACATCCGAATCAAAATTATCCAAGTTAAGTCCAACCTAGCACTCCATATATTCAAAAAAGAAAATATCATCCTTGTGGTGACACAACAAAACAATATTGTTCAATTTTCTTTATAAGCATCAAATGTGATAAATTAACATCTTAAATACTTAATACTTGCCTTGTGGTGACACAACAAACTCATATTAAATATTTAATACTCTATTAATTTTATCATGCTAGAAAGCGACGTTCGATATTCCAAATATCTTTGAACGCTTAGGACTTAATATAAAAATTGAGGGTTTGTTATTAATTTGTCTCATCTTGTTTAGCGCATAGCATGCATATATATATAAAATACGCGTATATTAATGAATATGCGAAGCATGTTTGCATAATATATAATATATATAGTATAAGCATGCACATATAGAATACTATATTCTACCCTTGATTGATTATGGACTTTTATTCTAGTTTGGTTCACTAGAGCCACCAAGTGAACCAAAAGGTCAAACCCTAGGGTGCAAGAAATAATATTTAAATATAACTATTACATTTAAACCCTGGGCTCCATTACAAACGGGTCTTCAAGCGCTTCTTGTCCTTTGATCTCTAATTTTCAAAATTAATTCTAACTATTCCTATTACAAAACTATTTAAAATAAATAGAAACCTTGATCGTGAAATCGAGGGAAGTACATAGGAGGAGATAGAATTTACATTAAGAAAAATTAGAGAAGACGAGTACGCAGAGACCCCATTTAATAAAACCCATACATTCATGCATCCAACTAAAATAAAATCCAATCATATCGGGTCAATAGTCCATAATCAATCCCATTTATTATCATACACATCACCATATGCATCAATAAATAACATTCATCTCATGAATAATAAACATTTAATATATATATTGATATCATTTAATGGGCAAATTTAGTTAGTATAAAATCTATTTTTGAATCAAAATAAACTCCTTTATTTTAATCCAAATTTAAATCAAAATAAAACTATTTTATTTTAATTTATCCAATTTTGAATAAAATAAACTATTTTATTTTAATCAAAATCTTTAATCAAAATAAACTCCTTTATTTTAATTAATTATGGAATCCAATTCCATTATATAAAAATTTTAATTAAAATAAACTCTTTTTTTTTTAATTAATTATGGAATCCAATTCCATTAAAAAAAAAATCTTTTATTAAAGGAAACACGGATTCTTTTCTTATTCACAAATAAACTCCTTTATTTTGAATAATATGAAATCTTATTTCATATTTAAATAAACTCCTTTATTTAAGGAAATTGGATTCTCTTTCCTATTCACAAATAAACTCTTTTATTTTGAATAATATGAAATCTTATTTCATATCTAAATAAACTCCTTTATTTAAGGAAAAATAAAATAAACCTTTTATTTTAGGATTTCAACTCCAATTAGTTATCATGGAATCAAATTCCAACTCTAATTAGTTATCATGAATCCAATTCCAACTCTAATTTTTAAGATAAATTTTAAAATTAAAATAAAAATTTATATTTTAATATTAAAATAAACCTTTTATTTTAAAATTAAAATAAACTTTTTTTTTTTAATTATAAAATAATTAATATATATATATATATATATATATATATATATATATATATATATATATATATATATATATATATATATATATATATATATATATATATATATATATATATAATCTATATATATATCCATATATATTTTTCAATATATAATGTTCCTTAAAAATATATTTATATTAAATGAATCATATACCATTGGTACTTTTATTAAAATGCAAGCTCTATACTTAATATATATATATATATAAAATTAAATATATAATTATATATATTTATTTTTTTTATCATGCATAATATATTAGAAAATTTCCTTGTTTATTTTCTTTAATTATCGTGGACTTTTTATACGAAGATTTTTCTTTTAAAAAAAATATTATATATATATATTAATTTGCATTTTTTAGTAAAAAAATTTTTTTTTTTTTTTTTTTTTTTTTTAATTTTATACAATAAAAATATGCCCAATTAAATTGTTCTAAACACATATCAATATACATATCAAATTAAAACAATTAATAATTCGCATAAAGGTTTGGCTCGATGCCACCGTTAGGTTTGTAATATTCATAAACGCAATCAAATTGCAAAAAAAAGTGCTAAGCGTAAAAATCGTAGAGTTTAAAATTTTACAAACCATATACCCGGATCACCCTTTATGCATAATTATTAATTAAACGAAAAGATAAAGAATAAAATCATACCCTTGAAGATCGAGCTTCCTCAAGTACAAGTTCACCTCCAAATCCTTTCGCTCAACTTGAATCCACCGGGTTTGGTTCCTTCCTTTGATCAACGTTAGCCACCCAAATGTTTGGCCTCTCAGAGGTGATCCACCAAGGAAGAAGAAAATTCAAGAAGAAGGGTGGTTGGCTAAACCCTAGTTTTTCTATCTCTATAGAAAGGGCGTACTCTCCCAACAATTGGAATTATTACGTATGTTGAAAAAGTCAACAACCCATATCACCCATAATAAGACTCTCTCTTATTTATAGATGTGGGCAACCCACCTTAACAATTAAGGAATTGGGTTTTATTTAATTAATTAAATTCTTTTAATTAATTAAGCTCCCTAATCTTATTAGGGATAATTAATTAAACTCCTTTAACTAATTTTCCTTCCTAATCCAATTAGGAATAAATGAGAGTACTTATATTAAATTAATTCCTAAACTCTTTTAGAAATTAAAATAATAATAATTGTAATAATATTAATAAGACTCTCTTATTAATTTATATTTAATATTTCTAAAATATTAAATAATAATATTAAGCTATTTAATTTATTCTATCACCATAGATTAAATTAAATATACTTAACATATTATTACGATTATGCCATTAACTTCTTAAATAATTATTCTTCCTTTTATGGTGTGACCCTTTAGGTTCTCCATATTAAACCTATTGTGAATAAATCAATTAGAACAATTCTAATCTTATTTAAATAAATAAATTAAACAATTAATTTATTTAAATAATATTTATTCTACAATAGGATAAGCCTCCCTAATGATCAACGACTTTCCGTATAATATAGATTTCAACATTAATCATTAAAGAACCTTTGAGTAAATAGTTACCGTACAATTCAATCCTTCCACCATACAATGTCCCAATTAAATATAAGACATGGAATTACCACAAGTCTTATTTTATTTAATTATATGTATTTCGATCCTTAAATGCACAACTCCAAATAATGCAAATTAGAAACTCCTTTCTAATTTCATTCGCCGCCAAGGACTACTACTGGGGTTGTCATTTATCGAATCACATAGACATTTCTCTTCTTTTATTAGAAGTGGTAGATTCTTTATCGATCATACATTATCTCCATGTATAACTTATTATACCCAAGCATACCCTTTGATATACCCTAAGGGTCTTAAGGAATAAGTCAAAGTATAACTCATCATACACAAGATACTATGATGATCTCAAGTCCAAGGATCACTTGTACCACTATCACTATCACTACAGAATTCCTATCGACAGCAAAATAAAACTCCATTAGGTATTCCTTAGCGAGCCAATGCTCAAATGAACTTATTCTCTAATAAGCACCTACATACTTGCTTTAGTGTTCCACACAAAAATGATCATGAGATCAATCATCCTCATCCAACGAAAAGCAACAACGTATGTACCAATCTATCCGGATTCACTAATCCCCAATTTAGTAATCCAATGATTGGGAACTATTTTAGTTTTAAGCTTTCTAAGAATTTAGATCTCATTAGAATGATCATCATCATTATTCTAAAAGCATTGCTTAAAACTATGGGTTTATCACATATTATAAAACAAAGATCATGTAGATAATTAAAAGCCTTTAATAAATTAATACTTTTTTATTAATAAATGAATAAGATTGTTACAAAGTATATGCTTTATCATCAAACATGATCGGCTTGTGTGCATACTACTTTCAATCTCCCACTTGCACTAAAGCCAATCGTCATGGTATCTCTCATACTCTTCTTCTCTAAGTGACGATTATCCCGCATGTTGGATAAGCTTTAGTTAATGGATATGTAATGTTGTTCATGAGAGTCCACTATCTCTATAGTGATTTCCCATCTTTCAATGATTCTAATAATCAAATGAAAGTGCCACAACACATGTTTAGATCCAAGATGAGACTTAGAAACTATTCCTAGTTCTCAGAATGAACTTTTATCCAAACAATCAACTTGCAGCCTTCATTTATAGCTATATACTTTGTCTTTATCACTAAACCAAAGAACTCTTTTCATTGCTTTGAACCTTTCCAATTCACTCGCACCACTCGCTCAAGGTAACACTTTACCTTAAAGTGGATTTTTCTCATCATCTTGTCTCGTCTCGAAAAACTTGAGTCTGTTAAGCCCTCTAGTTTTAATTTAGACCCACCATGAATATGATCACATCCTTAGTGCCAAGTTAAGAACTTTAAGATGTTTTTCACCGACTCATAGTGAACTTCTCCGCAATATGACCGATCAACATCAAAGTCTCAGATATTTCATTGCATACATGATAGTCACTCATGCGATCTCTCTTTTTGAGAGTCTGTGGGGACTATTAAGAGAGATACACTCATATAGCTCATCAACATGAGACATCTCTTGAGTTTGCCATGCTAAACGACTTTAGCATCAAATGAATATACGCTCCTCGGGTTAAGTCGAGCATCCTCTTAAATCTATCTATATAGATTTTATCCCCAATTAAGATACTCTTCCCAAATCATTCATGGAGGAATGTTTAGACAACTTTATCTTTACCGATTGTAGCATTGTATGTCATTCTCATCCGTAGTATATCATATAATCCTAGATCCGTAGTATATCAACATATAATACTAGAAATGTCACGACGCCCCCAAAATCGAATCTTTTGATTTCTTTCACACTAATGTTCCAACTCTTACCTCATCAATCATTTCTCCGATGTAACTCTTATCATCATCTTCATCATCTTCTGATGTACATCTCATCATCATCATCCATGATGAATCCATACCTCCTAGGTATCTTCTTGTACTATTCCGTATTTACGATCTTGTGGTACAATAATAGTCTATCTATAGGTTCCTCTTATTCGACTTATAGTGTTTTGTGGTTCTTGAACTCTTCAAGATCTATTATCCTCCCACTAGCCCTTTCAATGATAAACACCTTTATCTTAGTAGGCGCCGTGTTTCGTAACAAACACCTTTGCTAAGTAGATTATAGAACATATACCCTAAACTTACTTTTTAGATGTCCCACAAATCAGACATGTCAAATTTTGTCCCAAGCTTATCCTTTTCAAACCTTTTCACATAAGTTGACAACCCTTTATCTTAACATACTTAAGATTAGAATCCTCCCGTCCATAACTTTTATGGAGTCTTCAAATGGATTTTGAGGTTACCATTTTCGTAGATATGCAGCCATTTCTAGGACATGATCCTGTAGGATACCGGAATGTCGGTAAAATCATTATGGACCGCACTCTCATGTCCAACAAGGTACGATTTTTCCTTTCAGATACATCAATCAATTATTACGTATCGAGGATGTGTCCATTATGAGAAAACCATTTGAGATGATCTAGAAACTTATCAGACAAGTATTTATTCCTCGATCTAATCAAAGAATCTTAATACTTTGCCAATTTGTTTCACTTCAATTTTTGAACCTTTCAAATAATTCACACTTGTATTTCAACAAATACACACATTCAACTCTTTGAATGATCATCTCCTTTTCTTATACTAATTTGTTCAATATGCAAAATTATTTTCATGTAAGTCAAGTATACAAAATTTATTAAGTAATATTCCATTTATACAAAACATTATTATTATAAATAGAACAACAATTGTTCTTAATTATAATACCAAAGATTTTATTGTCCAACAATAAAATGGAAATAATGTTTCTAACAAGAATCTGAATACAATAACAACTTATATCGACTTAATAGATTTGCCCGTAGTAGCATTGCTAAACTATAAGTTTCTATAGCTAATGCAAAGAACCTTTGCTTCATTTTCCACACATAGATTACTTATATTTGTTTAGCTTTCTACTTCGCTGTCCCTTCATAAATCTATATTTATGATAACCAAAGTCGGATCCAATACCCAAGTAGAACCTCGACTTAAAGAAAAATTTATTTCAATCATGAACAAAATCAGATTTGTAACCAAAAACTTCACTAAGCTTCTTTGGTTAGCCTCTCGCAAGATGCTTCTCGCAGCTTTCTTTCCAAAGGTCCAAAGCTTATTGCAGTGGAAGCAAACCCTTTGCTATCCATATCGCTTTTGTTCTTATTATCCTTTGTTTATGCCTTTCTATTTACCTTCTTTGAATCGCTTCTTCTTTCAAAGATCCTTTGGCCCCTACCAAGAAGACTTGATCTTTCTTGGTTGGAAAGTGACTCTCAACATTTTTCAACATGTTAAGCAAATCAAATGGTCGATATCTAGCTTGTTCATATGAAAAATTCACAACAATTGTGAAAGGAGTCCGGAGTGAGTGCAAGATCAAATCTTGCTCAACTCTCCATCCATGACAAAAAAAATGTTGTCCTAATTGATCAATCAAATTGATTATGTTAAGAACTTTTTGTCTCAGATTATAGTGCCATCGGCCATTCTAGATCTAAGAGCTCCTTAGATATCCTCGATATCTATCACCCACTTTCCTCACCATCAACTACTTGATGTGCAGAATATAGTAGAGTATCCATAGTTTCATGCCGACGCCAAGCTCAAGTACTCATGGATGCAGCATGATGCATCGAGCCAATCAGGCATCATCTTGCCACTTTCTAAAAGTAGCAATCTCTTCCTCGAGGCATTGTTCGCAACCATTGCAGGATAGGCGACATGGACATAAGATAGCTTTTTCACCATGAGAACTATTCTCAAATTCCTTAACCAATCCGCTTAATTCTATTCCGTTAATTTAGCATCTAATATGCTTCGCAGTTGATAGTAATTTTAGACATTGTAAAATTCTAAAATGAATTTGTAATTAACAACATTTTAACATACATTCTTTTATTAATTACCAAAATAAATTAGGTCTTGTTTTAAATTGGTATCTCCCACTATTTTCTTCAAACTATATTACCTCACTTATATAGTTCTAAGAAAATCTAATTAAAGATTTGCTAGTGAGAATAAGGATCCCATTTCAAATGTATATAGCCTTTGTGGTGACACAACAAACTATATATAAATAAATAGGTAGACAACTTTTGTCAATTACATCAACTATGCAACTCCTTTATTTTTGCCTCTTAGATTATTTTGATCAAGTGGTGGCACATCCGAATCAAAATTATCCAAGTTAAGTCCGACCTAGCACTCCATATATTCAAAAAGAAAAATATCATCCTTGTGGTGACACAACAAAACAATATTGTTCAATTTTCTTTATAAGCATCAAATGTGATAAATTAACATCTTAAATACTTAATACTTGCCTTGTGGTGACACAACAAACTCATATTAAATATTTAATACTCTATTAATTTTATCATGCTAGAAGGCTTAATGCTCGATATTCCAAATATCTTTGAACGCTTAGGACTTAATATAAAAATTTTGAGGGTTTGTTATTAATTGTCTCTCATCTTGTTTAGCGCATATACATATATATATATAAAATACGCGTATATTAATGAACATGCGAAGCATGTTTGCATAATATATATATATATATAGTATAAGCATGCACATATAGAATACTATATTCTACCCTTGATTGATTATGGACTTTTATTCTAGTTTGTCTCACTAGAGCCACCAAGTGAACCAAAAGGTCAAACCCTAGGGGTGCAAGAAATAATATTTAAATATAACTATTACATTTAAACCCTGCTCCATTACAAACGGGTCTTCAAGCGCTTCTTTCCTCGATCTCTAATTTTTCAAAATTAATTCTAACTATTCCTATTACAAAACTATTTAAAATAAATAGAAACCTTGATCGCTAAATAAGGGAAGTACATAGGAGGAGATAGAATTTACATTAAGAAAATTAGAGAAGACGAGGTACGCAGAATTCCCCATTTAATAAAACCCATACATTCATGCATCCAACTAAAATAAAATCCAATCATATCGTCAATAGTCCATAATCAATCCCATTTATTATCATACACATCACCATACGCATCAATAAATAACATTCATCTCATGAATAATAAACATTTAATATATATATTGATATCATTTAATGGGCAAATTTAGTTAGTATAAAATCTATTTTTGAATCAAAATAAACTCCTTTATTTTAATCCAAATTTAAATCAAAATAAAACTATTTTATTTTAATTTATCCAATTTTGAATAAAATAAACTATTTTATTTTAATCAAAATCTTTAATCAAAATAAACTCCTTTATTTTAATTAATTATGGAATCCAATTCCATATATAAAAAAAAATCTTTAATTAAAATAAACTCTTTTATTTTAATTAATTATGAATCCAATTCCATGTAAAAAAAAAAAACTTTTTATTAAAGGAAACACACGATTTATTCTTCCTATTCACAAATAAACTCCTTTATTTTGAATAATATGAAATCTTATTTCATATTTAAATAAACTCCTTTATTTAAGGAAATTGGATTCTCTTTCCTATTCACAAATAAACTCTTTTATTTTGAATAATATGAAATCTTATTTCATATCTAAATAAACTCCTTTATTTAAGGAAAAATAGAATCCAATTTCAACTCCAATTAGTTATCATGGAATCAAATTCCAACTCTAATTAGTTAAGATGAAATTCAATTCTAATTTTAAAATTTAAAATAAACTTTATTTTTTAATATTAAAATAAACCTTTTATTTTAAATTAAAATAAACTTTTTATTTTAATTATAAAATAATTAATATATATATATATATATATAATATATATATATATATATATATATATATATATATCATATATAATATATATATAGTTAATAATATATATATATATATATATCCTTTATTTTTTCACATTCTCCATCGATTTATATATATATATATATATTATTAAAAAAAACCGATAATAATAAAAAAATGAATCAAGCATACCACTTGGTACTTTTATTAAAATATATATATATTTATTATATATATATATATTAACCGTAATTAATTTTGTTTAACCTTTAAAATCTTGTGCATTACAAGAAAAGTTTCTCTTTGTTTATTTTCTTTAATTCAAAGGACTTAGCCACGAAGATTTTCGGAAAAAAAAATATATATATATATATATTATTAAATTGCATGACACTTAGTAAAAAAAATTTTTTTTTTTTTTTTTTTTTTTTTTAAATTTTATACAATAAAATTATGCCCAATTAAATTGTTCTAAACACATATCAATATACATATCAAATTAAAACAATTAATAATTCGCATAAAGGTTTGGCTCGATGCCACCGTTAGGTTTTTAGAATATTCATAACGCAATCAAATTGCATAAAAAGTGCTAAACGTGGTAAAATCGAGTTTAAAATATTTACAAACCATATATACCCGGATCACCCTTTATGCATAATTATTAATTAAACGAAAAGATAAAGAATAAAATCATACCCTCAAGATCGAGCTTCCTCGTGTACAAGTTCACCTCCAAATCCTTTCGCTCAACTTGAATCCACCGGGTTTGGTTCCTTCCTTTGATCAACGTTAGCCACCCAAATGTTTGGCCTCTGAGGTGATCCACCAAGGAAGAAGAAAATTCAAGAAGAAGGGTGGTTGGCTAAACCCTAGTTTTCTATCTCTATAGAAAAAGGGTGCACTCTCCAACAATTGAAATTATTACGTATGTTGAAAAATCAACAACCCATATAACCCATAATAAGACTCCTCTTATTTATAGATGTGGGCAACCCATCTTAACAATTAAGGAATTGTTTTTAATTAATTAAATTCTTTTAATTAATTAAGCTCCCTAATCTTATTAGGGATAATTAATTAAACTCCTTTAACTAATTTTCCTCCCTAATCCAATTAGGAATAAATGAGATACTTTATATTAAATTAATTCCTAAACTCTTTTAGAAATTAAAATAATAATAATTGTAATAATATTAATAAGACTCTCTTATTAATTTATATTTAATATTTCTAAAATATTAAATAATAATATTAAGCTATTTAATTTATTCTATCACCATAGATTAAATTAAATATACTTAACATATTATTACGATTATGCCATTAACTTCTTAAATAATTATTCTTCCTTTTATGGTGTGACCCTTTAGGTTCTCCATATTAAACCTATTGTGAATAAATCAATTAGAATAATTCTAATCTTATTTAAATAAATAAATTAAACAATTAATTTATTTAAATAAATAATTTTATTCTACAATAGTGATAAGCCTCCCTAATGATCAACGACTTTCCGTATATAATATAGATTTCAACATTAATCATTAAAGAACCTTTGAGTAAATAGTTACCGCATAATTCAATCCTTCCACCATACAATGTCCCAATTAAATATAAGACATGGAATTACCGTCAAGTCTTATTTTATTTAATTATATGTATTTCGATCCTTAAATGCACAACTCCAAATAATGCAAATTAGAAACTCCTTTCTAATTTCATTCTCGCTTGCCAAGGACTCACTGGTTGTCATTTATCGAATCACATAGGACATTTCTCTTCTTTATTAGAAGTGGTAGATTCTTTATCGATCATACATTATCTCCATGTACAACTTATTATACCCAAGCATACCCTTTGATATACCCTAAGGGTCTTAAGGAATAAGTCAAAGTATAACTCATCATACACAAGATACTATGATGATCTCAAGTCCAAGGATCACTTGACTACTATCACTACAGAATTCCTATCGACAGTAAAAAAACTCCATTAGGTATTCCTTAGCGAGCCAATGCTCAAAGGAACTTATTCTCTAATAAGCACCTACATACTTGCTTTTAGTGTTCCACACAAATGATCATGAGATCAATCATCCTCATCCAATGAGCAAGCAACGATGTACCAATCTATCCGGATTCACTAATCCCCAATTTAGTAATCCAACGATTGGGAACTATTTTAGTTTTAAGCTTTCTAAGAATTTAGATCTCATTAGAATGATCATCATCATTATTCTAAAAGCATTGCTTAAAACTATGGGTTTATCACATATTATAAAACAAAGATCATGTAGATAATTAAAAGCCTTTAATAAATTAATACTTTTATTAATAAATGAATAAGATTGTTACAAAGTATATGCTTTATCATCAAACATGATCGGGCTTGTGTGCATACTACTTTCAATCATAAAACAAGGGTTAATTAAGGAAATCAATATATCACATAATATCCTTATATACCCACCAACTAAAAAATAAGCTTAGGTAGGACACACTAGCGAAGGATTTACTCGCCTCTCCTCCTAGTTCTATTCCCCGATCTCCGCCAGAGATCATATCCCTAAGCTCGATACCAACCGTGACGCCCCCAAAATAGGTATACATCACCCATTCTCGAGTTGTCAATACATGGTACGTAAACAACTACAACTTTATTATTACAACAAGAAAATCGTGAGTTTAAATACAAATATTATCTTCTAGACAATATCTATACTCAAATAAATCCTCATCACATTTATTGATACATTATTTTACAAAAATGGTGAGGACTACTAAACAACTCTCTCTAGAACCTTCATTCCATACCCCGACTGCATACTCGCTATATTCTCGCCTCCAGAGAAAAAAATGGAACAAAAAGGAAAAGGGTGAGCTCAACTAGCCCAAGAAAAGATATTATGACTAAGATAATATACAACAAATTATCGTTAGTCTTCAACAGTGAAAATCTAATAGAATACAATAGACAACAAATTTTAAATCAATATTCGCAATGAAATAATAATTCATTAGAAGAGTTAAGTAGAGAATGCAAACTACTATCTTCTATATATGAATTTAAAAGTTCATCGCTATCTTTTATCCCTCAGAACATCAATCAATATACATCCGAATCAAATATTCATCTTTTTACTATGCCAAAGATATTCATCACTTGGTCATGTTCATCTAAACACTGCTCATCTTTGCACTACTACCAAAGATATTCTTCAGAAATCATTCATCTTCTTGCACTACAGCCAAAGATATTCAATAATATCATCATTTAAGACCGAGGATGATGAAAAATATTTTTAAAGAAACGAATCCAAAGGAAATAAAATGACAAGGATTAAGGATTAAGAATTCGTACTTTGTTTTATCCATGTCCAAAAAATACCTCAAAAATAATCATAGTGGTGGTGTAAAATTCAAGAATGATCAAAACATGGATACAATCAAAGCTAGTATCCGCATAATAGATATTTTGGACAAAAGAAGAAATTTCATTTTTCGGTGAATAGTGCCAGATATCGTGAATAAGAATAATATAGCCGTCATACGTGAATAAGAACTCACACACCAAAAGATAGAAATTCCACAAAAAACATCTTCACGCTTCATGAATAGTACTCGTGAATAAGAACTCGTGAATAGTAACTCATAAATAGTAACTCGTGAATAGTAACTCATGAATAGTAACCCCGACATGAAAAAGTTCCAAATTTGATAAAAAGTTCCAACCAATATTTCAAAGATAATGATATTGAAGAAATAATATCATTTGAGAAGAAAAATAACATCCCTTACCTCGAAAGATTAGTACTTCTAAATTGAATACTGGGTATAAGGTCAAGGAACTTGCAACCGCCTAACAATACTCAAAGTATACTCAAAATACTCACAAGAATACGCTTATCGATTATATAGAGAGAGAAACTTCGTTTTAAATGTGATTTTCAATTCTAACCTAAGCACCCTATTTATAGAAAATGCTTAGAACACCAAAGCGTAAAATTTAATATAATATTAATATATATATTAAGATTTCTCATACCCACCTTCCTAGATCTGATCTCAGCTCATTATGCACATGTTGTAGCCCAAAACAAAAAAAAAAGTTTTATTTATTTAAAATATTTTAAACTTCCAAAAATCAATTATTTCTAGCTTCGAACTTTAATAATTCATAATGAATAGCCCTTCTAATAGAAAATTCGAATCTCATGAAGTTTTATAGGAAATTCAATTCTCTACAACTTTGCAGAAGAAAGTTTTTCCAAATTCCAAATGAAATTGACCGAAATCCACAAACCCAAGGATTTTACAGCTATAAACAAATTTCAAATAATAAATGGGGTCCAATCGACATGTTTAACATGTTTTAAACATTTATTGCAACAAAAATACTCTTCCTCCTCATATACTCATATATCCCACATTCATTGTAAAAATATCACCATTATTATATTATTAAAATATAATAATATATTTAAAAGAATTATTTTATCGTAAAAAGATAAAATTTCAATTTTCAACAATTGTCACATTAAAATTTTTCCCATCTATATCCACATAAAATCAATATTTTCCTCATCATATGAATCAATAATTAATTATTCACAAATAATATTACGTAATCACAATATCGACAACCAGCGCTCCCAGAAAGAGGGGCTTTCCAATAAGAATTTCTTCTTCTTGGCGCCATTGCAATTAGGTGACCAAACCTCTCCTTAGATGTAACTTTCTAGACATTGCCAATAATGTTATCTAATAATATTATTTAGATAATATGAATTATTGCTTCGATAATGAAAAATACCGTGTAATGACAATTATCAAACAACAAAGAATATAAAATATCAACGCAAAATAATTATTAACTCAATAAAATATCGAATAAAGAATTATCGTAACCATTATCGAGTAGTGCCTTCTTACGTAAGAATCAACAATTGGTGCAATACCGATGCTACACACGTGTTTTTAACCACCGGGTATTTTAACAAAGATTAATGGTAACAACTACGCCGTTATTTTTAAACCACTTATATTTGTCGCTTTCTTCATCCAATCGCTTTCAGCATGGGGCCCACATATGGTCACACTGGTCGCATTTAATATTCCCCATTTATTTAATATTCCACTTACCAAACTAATAATTCCCTCGGCAACAATTATAACCAACCACTTATTTTGAAATATTTATGTATTTTACCCCTAACTATCCACATTAATCAAATCAACCCTTACTATTTCAAAATAATAAATAGAGAAAATTAAATTTCATTAATAATAAGTTGGGGTCTTACAAGGTAAATGTGTTATTAACGACCGAAGTTAAGAATTATATTGTATGAATTTTGGGGTCGTTACACGAGTAGTATCATGCGACCTTCCCATTAGGGTTGGTGGTGGAAGAAGATGTGTGATTTTCTCTTTGAGTAGTCGGAAGAGCAAGAATATTATCGGCTTAATCCCCTAAGGGTGTGAACGTTCAAGGCGCTTTGCATCTCCACCTTTTAGGCAATGGAGGGTTTGAAGATTGTGCTTGGAAAGGGAATAGTTTCTCCTCCAGATAGGCATGTTACGACTACCTTTTTGACCTTGTATCAAGGAAACAACAACCTCCTCTTTCTTTTTATGGACCCTCTGGGGGTTATTTCCATAAGATCCGGATTGGATGTGCTCAGCAACTGCTTTAAGAGAGGCTAGGTCTTGAATCTTACCAGACTTCAATCCCATTTCAGCCATCTCTCTATGCTTGATCATTTCAGAAAATGGTTTGCCAATATCAGCTAAGACTCTTTCACAGAAAGAAGCTTCTTGTATGTCTATGAAAGTCATGACCATTTCTGATTCAGTCATGGAAGGAATAACTTGAGCAGCAAGGCGCCTCCACCTTTGAGCGTACTCTCTGAAAGACTCATTAGACTATTTCTTGACCTTGGTAATCAAGTACCAGTCAAGAGCTATCTAAAATTGAAAACTGTATTGAGTGAGGAAGGCATGAGCTAGCTCTTCGCAGCTATGGATCTTTGAATTGTCTAACTGTATACCATGAACCAAGCTTCTCCAAATAAATTCTTCCGCAATGTGCATTCTGAGCTTTTCGTTTTCCGCATAAGATCCAAGTTCTCCAATGAACACCTACAAATGTGTGTAAGGATCCCCTAATCCGTCATACTTTTCAAACTCAGGGGTTTTGAATTTCTCTGGATAATTAACACCAGGGGATATGCAAAGGCCAACATATGAAACACTTCCATGTGTTCCAATCCCTTTGAGAGAACATATAGTTTCTTCCATTTGAAGGACCTTCTTCCTGATATCATCGGCGTCTGGATCTCTTTTAAGATGGGTGTTTTCAGGGTCTTCGTTGGTCGTATCCAACTAAGGTTCTGGATTTGTTTTATCCAAACCTTGTGTTCCTCCTTGTGTGGAGGATTCTATATGTGTAGCCATCTTTGAGCCCTGGGTAGACTAATGCAATTCTTTAAGTAGGACAGCCAAATCTGTAATTTGTTGACTTAATCTGTCAAATTCTTCACGAGAAACGGGATTAGACTGGTCAGAAGAAGACATGATTAGTTGTAGGCTCGTGGCCTTTTTAGATTTTTAGCGGGTAACAGGCCCAATTGTTTCCCTACAAAAGACTTATGTTGTGACACCCCCAAAATAGGTATACATCACCCATCTTGGGTCGCCAGATACAAGGTACTAAATACAAATACAAACTAATTATACAACAGTCGTGTAAAATACGATAAAACATAAATTGAGAGTTTTAATAAGAATATTGTTATCTAGACAATATTCACACTCAAAGGAGTTCTCATTACATTTATTGTCACACTATTTAACAGAATAGTGAGGACTATTAATACTATCATCCGGACCGGTCACCCGCTCCCCCAACTAGTCCTGCCACGTTCTCATTTCCTCAAGAGAAACAAAGAAAAGAAAGGTGAGCTCAACTAGCCCAATAAAAAATATTATGACTAAGATAATGTAAAAGAATTTATCATTAGTCTTCAACAATGTTAAACTAATAAAATACAATAGACATCAAGTTTAACTGCATCGGAATAAGCAATCCATTAGAAGAGTCAAGTAGAGCATGATATCTACTATCTTTTATGATTTAAAATGTTTTCATTAGTTTTTATCAGTGAGACACAGCTTAATAAATAAACCACATCATTGAGTCATCCATACTCTATGGGCCAAGGAATATTCATTAAATTATCAATGGTCATGACTATACCGAATAATTCCTGGTCATAATCGTACCAAAAACTGTCTGTCAATACACTACAGGCCACTGAGGAATTTTACCACATCATTTATAACATTACAAGTCATGATTATACCGAATAATCCCTGGTCATAATCATACCAAGTCCATCTATGCACGTAAGCCAAAGATGACTTTCATCACAATATAAGCATGAGGATGATGACAATGACATAATAATTCAATAAAACAAGTTCAAGAATAAATTTTAAAGATTTATAAGTTAATTTATCCTAAACTCAATAATGTCCAAATTATCAACATGATACTGCTTTTTGGAGTAAAATTCAAGAATGCTCAGAAGAATATTTCCACGAAAAGATACTAGATGAAGCGCAAATATCAAGGATATTCCACTAATTTCATGGAATATAGAAGCCGAAATTTTAACCAAATGAGTATCGTAGAATATATGAAACGGCAATGGATTTTCACCCGCCATGCGATAATCCACGTAGACAGATCATTTCCATAATTTAATAAAAATGAATACGAAGGGTCATTCACCATGCATGTGGTAATCCATATGGACAGGTTATTCCAACAGAGTAATAAAGAATGGAATAACAGAAGAATTCACTATGCATGTGATAAACCGCACAACCAGGTTATTTCAATAGAATAATAAATAATAGAACAGTGTCACGCGTAAAACGCACCGGCGGTGATATTCCAACAGAATAATAAATAATGGAACCAGGTCATCCGTAAGCGCATGCATGTGATATTCCAAATGTAATAATAAAGAATGGAATAACAAAAGATTTCACCGTGCATGCGATAGGCCATGCATGCATGAGTTATTCCAAATGTAATAATAATAATGGAACCATGTCAATGCGTAATAATGCATGCATACGATATTCCAACAGAATAATAAAGAATAGAATAACGTAAGAATTTCACCATGTATGCGGTACTTTTTGCATATACAAAGTTATTCCAATGAATAATAAGGAATGGAATAACAAAAAATTTCTCCATGTGTGTGGTACATCGCATATACGAGTTTATTCAAATAGAATAATAAGGAATGGAATAATGAAGTTCTCTTCATGAATACTGAAACAAATAATACCCCTTACCTTAGAAGAAACTGGATATAAGAGTAGTGAAGTAGCAGAATACTTTTCTTCTTTCTCTCTATAGTTTTTCTCTCTAGAGTTTCAGTGAATTTGTAAGAAATAATGAAGGAATGAGCTTCTATTTATAGGAAAATGGACTGAATAGTAACTAATTCATGAACAGTCAAGAATGATTTACTTTTAAACTAGATGATCCCATATTAATTTACTATAAAGATTAATAAAATATTCTAATAAAACAAAATTTTTAAATAAAATATAATATATTCTATTTATAATCTAATAAAACGAATAACTTTATAAAAGTATTCATTTTTATATAAAAAGATTTTACTATCTGAAACACTTTCTGCAGTACTTATACAAACACTATGCATAATAGAATATTATATATTCTATTTATAGTCTAATAAAATGAATAACTTTATAAAAGTATTCAATTTTATATAAAAAGATTTTACTATCGTAAGATCGCATGCATAATAGAATATTATATATTCTATTTATAGTATAATAAAACGAATAACTTTATAAAAGTATTCATTTTTATATAAAAAGTTTTTTGTTTTATTACATTTATAATAATAATAAAACAAAACTTATCACCTTTATTATAATTCACAATATTAATCGACCAGGTTGTTTCCAGGAAAGAGGGGTCTTTCCAATAAGGATTTCTCCATATTGGCGCGCAATTAGGTGACCAAACCTCTCCTTGGTAGAACTTCTAGACATCGTTAATATTGCAAATAATAATATTAATAACTTTGTTATCTCAATTATTGATTTAATAATATGTAAAATATCGATAATAATTGAATCAAATAACGTGAGATACTATGCAACAATTATTGTAACAATAATTGAACAAAACTGAGTGACTTCTCACGTAAGCATCAATAATCAATATCGTGTGCTACTATGCAATCACGCTACGAATTCATCATACTTTTAACACCGGGTGTTTCAGCAGCTTAATGGTAAAACTTTTGTCGTTATTTTCATAAAAATATTTTTGTCATTTTCAATCCTGATAATTACATTGTAGGGTCCACATAATTGTCTTGCAATCATTTAATATTCCCCCGTTAAAACAAATATTCCCCGACCAATCGAATATTATATAAATACTTGCATACTTTTCAAAATTTCTAAATATTATCCACAACTATAACATTATATAAAATTTACTTCATAATATTTAAAAATGATATTTATTGAAAATTCATCTTTATTCATAAAAGTTGGGGTCTTACATATGTAGTTTAATCTTAAGGATAATGTAAATGCTATCATAATGTGCCCTTTTTAGGAATATGGTCCTGCAAAAATGGGAGTTATTTGATAGCATGTCATGTATGCATAAATATTCTTCATATTTTCCATTACATAAAGATGGACATGAAATAAAATTACAAGTAAATGATTTTACAAGTGAAAATAGAAAGCATGAAGATACTTTCCTCCACGTTTGGTTTATCAGAGGCTGACCTATCTTAGGGTTACTCTCGCGACTTTTTGGCATGAAGGTCCCCAGATCATCGCAATCTACTTGACGGGAAGTTAATCCGGTCTTTCAACTGGAGCGAATCTGGGTGGTGCCTTTCCTGAGCCTCGTTGAAATTAGTCTCCTTACGAGTCTAGTAATCAAACAATGACAGGATAGCCTTCTGGTGGAGGAACCACACAACATACATTCACATACAACGTGTCTCACCGTTTATGAGAATGATGACATGTGCGAAGTACTAATATCATTGATAGATATATTGCAGTGTAGTAAGTAAAATGCATTCGTACACATTCATCGTAAATGTAAATGCAACATTCACACACAAGCATATAACAGTTTTGAAAAACTTGTAGTAGCGGATTAAGCCCTCTTACTGGAGTCCCCAACAGAGTCGCCCCCTGTCGACATCGGGATTTTTATCTATCCATTTTTCGTTACTTGTTCTTTCGTGTTCTCATATTATGCGAGATTTGTTTGAAATAATAAGTGAAAAAAAGGTCTGACATGTGTAATGTCAATGATTTGATTGTAAGAGTCTCTAGTTGGTGTTTTTAACTGGTTGCACCAACCCAACCGAGAAAAGGTTTGCACATTGACCCAGTGATGTAACACTATTAAAAGGGTCTATGAAACAGAGATTCATTTGGGTTCGGGGGGCTTGAATATGTAGAGGGAAGGTGTTAGGCACCCCCCGACATCTGTGTTACCACGTTAACCGCCACATTTCAAGAAACTGTTATATGAATGTGTGTTTGTGTGTGTGGATTAATGTGCAACTTATTTGGAAGTAGTGCGAGGCCTCGTTCGCACCTATATACAAAGGGTTTGAATTTGTAGAAAAATTAAGTTTTAAACATGATATAAAGTGAAGTTTTGTAAAAAGAGGTTTTTCAAACCCTGTGCTCAATAGTAAATTAAGTTTTAAACATGATATAAACTTTTCCATTTGCTTTTATTTTCGAGATGTGAGGCATCTTCGAGAAAATAATATATAGCAATGCCGAACTCCTCATGGGCATGACATCCATCTAAGGAAATTCAAACACTGTAAATAATGTACAAGTCGCCATACAATTTGAAAATGTCCATCATGAACCAGATCTAGATTCAATGGACTCAATCATGATCACATGATTCCTAGGCACACATGATGTCATGCTTTATATGAGCGATGGCAGTTATATATATATATATATATATATATATATATATATATGACATGATAAACCACCACAAAGCACCTCCACGGGGATCGAAATGTAAATATATAAAAGGCGGTAAATATATCTATATATATATATATATATATATATATATATATATATGGACATGATCAACCACCACGAACCACCTCCATGGGGATCGAAAAAGTAAATAAAATCGTAAAAGATTTATCAACTACCACAGTAAGTAAACTCCAAATAGGAACTAAATGTAAAGAAAGCGATAAAGGCCTCAAGTAAACTCCGGGCTGATGTAAATGTAAATAAATAAATAAATAAATATATATATATATATATAAGCAAGTAAATGCTCCAGACATAAGTCTAGGCTCAATCGAGGCATAACTCGATAATGTTAGTCCATATATAAAATATATACATATATAAGTATATATATACAAACAGAAATGAAAATCACGGACCAAAGTCCGGGCATACACACACAACACGACTCTCAACGTGAAGAATAGTGTGTGCAAAGATGAATAGAAAGGCTTTATAGAGTGTGAGAAGGCTTAAAGTGGGCTGCCAAAGCAGGCTTCTATGACACTAGATGGATAAATACTCAGCTCCGGCCGGTAAAATATAGTTATATGTGAGCTAACAGGGGTTTAAAATGAGAAAGCACTCAATATGGGTTGTGTACAGAGCAAATTGGACAGGGCTTCCTCGCCACTTTTATCTTACAAATGGCCACCCTAAGACATCTATTTATAGAGGGGGGAGCCGCAGGTGTACCTGCAGCAACCGCAAATACACCTGCGGCTACCCGTGGTGCCCCGGGCTCCGCGGGTCCTGTCTTCTTGAATTACGTGCACTCATGCACTATGATGTCCGTTCAAACTTGCAGAACTTCAATCTGAGCATCCGAACGAGGTGTACAAGACCATCTTTGGACTTCTTTTGTCGAGAGTCACGTAATGACATGGATTAGAGGTTGTACGAAGTCAGAAAGAGGGGACCATGCTCATGGTCTTCAAGCTTCAAATTCTTTCTGTTGTGTTGCCACGCGTAATAGTCACTCGGGATTGGAACTCTTTGGCTCTTGTGGGACATTGTTGTGTAAAAATATATGTATGAAATGTTGACACCACACGCTGGGGTTTGAGGTGGCAAGATGATGATTTTACTCCTCACCGGGGTTATCTCCGGTTTGGGCTAATAGCAGACGTTGCTCAGGGTTACATCTGAGAATGGACTGCTGCAAGTGTTTGAATTCTACAAAGTCATCTGTAAGTGTACCTGTCTTCCCTGTGTTATCTCCGGGTCTTTGGTATGAGTGCCTCGACGGTAGGTCTGAGATTGAAGTTGATCGCATGCATTTGAAACAAGCATTTCTGGAGTTATCGTCGAAACTGCAACAACACTCCTTGGGGTTATCTCCAAGGATTAAACTCGGGGTTATCTCCGAGATTGGAATTGATAATCCTGATGTGTGTTCTGGGGTTGAAACTGAACTTCTGGTAGTATCCAGAATGGATGTGAGCAGTCTTCCAGGATTATCTCTGAAAGACGAATCTGCCCTCCTACAATGTTAATAACAGGTGTGCAAAAAATTTTGAGTGTCTACAAATACCTTCTAATGATAAAAAGTATCAAGTAGTGCAATAAAATCACAAGTGATTTTAATACCGAAATAATTAAATATCTGTGTATTCCAGAAATTGGAAAAGAAGTTATATATGCACACTAGATATATAATATGAAATAATATGATAAGGTGGTTATGTGCATATACCCGGACAATAATACTTAACTGCGTTATTTTATTACGTGTATTTAATGTACATGGGTTATATGATGTGGGTACATAAATAATCCCCAAATTTCCTTTGTGTAGTAGCAGCAACACATTTATATTATATTATGGGAATTATAGTGTCCAAACCAAGCCTTAGAATAACAAATACTGAGATTATGCTCTTATCCCAAATTGAGTGTCATCAAAGTACATGAACAGTGGACAAAAGCTAGTTTACGTATTCTTCAAGTGGCTAATCTTAGGTGATCATTTGCTAGCCAATGGCAGGTGGTGGGTTTCTCAACCACTCCTTAGCAACTAATGTGTCTTTCCTTTGCACCATGAGCTCCAACATTAGGATAATGTGATTATCTAGTTCATAGTTCCCTTATAAATACATGCTCCAAATTCAGATTTTGTGTAGTTGATAAGTTGTTGTTAGCCTAAATAGAGAGTTCTAAGTTACTGAGCATTGTAGAAACATACTCAGAGGGTAGGAGGTTCAATCCAAGCTTAAGAAGGTATAAGTTCTAACTATGCTCTTGAAATGGGCCTTGTTTGATTATTGAAATTTCTTGAATTCATTTGTTAATTGATATGAATAAGCATGTTATAAGGTGTGTAAGAAGTTTTCTAATATGAAGTTTAAAATGTTCTTATGATGGTTAGAATCCATTTAGAATGATAATCATATCTTTAGTAATGAAGTTTCGTCGGAATTCACACGATTGGACGATAATCACCGAATTCGTGAAATTTTCGGAATGGAAGTCGAATTTTGTGTTTGAACTTGGAAACGTTGGTTTTCGATGGAGACAAATCATATTTGGAATTATAGAGTTGCGGACTCAAAAATGATCGGATTCCGACTTAGAACAAAGAAATGAGCGTTGAACGCTCACGAATGTTTACCATTTTCGTTCAAAAATGAACTAATAGGTTAATTTTGAGTAAACAAAGTCAAATAGAAAAAATTCTTGCATGAACACGTAGAGTATGTAATTTGTTAACCGTATGCTTTTGAACGAGCCAATTCAGACTTATAACGAAGAAGTTATGCGTCTAGGAATTTTGCAAAGATGAAAATATGTCAAAGCTATCTGAGGCACAGAGTTGGCGGTATGCCAACCCAAGGTAAAAATGGTGGTGGCTGCAAATACGAAAGCACGAAGGTCACAACCTTCTGCAGAGTCACGTCGCTACACGGCCTAGTGTGTTGTATGTGGTAGCGCTTGATCTTGACCTCGACCATCACTTATTGAAACTTCATGTATGCAACGTTATTATTCAAAGAAGACCGGCGCCAATAACGCCGCACTTAAGAGATGCATTGTAAGACCACAACTTATTATAAATGACATTTAATTTCCTCTATTTATTATTTTAAAATAGTAAGGGTTGATTTGATTAATGTGGTTAGTTATGGGTAACATGCGCAAATATTTTAAATAAGCAAGTGGTTATAAAATATTCATTGTTTTCGGGGAATATTCATTTGGTCGTGGAATATTCTTTCATTGTTGGGAATATTCGCAAATGACGGACGCAGATCCTTATATTGGGCCCCATAACGGAAAGCGATTGGATGAAGAAAACGACAAGTATACGTTATTTATAAATAACGGCGTAGTTGTTACTATTAATACTGTTAAAATATTCGGTGGTTAAAACACAGTAGCACATGGTATTGCCCCAATTATTGATTCTTACGGCACTACTCAATAATTGTTACAGTAATTACTGTTCAATATTTTATTTTATTGATTCAATAATTGCTACGTTGATATTTTATATTATTGTTGTTTTATTAATTGTCACTACACAGTATTTTTCATTATCAAAGCAATAATTCATATTATTTGAATAATATTATTAGATAACATTATTGGAAATGCCTAAAAAGTTCTGTCTAAGAAGAGGTTTGGTCACCTAATTGGGCGCCAGTAAGGAAAAATCCTTATTGGAAATCCCCCTATTTCTTGGGAACAGCCTGGTTGTCGATATTGTGACTCTATAATATTATCTGTGAATAATTAATTATTGATTTATATGATAAGGAAAATATTCATTTTATGTGGATATAGATGGAGAAAATTTTTTAATGTGACAATTGTTGAAAATTGATATTTTATCTTTTTTGATAAAATAATTCATTTAAATATATTATTATATTTTAAAAATATAATAATGGTGATATTTTTACAATGAATGTGGGATATATGAATAAATGAGGAGGAATAGTATTTTTGTTACTAAAAATATTTAAAATATGTTTTTCATGTTTGTGGACCCCATTTCTTGACTAAAATTTCATTATAGCTTGTAAAATCGTCCGTATGTGGATTTTGGTCAACTTCGACTTGGAATTTGGAAAAACATTCTTCTGCAAAGTTGTAAATAATTAAATTTCCTATGGAATGGACATAAGATTCCAATTTTTCTGATAAAAGGGCTATTTATTATGAATTATTGAAGTTCCGAAGTTTCAGAATTATTCATTTTTGAAGTTTTAATTGTTTTATTTAAGAAAAATATTTTTCTTATTTATTGTGGGTGGGTGGCTGATGTTGTGGGCTGGTGGTGTGCGTAGGAAGTTAAGAAAAATTATATTATTATTATTATTATATTAAATTTTTTGCTTTGGTGTTCTAAGCATTTTCCTATAAATAGGGTGCTTAGGTTAGAATTGAAAATCATGCCAGAAACTATAGAGTTTTCTCTCTATATTATCGAGCATATTCTTGTGAGTATTTTGATACTTTGAGTGTTGTTATACGGTACAAGTTCCTTCAAAGACTATATCCAATATTCCAATCCAAGTCTTTGTCTTTTCGGTAAGTGATATTATTTTTTTATAAATGATATTATTTCTTTCAATATCATTATGCCTTTAATATTGGTAAGATTTTTTTGTGAAATTCTTGTCTTTTAGTGTCGGGTTACTATTCACGTATATAGCACTATTCACGTATACTGACATTCATTCACGAATACTGACACTATTAACAAAAAATTAAATTTTCATTTTTTTTTTATCCAAGATATCTATTATGGATACTAGCTTTGATTGTATCCAAGTTTTGATCATTCTTGAATTTTACTTCACTATGGTTATTTATGAAGTATTTTCGAACTAGGATTGTTTAAAGTACGAATCCTTAATATTTGTTCTTTTATTTCACTGGATTCGTTTTCTTCAAAATATTTTTCATCATCCTCAGTCTTAAATGATTATATTACTGAATATCTTTGGCCTGTACTGCAAAGATGAATGATTTTCTGATGAATATCTTTGGCCCGTAGTGCAAAGATGAACAGGTGTTGAGATGAACATGACCAACTGATAAATATCTTTGGCCTATAGTGCAAAGAGAATATTTGATTCAAGATGTATATTGATTGATGTTACAGGGATAAAATATTGATGATGGACTTTTAAATTAATAGATAATAGTAGATTTTCATTCTCTATGTAACTCTTCTCTGAATTATTAATTCCGCTGTGAATATTGATCTAAAACTTGTTGTCTATTATATTCTCTCAGATTTTTTCCTGTTGAAGACTAACGATAATTTGTTCTATATTATCTTAGTCATAATATTCTTTATTGGGCTAGTTGAGCTCACCCTTTTCCTTTTTGTTCCATTGTTCGTCTTAGGAGGCGAGAATGTAGCGAGTACTAGTCGGGGAATAGAATGATGGTTCTAGAAGTTGTCTTAGTAGTCCTCACTATTTTGTAAAATAGTGTATCAATAATAGTAATGAGGACTTATTTGAGTGTGGATATTGTCTAGATGACAATATTTTTATTTAAACTCATTATTTATGTGTTGTCGTATTTTGGACGACAATTGTATTAATAAAGTTGTAGTTGTTTCTGTACCATGTATTTTGGCGACTCGGAATGGGTGTTGTATACCTATTTTGGGGGCGTCACAGTTGTATTATCGCTCGAGGATATGGTCTCTCATGAGATCGGGGAATAGAACTAGGGAGGGAGAGATGAGTAAATCCTTCCACAGTGTGTCCTACCTAAGCTTATTTGTTGGTTGGTAAAAATATAGGGATATTATGTGATATGTTGATTTCTTTAATTAACCCTTGTTTTATGGCAGTATTTGAGAATGTCAACCGAGAATGTTAATAGTGGAGTAAATGAGACTGTGGAGACTCCTTTACCCACCAATGAGGAAAACGTGCAACAGGCCAACAATGTTCCTCCTATAAACAACACAACTGATCAGACGATGAACGATGGAATTTTTAGAAGCTTTTTACAGTTCATGCAAAATCAGACGAAGGAGAATCGTGTACAAAATACAGGTGGAAATGATAGCAATGCACGGTTTGTCATAGCCAAACAGTTCAAAGAGTTAGGACTACCAGAATTCCGGGGAAAGCCTGATCCGATTAAGGCGGAGACGTGGGTCAACCAAATTACCAAGATATTCGACATCTTGGGATGCACGATTGAACAGAATGTTCCATTCGCCACTTTTATGTTCCGTAATGAGGCATATTCTTTGGTGGGAATCGTGAAGCGTATCCATCCAACTTTTCAAAGAAGTCTTGGGAGACATTTCAGAAACTGTTCAATGACAAGTACTTTCCTAAAAGTATTCGTCATATGAAGGAGGTGAAGTTTATTAGACTGGAGCAAAACAACATGACGGTGTCCCAGTACGAGGCGAAGTTCGCAGAGTTATCCAGGTTTGCACCTCATTTGGTGCAGAATGAGGAACGTATGACACGGATGTTTCTGAGAGGTTTGAAACCCAACATACGTCAATATCTCATTTCTCATAAGTTTTCTCTATATACAGATGTTGTCAACATGGCTCAATTATTAGAGTGAGATAACGAGTACGTTCAACCGAGGGACCACAACCAAGGTCATACCGGTGACAGCAGTCATCGGAACAACGATAACCAGCGGGGAAAGAAAATACGCTCAAAAGTGGTAACCACTCTGGTGGTAATCATGGTCATCATAATAGAAGAATGGAGTCGAGAGGGGATTTTAAAAATAGAAGGTACAACAATGACAATGCGAAGACATCAACATCAGCAGCAACTGGTTCTAAGAGAGGAGAACGACCGTCGGTCGTATGCTATAAATGCAGAAAAGAGGGACATATCAACCCAAACTGTGCACAACTGTTCAAGGTATGCTATAATTGTGGAAAGGAAGGACATATCGCTCGAGATTGTACGGTAGCAAAACCAAGTCCAGTGGGGATGGTTACTCAAAAGGCTATCCCGGAAAAGTCAAAGTCAATTGTTCCTGAAAGAGAATTTGTTGTGACTGGTCAAAATGCAAGGAACGCAAACGAGGTGATCACGGGTAAGCTAATCATAAATTCTTGCGAAGTTTATACATTACTAGATACCGGTGCTACCCATTCATTTATCTTTCCTACTTGTGCTCAACGTTTAAACTTGACTCCGGAGAAATTAGACTTTGACTTATCTATGGAGACTTTGTCAGGAGAAACTTTCATCACATCCACTTTTTATAAATCTTGTTTGATCCAAGTTGACACCATCATATTACCTGTTGATCTTATCTCTTTAAAGATACTTTCATTTGACGTGATTTTAGGGATTGATTGGTTAACTACTCATCATGCCAAAATTGATTTGTTTCGTAAGGTTGTTAGTTTTCATATTCCTAACCAACCTGTTATGCGAATTCAAGCGACTAAACTACTAAAATCAATCACTACCATATCAAGCCATAAAGCCATTCGTTTATTGAAAAATGGATGTCAAGCTTTCTTAGCCCGTGTTATGAATTTGAATAAAGACACTTCATATTTGAATAATATTTCTGTTATTAGTGAATTTCCTGATGTATTTCCTGAAGAACTTCCCAGTCTACCCCTAGAACGTGAAGTTGAATTCTTTATTGACCTTGAACCTAGTACAAAGCCCATCTCTAAAACCCCATATCGAATGGCTCCTATTGAACTTCAGGAGTTAAAGGTCCAACTATAGGAGTTATTGGACATCGGTTTCATTCGTCCTAAGACATCTCCTTGGGGTGCTCCTGCTTTTATTCAGTAAGAAGAAAGACGGGGAGTATGCGACTTTGTATTGACTACCGAAATTAAACCATGTCACTATCAAGAATAGGTATCCGCTACCTCGTATTGATGACTGTTTGACCCGATTACAAGGAGCACAATTCTTTTCAAAGATCGATCTTCATTCTCGGATATCATCAGTTGAAGATTAGAACTGAGGATATTCCAAAGACTGCCTTCAGAACTCGGTATGGACATTATGAATTCTTAGTCATTTCTTTTTGATTGACTAATGCTCCTGCGACTTTTATGGATATGATGAACCGAGTATTCAAGGAATATTTGGATCAGTTCGTTATTGTCTTTATTGATGATATCCTCATATATTCCAAAAGTCGTGAAGATCATGAGCACCATTTGAAGCTGGTATTCCAAAGCCTTCGTGAAAACAAGCTTTATGCCAAGTTGAAGAAATGCGAGTTCTGGCTTGAGGAAGTAGCATTCCTTGGGCACGTGGGGTCAAAACATGGAGTATCTGTTGACCCGGCGAAGATTGAAGCAATACAAAGTTGGGAGCAACCAAAGTCGGTGACCGAAGTACGTACTTTTCTGGGCTTAGTTGGTTATTATCGAAGATTCGTGGAAGGGTTTTCTCGAATCTACTCCGTTAACTCAGTTGACTTCGAAGGATACAAAATTCGTATGGAGCGAGGAATGCGAAAAGAGTTTTCAAGAGCTCAAGAGGAGACTCATTTCGGCATCTATTCTGACAATACCATCTGGTTCGGATGGATTTGTTATCTACAGCGATGCTTCGAGCAAAGGGTTAGGATGTGTTCTCATGCAACATGGGAAAGTCATAGCCTATTCCTCACGACAACTTTAAGAATATGAGAGGAATTATCCTACTCATGATCTATAGTTGGCAGCAGTCATTTTCGCGCTAAAGATCTTGAGGAACTATCTATATGGGGAGAAAGTTGAGATATATTCAGACCATAAAAGCCTCAAATATTTCATCACCCAAAATGAACTAAACATGCGGCAACGACGTTGGCTCGAGCTATTGAAAGATTACGACCACACCATTCAATACCATCCTGGAAAAGCGAACTTGGTAGCTGACGCGTTGAGTAGAAGATCATATGCGGGGACGAGTGCATTGTTGTTAACACAAAGGCCCATTTTGTGTGATTTACAAAAGATGAAGATAGAATTCAAGACTCTGGGGACCCATGCGATGATGTCAAGTATACCCATAGAACCGACTTTAATCAAAAAAGTTAAAGTTGCTCAAGCCACAGACCCGGAGCTGATGCATATGAAGAAGAAAGTACAAGAAGGTGTTATTCCAAAAGCAAGAATCGATGAAGAAGGAATACATCGAGTCCACTCCAGACTTTGTGTTCCTAATGACTCTGATTTGAAGAACAAGATTATGATGGAGGCACACAATACACCGTTTGCAATCCATCCTGGAATTACCAAAATGTATCGTGATCTTAGACATACATTTTGGTGGAACAATATGAAGAGAGAGATTGCAAAGTTTATCTCGAGGTGTTTAACTTGTCAACGTGTAAAGGCGGAACATCAAGTGCATAAGGGTCCATTGCAACCACTTGAGATTCCAAAATGGAAGTGGGAACACATTACCATGGATTTCGTTACGGGTCTTCCCACGGTTTCTCAAGGCATAAATGCTATTTGGGTTATTGTTGATAGATTAACCAAGTCTACTCATTTCTTGCCTATACGGGAGACTTATTCCCTTGAACATCTTACTTGTATGTATGTAAATGAGATTGTGAGATTGCATGGCATGCAGTATCCATAGTTTCAGATCGTGACCAAAGATTCACTTCACGATTTTGGGTTAGCTTGAAAAAAGTTATGGGCACGGATTTACGATTCTGATTCGCTTGAGCGCCACCATCCTCAAACGGATGGACAATCAGAGAGGACTATTCAAACTCTTGAAGATCTCTTAAGACTATGTGTCCTAGACTTCAAAGGGAGTTGGGATAAGTATTTACCATTAGTGGAATTCTCCTACAACAATAGTTATCAGGCAAGTATAGGTGTGGCTCCATTTAAAGCATTATATGGACGAAAGTGTCGCTCTCCAGTATATTGGGATGAGGTGGGTGAAGCAAAATTGTTGGGACCAGAGTTGGTACGTATTACTATAGAAAAGATCCAAATGATTCTACAACGTATACAGATGGCACAGGATCTACAAAAGAGTTATGTGGATCTTCATCGAAAGGACGTGGAATTTAATATTGAGGATCATGTATTTTTGTGCGTCGCTCCATGGAAGGGAGTTACAAGATTTGGGAGAAGAGGAAATGTGGCATATAAACTCGCGTTACCTCCAAGTATGTCTCGTGTTCATAATGTTTTTCACATATCTGTGTTTCGTAAATGTGTGAAAGACCCGAACCACGTTATTAAGTTAGAACCGGACGAAATAGTCGAAGACTTAACGTATGAAGAGGTACCTGTCAAGATCTTGGATAGAAAGGTGCCTGTCCTACGCACAAAGTTCATACCACAAGTCAAAGTTTTGTGGAGGAATCATGCTATAGAGGAAATGACCTGGGAGTTGGAAATGGAAATGAAAGCGAGGTATCCTCACCTTTTCGAAACACCAGGTACGTACGTCAATTTCGAGGATGAAATTTCATAAGGAGGGGAGGTTGTAAGACCCCAACTTATTATAAATGAAATTTAATTTCCTCTATTTATTGTTTTGAAATAGTAAGGGTTGATTTGATTAATGTGGTTAGTTATGGGTAACATGCGCAAATATTTTAAATAAGCAAGTGGTTATAAAATATTCATTATTTTCGGGGAATATTCATTTGGTTGTGGAATATTCTTTCTATCAGGAAATATTCGAATGACGACGTGGCAAGATCCTTGTGTAGGGGGCCCATAACTAAAAAGCGATTGGATGAAGAAAACGACAAGTATAAGTTGTTTATAAATAACAGCGTAGTTATTCTTATTAATACTATTAAAATACTCGGTGGTTTAAAACACACGTGAAGACACAGTATTGCACTAATTATTGATTCTTACGTAGAAGGCACTACTTAATAATTGTTACAGAATTATTGCTCAATATTTTATTTTATTGATTCAATAATTGCTACGTTGATATTTTATATTATTGTTGTTTTATTAATTGTCACTACACAACATTTTCCATTATCAAAGCAATAATTCATATTATTTGAATAATATTATTAGATAACATTATTTGAAATGCCTAGAAAGTTATGTCTAAAGAGAGGTTTGGTCACCTAATTGCGCGCCAATAAGGAAAAATCCTTATTGGAAATCCCCCTCTTTCCTGGGAACAGCCTGGTTGTCGATATTGTGACTCTGTAATATTATTTGTGAATAATTAATTATTGATTTATATGATAAGAAAAATATTCATTTTATGTGGATATAGATGGAGAAAATTTTTTAATTTGACAATTGTTGAAAATTGATATTTTATCTTTTCTGATAAAATAATTCATTTAAATATATTATTAAATTTTAATAATATAATAACGGTGATATTTTTACAATGAATGTGGGATGTATGAATAAATGAGGAGGAAGAGTATTTTTGTTACTAAAAATATTTAAAACATGTTTTTCATGTTTGTGGACCCCATTTCTTGACTGAAATATGATTATAGACAATAAAATCGTCCGTTTGTGGATTTCGGTCAACTTCAGCTTGGAATTTGGAAAAACTTTCTTCTGCAAAGTTGTAGATAATTAAATTTCCTATGGAATGGACATAAGATTTGAAATTTTATGATAAAAGGGCTATTTATTATGAATTATTGAAGTTCTGAAGTTTCAGAATAATTGATTTTTGAAGTTTTAATTGTTTTATTTAAGAAAAATGTTTTTATTATTTATTTTGGGTGGGTGGCTGATGTTGTGGGCTGGTGGTGTGCGTAGGAAGTTAAGAAAAATTATATTATTATTATATTAAAATTTCTATTTTGGTGTTCTAAGCATTTTCCTATAAATAGGGTGCTTATGTTAGAATAAAAAATCTACTATTAAAAATCTACTTTGATAATAGTAGATTTTCATTCGCTACGTAACTCTTCTATGAATTATTAATTCCGCTGCGAATATTGATCTGAAACTTGTTGTCTATTATATTCTCTCAGATTTTTTCCTGTTGAAGACTAACGATAATTTGTTCTATATTATCTTAGTCATAATATTCTTTATTGGGCTAGTTGATCTCACTCTTTTCCTTTTTGTTTCATTGTTCTTCTTAGGATGCGAGAATGTAGCGAGTACTAGTTGGGGAATGGAATGATGGTTCTAGAAGTTGTCTTAGTAATCCTCACTATTTTATAAAATAGTGTATCAATAATTGTAAGGATGACTTTTTTGAGTGTGAATATTGTCTAGATGACAATATTTGTATTTAAACTCACAGTTTATGTGTTATCGTATTTTGCACGACAATTGTACTAATAAAGTTGTAGTTGTTTCTGTATCATGTATTTTGTCAACTCAGAATGGGTGTTGTATACCTATTTTGGGGGCGTCACATGCATAGTAAGGAAGGTTTACAAGTAGAGAAATAATTGTAACAGTTTATCAAAGAAGTAAAGATTAATTTTAACATTATAAGGTATTGTTAAACCTTAAGGTATGATGACTAAATGTTAATGATAATGAATTGAACATGAAATAAGAACAATGTGAACCATATCGAAAAAGTAGAACCAACAGTAAAAAATCTAAGTTATGTTTAGATTGAGAAGAAGGGTAAGATTCATTAGGAACCATGTATGTTCATTCATGACCTAATGTGTTATGTGATGTTATCATTTACTGTAGAGACTTAAAGACTTAATCGAAAACGTGTTGTAACTGTAGCAGACACTGAAGGCAAGTATTCTAACCCTTGTTTTAGTTCAATCTGGACAAGCTTTGTAATTAATATATCCTTACGCATGAAGTATTGTATGATGAAGTCAAAGCCAATTCTTTCGGCTATACTTATATTATATTTCTATCAAAGCATGGTCAATGTCTACCAAGTTATATTGGTGTGGTTTTCTAACAAAGATTGAGTATGCTAAAAATGTTTTGTCGACAAACGACAGGCACATGAGGTTGCCACAACTTAAATGTACATACGTTCAATGGATGTAGTTTTGATCAATATAGAGTACTATAGGCTGATCACCTAGACGTGATCGTAAGAAATGTCGGACTTACGAACTTAGTGTCGGGATGTCCTTTTCAAAAGAAATTATGAAATGCTCAAGGTCTTGGAGCGGAATTGATTTTTTACTGAATATTGCTGTTGTAAAATATTTTGAAGGAAAAGAAGTGCTATTTTGAATTATCGATAGTACTTTCTAACTATTGTTCAATTATCGAGGATATATGATTCCTATGTTTCAAAGATGTTGTTTATTAGAATTGTCATTCTTGCTGAGCTAGTCATGCTCACTCTTGCTTGAACCATATGAACACAGCTAAGATCGAATGAACCGAAGGCTCTGGCAAGGATAAGGGCAAGCCGAAGACAAACCCGTAGAATACTTATGTAATAGTATAGGGTGAATGATTGTAATATATTTGATATTATGACAAGAACTATGTAATGGTTATAAAGAACCTTGGGAAATGTTAATATTATTTTAAATATATAGAAGACATATTCGTTGTATTTAGCCTTTTCAATTGAATGTATGTGTGAATGGTAGTACCATGTAGCACCATCTGTCGGGTTGGAAGATACCCAAATTTGGGAGTGTCACAGAAATCTGAATTAAAATAATCCAGTGGAAAAACAATAATGTTCTATCCTGGTCAACGGTCTTTTGAAATCTGTGTCTAGTTGAGTTAAATAGCTTTGACAGTTTTTAAATAACATATAAATACCTGAAAAACTAGTAGGTATATGTGACGCCCCCAAAATAGGTATACATCATCTATTCTGAGTTGTCAATACATGGTACAGAAACAACTACAACTTTATTATTACAACAAGTAAACTGCGTGAGTTTGAATACAAATATTATTTTCTAGATAATATCTATACTCAAATAAATCCTCATCACATTTATTGATACATTATTTTACAAAAATGGTGAGGACTACTAAACAATCCTTTCTAAAACCTTCATTCCATACCCCGACTCGTACTCGCTTATATTCTCGCCTCCCGAGAAAAATGGAACAAAAAGGAAAAGGGTGAGCTCAACTAGCTCAAGAAAGAATATTATGACTAAGATAATATACAACAAATTATCGTTAGTCTTCAACAGGAAAAATCTAATAGAATACAATAGACAACAAATTTTAAATCAATATTCATGAAGTGAAATAATAATTCATTAGAAGAGTTAAGTAGAGAATGCAAACTACTATCTTCTATGTATGAATTTAAAAGTTCATCGCCTATCTTTTATCCCCGTAACATCAATCAATATACATCCGAATCAAATATTCATCTTTGCACTACAGCCAAAGATATTCATCATTGGTCATGTTCATTTAAACACTGCTCATCTTTGCACTACGGGCCAAAGATATTCTTCGAAAATCATTCATCTTTGCACTACAAAAGCCAAAGATATTCTTAAGAAATCATTCATCTTTGCACTACTGGGCCAAAGATATTCCATAATATCATCATTTAAGATCGAGGATGATGAAAATATTTTTTTTAAAGAAACGAATCCAAATGAAACAAAATGACAAGGATTAAGGATTAAGGATTCGTACTTGGTTTTATCCACGTCCAAAAAAATACCTCAAAAGTAATCATAGTGGTGTAAAATTCAAGAATGATCAAAAACATGGATACAATCGAGTTAGTATCCGAGAATAGATGTTTTAGACGAAAAGAAGAAATTTTATTTTTCTATGAATAAGATCAGATATCGTGAATAAAGTCCAGATATCGTTAATAGTCTTTATACGTGAATAGTAGCTCAGACACCAAAAGATAGAAATTCTACAAAAACATCTTCACGCTTCATGAATAGTACTCGTGAATAGTAACTCGTGAATAAGAACTCATGAATAAGAACTTCATGAATAGTAACTCATGAATAGTAACCCATGAATAGTAACCCGATATGAAAAAATTCCAAATTTGATAAAACTTCAGATCAACATTTCAAAGATAATGATATTGAAGAAATAATATCATTACTGAAAAAATAATATCCCTTACCTCGAAGATCAAGATTTTCTAGCTAGAATAACGGGTATAGTCTTTGAAGGAACTTGCACCGCCTAGCAATACTCAAAGTATACTCAAAATACTCACAAGAATACGCCGATAATATAGAGAGAAAACTTCAGTTTAATGTGATTTTCAATTCTAACCTAAGCACCCTATTTATAGAAAAATGCTTAGAACACCAAAGCGAAAACTTAATAAAATAATAATATTTTTTAAAATATTCAAGCCCACCTTAGAAATCTGATTTCAGATCATTTATAACACATGTGAGCCACTCAATTACAACAAAAAACGTTTTTCTTACAAAAAATATTTTAAACTCCCAAAAATCAATTATTTTGAGACTTGAAACTTCAATAATTCATAATAAATAGCCATTTCATCAGAAAATTCGAATCTCGCGTGTTTTTATAGGAATTTCAATTCTCTACAACTTTGCGAAGAAAGTTTTCCAAATTCCAATCAGAAATTGACCAAATCCATAAATGGGCGATTTTACAAAAGCTATAATCAAATTTCACCAATAAATGGGGTCCACCGACATGTTTAACATGTTTTAAACATTTATTGCAACAAAATACTCCTCCTCCTCAGATACTCATATATACCACATTCGTTGTAAAAATATCACCATTATTATATTATTAAAATATAATAATATATTTAAATGAATTATTTTATCGTAAAAGATAAAATTTCAATTTTCAACAATTGTCACAATAAAAATTTCTCCATCTATATACACATAAAATCAATATTTTTCTCATCATATGAATCAATAATTAATTATTCACAAATAATATTACAGTAATCACAATATAGATAAACAGCAGTTCCTTCCTGAAAGAGGGGCTTTCCAATAAGAATTTCTTCATCTTCGCCGCAATTAGGTGACCAAACCTCTCCTTAAGACGTAACTTTCTAGACATTTCCAATAATGTTATCTAATAATATTATTCGGATAATATGAATTATTGTTTCGATAATGAAAAATAATGTAAAATGACAATTATTGAAACAACAAGAATATAAAATATCAACGCAGAATTATTAACTCAATAAAATATCTTAAGCGAATTATCGTAACCATTATTGAGTAGTGCCTTCTTACGTAAGAATCAATAATTGGTGCAATCTTGTAGTGCTATCTGTTCAACAACGCGTATTAGTGTGTTTTAACCACCGGGTATTCCAACAAGATAATTGGTAATAACTACGCTGCGTTATTTAAAAACAACTTATATTTGTCGCTTTCTTCATCCAATCGCTTTCAAGTTATGGGCTCCACACATGGTCAAGGCACGTCATTTAATATTCTCGACAAGATTTAATATTCCACGACCAAACGAATATTCCCCGACGATAATGAATATTTTATAACCACTTGCTTATTTTGAAATATTTGCGTATTTAACCCTTAACTATCCACATTAATCAAATCAACCCTTACTATTTCAAAATAATAAATAAAGGAAATTCCTTTTTATTTAATAATTTCGGGTCTTACAACCTCCCTCCTTATGAAATTTCTTCCTCGAAATTGACGTACGTGCACTGTGTTTGAAAAGGTGAGGATACCTCGCTTTCATTTTCGCTTTCCAATTCCCGTGTCATTTCCTCTATAAAGATGATTCCTCCACAAAACTTTAACTTGTGGTATGACCTTTCTTGCTGTAGGACATGCTCCTTCCTATCCAAAATCTTGACAGTACCTCCTCATAAGTTAAGTCTTGGCTATCTCGTCCGGTTCTAACTCAATAACGTGGTTCGGGTCTTTCACATATTTACAAAATGCATGATATGTGAAACACATTATGAACACGAGACATGCTCGGAGGTAACACAAGTCTATAGGCTACATTTCCTACTCGGTCAAGAATTTGAAATGGACCAATAAATCGTGGATTGAGCTTTCCTCTCTTCCCAAATCTTGTAACTCCCTTCCATGGAGCAACTTCGCAACAATACATGATCCCACACATTAAATTCCACGTCCTTTCGATGAAGATCCGCATAACTCTTTTGTCGATCTTGCTTGGATTATATCGTTGTCGAATCATTTGGATCTTTTCGGTGAGTCATATCGTACTAACTTTCGGGTCCCAACATTGTTGCTTCACCCACCTCATCCCAACATATTGGAGAACGACATTTTCGTCCCATATAATGCTTCAAATGGAGCCACACCTATACTTGCCTGATAACTGTTGTTGTAGGAGAATTCCACCAATGGTAAATACTTATCCCAACTACCCTTGAAGTCTAGGACACAGAGTCTTAATAGATCTTCAAGAGTTTGAATAGTCCTCTCGATTGTCCGTCTGCTTTGGGGATGGTATGTCAACTAAATCGCAAAACTGCGCCTATAGCTTTTCCAAGCTAACCCAAAATCTTGAAGTGAATCTTGGGTCACGATCCAAAACTATGGATACAGGCATGCCATGCAACCTCACAATCTCATTCACGTACATACTAGCAAGACGTTCAAGGGAATAAGTCTCCCGTATCGGCAAGAAATGAGCAGACTTGGTTAATCTATCAACAATAACCCAAATAGCATTGATGCCTTGAGAAACCATAGGAAGACCCGTGAACGAAATCCATAGTAATGTGTTCCCACTTCCATTCCTAATCTCAAGTGGTTGCAACGGACCCTTAGGTACAAGATGCTCCATTTACACATTGTGGCAAGTTAAACACATCGAGATAAACTTTGCAATCTCTCTCTTCATATTGTTCCACCAAAATGTATGTCAAGATCACGATACATTTTAGTACTTCGAGATGGATTGCAAATGGCGATTGTGTGCCTCCATCATAATCTTGTACTTCAAATCGTAGTCGTTAGGAACACAAAGTCTAGAGTGGACTCAAGTATTCCTTCTTCATCAATTCTCGCCCCTAATAGCTCCTTCTTGTACTTTCTTCTTCATACGCATCGACTTCCGGCCCATGGCTTGAGCAACCTTAACTTTTTCTATTAAAGTTGGCTCTGTCGATACTTGACATCATCGCACTTTTCGTTCCGCATATGATCTTCTACTCAATGCGTCACCTACCACGTTCGCTTTTACCGGGATGGTATTGAATAGTGTGGTCGTAGTCTTTCAATAGCTCGAGCCAACGTCATTTGCCGCATGTTGAGTTCTTTTTGAGTGAAGAAATATTTAAGGCTTTTATGGTCGAATATATCTCCACTTTCTCCCCATATAGATAGTGCCTCCATATTTTTAAGCCGAAAAACGATCACGCTAACTCTAGATCATGAGTAGGATAATTCCTCTCATACTCTTTAAGTTGTCGCGAGGCATAGGCTATGACTTTCCCACGCTGCATGAGAAACACATCCTAACCCTTTGCACAAGCATCGGCAGAGATAACAAATCCATCCGAACCGGATGGTATTATTACAACAAAGTTAAAATAAGTCTCCTCTTAAGCTCTTGGAAACTTTTCTCGCATTCTTCACTCCAAACGAATTTTGTATCCTTAGGAGTTAATGAGTTAATGGAGTAGCGATTAGTGAAAACCCTTCCACGAATCTCCGATAATAACCAAATAAGCCCAAAAGCTACGTGATTTCATCACCGACTTGCGGTTGCTCCTAACTTTGTATTGCTTCAATCTTCACGGATCAACAGATACTCCATGTTTCGACACCACGTGCCCAAGGAATGCTACTTCCTCAAGCGAACTCGCATTTCTTCAATTTGGCATATAGTTGGTTTTCACGAAGCCTTTGGAGTACCAAATTCAAAATGGTGCTCATGATCTTCACGACTTTTGGAATATATGAGGATGTCATCAATAAAGACAACAACAAATCGATCCAAATATTCCTTAAATACTTGGTTCATCATATCCATGAAAGCGCGCAGAGCATTAGTCAATCCGAAAGACATGACTAAGAATTCATAATGCCCGTCACCGAGTTCTAAAGGCGCCTTTGAATATCCTCGCCTAATCTTCACCGATGATATCCGAATCTAAGATCGATTTTTGAAAAGAATTGTGCCTCTCAGAATCGGTCAAACAAGTCATCAATACGAGGTAGAGGATACCTATTCTTGATGGTGACATGGTTCAATTCCCGATAGTCAATACAAAAGTCGCATACTCCCGCCTTTCTTTCTTCTTTACGAATAAAACAGAGCACCCCAAGGAGATGTACTAGGACGAATGAAATCGATGTCCAAAAATTCTGTAGTTGGACCTTTAACTCCCGGAAGTTCAATAGGAGCCATTCGATATGGGGTTTTAGAAATGGGCTTTGTACCAGTTCAAGATCAATAAAGAATTCAACTTCACGTTACTGGGGTAGACCGGAAGTTCTTCAGAAATACGTCGGAAAGTCAATAACAACAGAATATTATTCAAATTTGACGTGTCTTTATTCAAATCCATAACATGGGCTAAGAAAGCTTGACATCGGTTTTTCAATAAACGAATAGCTTTATGATTAGATATGACAAAGTGATTGATTTTAATGGTTTAGTTGCTTGAATTAAATAAACAAGTTGGTTAGAATATGAAAACTAACAACCTTACGAAAACAATCAATTTTGGCATGATGAGTAGTTAACCAATTAATCCCTAAAATCACATCAAAAGCAAGTATCTTTAAAGAGATAAGGTCAACGGTAAGGTGATGGTGCCAACTTGAATCAAACAAGATTTATAAATGCTTGGATGTGATGAAAGTTTCTCTAACGGAGTTTCCACAGATAGGTCAAAGTCTAATTTCTCCGAGTCAAGTTTAAACGTTGAGCACATGCAGGAGAGATAAATGAATGGGTAGCACCCAGATCAAGTAAGGTATAAACTTCGCAAGAATTTATAAATAGCTTACCCGTGATCACCTCGTTTGGGTTCCTCGCATTATGACCGGTCACAACAAACGCTCTTCCGAATCGTTGACTTTGACTTTTACGGGACATCTTTTGAGTCACCGTCCCCCATTGAACTAGGTTTTGCTCTTGTACAATCTCGAGCGATATGTCCTTCCTTTCCACAATTATAGCATACCTTGAATCTGTTGTGGGAAGTTTGGACCGATATGTCCCTCTTTTCGCATTTGTAACATATATGATGGTGGTCGTTTCTCCTCCCTTAGAACCGATTCTCACGCTTAGACTGCCGTCTTCACATACGGTCGTTGTTAAATCTCCTCTTTTAAAATCTCCTCCTCGACTCGCTTCTTCTATTTTCATGGCTATGATTACCACCGGAGTGGTTACCATTTCTGTCCGCTCTATTTCTTTCTCCGCAGTTATCATTATTCTACATTGATCGCTATCTCTCGATACGATCCTGGTTGTGGTCCTCGCCGACCGTAAGTACTCGTTATCTCGCTTCTAATAATTGAGCCACATTTACAACATCTGAATAAAGAGAAAATTTATGAGAAATGAGATCTTGACGTATCTTAGGGTTTCAAACCTCTAAGAAACATCCGCGTCATCGTTCCTCATTCTCCACCAAATGAGGTGCAAACCGGATAACTCTGCAAACTTTGCCTCGTCTTTGAGACACCGTCATGTTGTTTTGTTCCAATCGATGAACTCCACTTCCTTCATATAACGAACACTTTCGTGAAAGTATTTGTCATTAAATAGCTTCTGAAACGCCTCCCAAGACATGCCGAGTGTGGTGGATGGAGTACGCTTCACGCACTCCCACCGATGAGCTTCTCGCCACGGAACATAAAGGTGGCGAATGGAACCTTCGCATTCCTCCGCACCCCAAGACATCGAATATCTTGGTAATTTGCTTGACCCATGTTTCACGCATGATCGGATCTGGCTTTCCCTTAAATTCGGTGGTCCCAACTCTTTGAATCTGCTTGGGTGATGACAACTTGTGAATTGCTATCATTTCCTCCCAGTATTTTGAACACGAGTCTCCTCGTCGATTTTGCATGAATCGCAAAAAACTTCTAAACATCCCTCGTTCATCATCTCGCTTCAATGGTGTTGTTCACGGGAGGAACATTGCCAACTGCGTGCACGTTCTCCTCGTTGGTGAGTACAGCATCTCCACTTTCTCATTTCCGTTGTTAATATTCTCAATCGACATTCTCAAATCTTAATCGTAATAAAACAAGGGTTAATTAAGGAAATCAATATATCACATAATATCCCTATATACTGACCAACTAACAAATAAGCTTAGGTAGGACACACTAGCAAAGGATTTACTCGTCTCTCCCCTCCTAGTTCTATTCCCCGATCTCCGCCAGAGATCATATCCCTAAGCTCTGATACCAACTGTGACTCTCATGGTGCTTCAACCACAGCACCTCACAATGGTACCTATCAATTTGCCACCGCAAAACGGCGTCCCCTACGGATAGTCTGGCTTCGGTGCATCCCCCATAAACAGGAAGTCACCAGCGAGAGGCTTGGGGCTCTTTACTTATAGCTCTGATACCAACTGTGACGCCCCCAAAATAGGTATACATCACCTATTCTGAGTTGTCAATACATGGTACAGAAACAACTACAACTTTATTATTACAATGGTAAAACTGTGAGTTTGAATACAAATATTATCTTCTAGACAATATCTATACTCAAATAAATCCTCATCACATTTATTGATACATTATTTTACAAAAATGGTGAGGACTACTAAACAATCCTTTCTAAAACCTTCATTCCATACCCCAGACTAGGTACTCGCTATATTCTCGCCTCCCGAGAAAAATGGAACAAAAAGGAAAAGGGTGAGCTCAACTAGCTCAAGAAAGAATATTATGACTAAGATAATATACAACAAATTATCGTTAGTCTTCAACGAGGAAAAATCTAATAGAATACAATAGACAACAAATTTTAAATCAATATTCGCAGCGAAATAATAATTCATTAGAAGAGTTAAGTAGAGAATGCAAACTACTATCTTCTATGTATGAATTTAAAAGTTCATCGCTCATCTTTTATCCTGTAACATCAATCAATATACATCTGGAATCAAATATTCATCTTTGCACTACAGGCCAAAGATATTCATCAGTTGGTCATGTTCATTTAAACACCTGTTCATCTTTGCACTACGGGCCAAAGATATTCTTCAAAAATCATTCATCTTTTGCACTCATGTGCCAAAGATATTCTTAAGAAATCATTCATCTTTGCACTACAGGCCAAAGATATTCCATAATATCATCATTTAAGACTGAGGATGATGAAAAATATATTTTTTAAAGAAACGAATCCAGTGAAACAAAATGACAAGGATTAAGGATTAAGGATTCGTACTTGGTTTTATCCACGCCCAAAAAAATACCTCAAAAATAATCATAGTGGTGTAAAATTCAAGAATGATCAAAACATGGATACAATCGAGTTAGTATCCGAATAGATGTTTTGACGAAAAGAAGAAATTTTATTTTTCTATGAATAATCTTAGTATCGTGAATAGTGCAGTATCGTGAATAGTCCGTGATATCGTGAATAGTAGCTCTTACACCAAAAGATAGAAATTCCACAAAAACATCTTCACGCTTCATGAATAGTACTCGTGAATAGTAACTCGTGAATAAGAACTCATGAATAGTAACTCTCGTGAATAGTAACTCATGAATAGTAACCCATGAATAAGTAACCCCGACATGAAAAAATTCCAAATTTGATAAAAACTTCGGATCAACATTTCAAATAATGATATTGAAGAAATAATATCATTACGAAAAAATAATATCCCTTACCTCGAAAGATCAAGACTTACAGCTAGAATACCGTGTATAGTCTTTGAAGGGAACTTGCACTGGCCTAGCAATACTCAAAGTATACTCAAAATACTCACAAGAATACGCTCAATAATATAGAGAGAAAAACTTCAGTTTACGGTGTGATTTTCAATTACGACCTAAGCACCCTATTTATAGGAAAATGCTTAGAACACCAAAGCGAAAATTTAATAAAATAATAATATTTTTAAAAATATTCAAGCCCACCTTAGAAATCTGATTTCAGATCATTTATAACACATGTGAGCCACTCAATTACAACAAAAACGTTTTTCTTACAAAAATATTTTAAACTCCCAAAAAGCAATTATTTGAGACTTGAAACTTCAATAATTCATAATAAATAGCCCTTTCATCAGAAAATTCGAATCTTGCGTGTTTTTATAGGAATTTCAATTCTCTACAACTTTGCGGAAGAAAGTTTTTCCAAATTCCAATCGAAAATTGACCAAAAATCCACAAATGGGCAATTTTACGGTATAATCAAATTTCGATCGATAAATGGGGTCCAATTTACATGTTTAACATGTTTTAAACATTTATTGCAACAAAAATACTCCTCCTCCTCGTATACTCATATATCCCACATTCGTTGTAAAAATATCACCATTATTATATTATTAAAATATAATAATATATGTAAATGAATTATTTTATCGTAAAAGATAAAATTTCAATTTTCAACAATTGTCACGATAAAAATTTTCTCCATCTATATCCACATAAAATAAATATTTTTCTCATCATATGAATCAATAATTAATTATTCACAAATAATATTACGAGATCACAATATTGACAACCCAGCGGTTCAGGGAGAGGGGGCTTTCCAATAAGAATTTCTTCTTCAAGCGCAATTAGGTGACCAAACCTCTCCTTAGATGAACTTTCTAGACATTGCCAATAATGTTATCTAATAATATTATTCAGATAATATGAATTATTATTTCGATAATGAAAATAATGTGTAATGACAATTATTGAAACAACAAAGAATATAAAATATCAAAGCAAAGAATTATTAACTCAATAAAATAATCTTTGAGCGAATAATTCGTAACCATTATTGAGTAGTGCCTTCTTACGTAAGAATCAATAATTGGTGCATTACCGGTATCTACTATTCAACAACGCGTATTAGTGTGTTTTAACCACCGGGTATTCCAACAATATTAATCTGTAATAACTACTTCTTGTAGTTATTTAAAAAACAACTTATATTTGTCGTTTTCTTCATCTAATCGCTTTCATTATATGGGGCCACACATGGGCTACTTGTCAGTATTTAATATCCCCGACAGATCTTTAATATTCCACGACCAAACGAATATTCCCCGACGATAATGAATATTTTATAACCACTTGCTTATTTTGAAATATTTGCGTATTTAACCCTTAACTATCCACATTAATCAAATCAACCCTTACTATTTCAAAATAATAAATAAAGGAAATTCCTTTTTATTTAAAAATTTTGGGGTCTTACAGTATGTGTCAACATGTGATTAAATACAATCAGTATTCAAGTGAGGGCACTTGTATAATCTAACTTAACTATCTATAAACAGGTTATATATTGATCACACATTACTATTGTACTGGTAAACGAATAGAGTTCGATAATGGCATGAATACTAATGTTGAAATACATGATCAATAATAGTAGAGTTTAAAAACTTATATAACAGGAGTATAATTCGATAACTTACTTACACATGATTAATGCAAAAGTAGATACAAAGAGTAAGGATACTTGCCTGATCTCTTGCTTACACAACTTAGTTTTATCTTTTATGTAGAGACCTATCATTTATAAGATTATTCTGTTGATTAGAATAATATATCATAACACATAGCACTGTTATTTGCAGTTATCATATAGCTTAAACACATTGTCACATAGTTATAGCAGTCATTCAAACATAAATATTTACTTATCAGGTCAACCTATATAAGTCTAGGTCAACCTCGGATTCATTTTGGTGTACCAACAGCTTTATCGGCTAATAATCGAGTTTATATTTACTTAACTCAATTTTGTAACTTCAACACTATAGTAGATAGTTTAAATATTAATCATATTATTTTTCAAGGTATTATAATAATTTTATATAATTATTATAATTTATAATGATTTTCAAACACCAAAATTATTTTTAAATACAAAATAATTCCATTATCATTAATATTTAATAATATTAAAATATTAATGAAATACTTGAAAAAATATTAAAGTTATTTATAATAACTTAAAATATTTTTAAAATAATAATTTTCCCTTAAATAATTTTTATAACATTTAAAATCATTTTTAAATATTTACCATTAATATTTAAATATTAATGTATTATTCATGAAAATATTAAAAGTCATTTATTATAACTTAAAATATTTTTAAATGATTTATATCACTTTTAAATGATTTCTAAATCATTAAAAACATTTTTAAACCATTTATTTAATATAAATATTAAATAAACCTATTATCATTAATATTAAATTATTAATAAAATTACCTTAAAATATTAAAAGTCATGATTTATAACTTAAAATATTTTAAACACCTTATTATCATTTAAAATCATTTTATAATATAAAAATCATTTTAATCCATTTATTTAATACATTTATTAAATAAATTTAACACCATCAATATTTAAATAAATAGTAATATTAATGAAAAATATGTCAATTTATCAAAATTTAATTTTTATAACTTAAACTAATTTTTAAAACTGATTTTGTATTTTTTTTTGAAATTTATTTATATTTTTAATGAATTTTTCAGAAATTAGAAAACTAAAATAATAAAATATGTCATGCAGTAGGTGTTCTTGAGGCTCAAGAACACTGACAATCAGTTGTTAAGGTACTTACTTTAACCAATCGTAACTCACTGATCAAGATGTTTCTAGGCAAGGTCTTGTAATGATCATGTAGTATGGATGTAATACTACACTAATCATCAACTAACAAGGTCATATTACAACATACATGCATGATATGGAGGTCCAAAGTGGCTGTCAGGCCCTTCCTAGGTTTTCTGGGTTACCCTGAAACCCAGGCAGTGCTCTATAGCTACTTTGTGCCTTAATTCAATCAAGTTTTGTGTGATTTTATGGTGTTATAACGGTTCAAGCTTGTAGTATACATGACAAAGTACAACTATCATTCATCAGACCAGTCAAAGTACAACAGATTCATAATATATCATACGGTCAAACCTTGTCAGAAATGGTGTTTTTGGGTTTTCTAGGTTACCTAGAAAACTGCAATCATGTTCATCCAGCCTGGTTTGACCATAAATTACTTTTATTCTGTTGGTTAAATAAGTGATATATGAGCATGAATCTGTAGTACACATACAAGAGTATAATCTAAATACACTAACACAAGCAAAACAACAAACACGTGCAAGATCTGGGCCAATGAACTTGTTGTTAGACACTGATGAACAAGTTTTTGAAAGTTATGGTCAAGTGACCTGCTTTGACCATCCACTACTTACAATCTGTTGATTTTTTGAGTGATATAAAGGCATGGATCTAGAGTCTATCTAACAGGTTACATACTAGAAACAATAACATCTCCAAATCTCCTAACATCTGACAAATATTTTCCTTCAAAAATCTTGTCAGACATTAATTTTGAGTTTCTGGTTACCTAGAAAGTCTTGGTCATGCTCGGTCAACTGGGTTTGACCAAGAATATCTTGTATTCTGGACATGATCTAAGCATGATTTCAAGTCCAGATCAAAGTCCTTATAGCAAACTACGCGTCTAAAACATAAAACACACAAAATCATTAACATAGAAGAATCTACAGCCTTTGACTTTTGCTTGTCAGACAAAATTTTATGGTTCAAGGCAGTTTTGAATAACTTTGATTCTAAGGCATTTTGATGCTATAGATCTATGATGTAACATCATAGATCATAATATAACATCTTCTAACACTTATATAAACACATAAACACAAACTATGATTAAGCATACAAGATCTAAGATGAGTTTAAGATTATACCTCTTTCTTAACAAGCTTTGAATCCTTGCTTTCTAATATATTTGTGATGTTCTAGAGGGTTTTTTGGGGACTAATTTACTTACAAAATTCGTGTGTTAGAGAGAGAAAAGGGATGTTTGAGTTATTGGGTAAGAATGAGACTAATTTTAGACTATCTCTCTCTTTATCTCTTATAACCTAGATACAATGGATGTAAGTAATGATAGGGAGCACAAGAGATAAGATTGGCTGAGATTTTAGGCACATGGGATAAGCCACAAGTGATGAGTCATGCCATTCCAGAAAACCTTTTAGCTTACAAGTTAAGTGAAAGGGTAATTTTTTCATTTTGCACACTAAAGGGTATTTTGGTCTTTTCCATCTAAATTTTAAGGATAGTTTGGTAATTTCATATATTTCCCATAACTTTTAATCTTAAGATTTGCTAATTACCATTAGGGCTTGCTAATCACCCATTAGGGTTTGGAAATTAGGGTTTATCGATTTAAACTTAGGGTTTTCTAATACTCTACTATTTCTAATCAACACTAAATAATACACACATACAATACATACATATCCTATTTAAATATAATTATATTCTCATTCCTTGTTCAAAATCCATGAATTAGGGTTATGGACCATATCCGACTTAACTTTCATTATTTGTAAACTTTAAATTGACTATCCTGCTAAATCCATATCACATATTTTATTCAAAATATTGTTCGTAATAAAAAAAAAAATCGTAAAAATACAGATATAATTATTCAAAAAATTCTGGGTCTTTAAAATAATTATTCCCCTAAGTCTCACAACCTACAATACTTAATAGATTACATAATAATATTAAATAAATACTTATTACATAATCCTACTTAAGCTTAAACATAGTCGAAAAATAGTCTTAATAGAACATAATAATTTTAATCTATAATGAAACAAGCTAGTCGGTAGCCTTGCCCTTGCCCTTGTCTTTCCCAGAGACACTTCCCTGTTCCGCCATAACTGAAAGGTTTTAAATAAGCAAGAATGAGCACAAATTGCCCCAACAAGTAATACACAACAAGGGTGATGAGTATTAAATCACGAGTTATATATATCAAGGTATAGTCTCTGAGTCTTAGAACAATATCATGAACAATAAGTATCAACAATTCTCGAATCAAATCTTTGGGATATGAAATGAAAATTCAATATATATCAACGATATATATATATATATATATATATATATATATATATATATATATATATATATATATATGAATGCAAAGGCTATCAACGTATCCGGACTTAGAACGAATACACAATATGTTTCACACGATCCGTATTTACATCCTTATGTTTGGGATTATAAACACGTGATAGAATATGAGCCTATCCATATCGAGAAGGACTTAACGTATGAAGAGACGCCGATTCAAATTGTCGATATGAAATAACAAGTTCTGCGGAATAAAGTTATACCTTCCGCAAAGGTGATATGGAGGAACCACGATGCAGAAGAAGCAACGTGGGAATTATAAGAGAAGATGAAAAAGAATTACCCTCACTTGTTTGTGTAATTTTTTTTATATAGCGAGATTCTAGGGATAGAATCCTTATAAGGGGGAGAGAGTGTAACGCCCCAGAAAATCAAACCTTTTGTAAATACTTTTAATAATGAATAAAATAATATTATTTATTATTATTGTGTGTTAGTAAGATGAATGTCGTTCTATAACCTAGAAACGTTGGAACATCGTTGTATTTTAACTACATGAATGAATTGAAGTGTTTGAATTTCCAAGACGAAAAATAAAAGCTTTCCCAGAATATTTTTCAAAAAATACTATTCATCGATTTATGCTCGGGAATTATGCTTGAACTTCCGAGAAATACGTAAAATTATAATATCAAGGTGAGATAGATTATGTAATAATAATCTATGTTTGGAAAACAAAATATTTTGTATGCGGACTTAATTAGAGAACGTTAGGAATATTAAGCGTTAAAAAGAGAGTGTATTGATCGTATGAGGTATTGAATACAAGTATAATACGAAGTATTATATGAGTATGTATGGAGAAGGGAATAACATATATTACGAATTAATATATGAGCTAGAATACGAGAATTATACGTATAATATATGTAATAAGGCTTTTAGCCAATTAAGTGATACTTGTAGGATTGTTAACAAATTGGTAGAGTCCAATAAGAATTGGATGTACAATCCTAAGTGTTTATTAATCAAAAGCCCAAAGTAACTTAATGCAAGCCCAAAATAAATAAGCTAAGTTAATTAACTAAAGCCCAAATCATGATCCATTGGATAGCTAGGATCCATGGAGCAAACCATGTTGATGTGGGTTATCTTGGTGGGCAAGCACTTTGTGTGATGGCAAAGAACTTTAAGTAATTACCAAGTATAGGATAAGTGTTGTGCTTAGCAAGTAATGAATAGTAAGAAGGTGACTTAAGGAGGTGGGATGTGCTATTGACCATAATGTCCTCACTTTGGCTTTCCTATAAATAGAAGCCTAGGATTTTCATTTGTTGTTTGTTAATTTTCATCCAAGCAAATCAACTTATTGGTTAGAGAGAATAAGCACTTTTAAGTCAAAACATTCTTTGTTAGATTTTCAAGAAGAAGAAGACTAGTTCATCAAGGGTAAGACTCTTGTCTAATAATCTTCATCTCTATCATTTTAGGGTGATAAGTGAAGTGTAGTTTAATAAGCATGTATGCTAAGAACATATAAGAATTAAATAAGCAATGGACTTAAGCCAAATAAGTCATGAATAAGTAACTTGAACCTAATTAAGTTATGAACTTATGAAAAACTTGTCATATGATTACCATATGAAGTTATTATGTTTGATAAGATGTAAGAATGTTGCTTAAAGGACTTAAATCTATAATAAGTTAGAAGGAATGAAAACTTGTAGTTTATAAGTTGTTAAGTCAATAACTTATGAAGAATAAGCCAAAACATAGCTTGAAAATAAGTTGATATATTATGAAGTTTGAAATGTTCTTATGATGGTTAGAATCCATTTAGAATGATAATCAAAGCTATATGAGGCACAGAGTTGGCGCTGTGACGCCAACCTAAGTCCAAATGGTGGCACTGCAGCGCCGAGCATAGTGTCACAACTTTCTGCAGAGTCACGCTCGCAAACAGAAGTGTGTTATATATGGCAATGTAAAGCTTCGGAATCAACCATCGACCATCGAAATTCACGCAACGCCGAAGTTATACAAAAGATTATTAGGCGGCCATACCGACTTAAGAGATGCATAGTAAGGAAGGTTTACAAGTAGAGAAATAATGGTAACAATTTATCAAAGAAGTAACAATTAATTTTAACATAATAAAGTATTGTTAAACCTTAATGTATGATGACTAAATGTGAATGATAATGAATTGAACATGTGAACCATATCGAAAAAGTAGAACCACAGTAACAAATCTAAGTTATGTTTAGATTGAGAAGAAGGGTAAGATTCATTAGGAACCATGTATGTTCATTCATGACCTAATGTGTTATGTGATGTTATCATTTACTGTAGAGACTTACAGACTTAATCGAGAACATGTTATAACTGTAGCAGACGCTGAAGGCAAGTATTCTAACCCTTGTTTTAGTTCAATCTGGACAAGCTTTATAATTCATGTATCCTTACGCATGAAGTATTGTATGATGAAGTCAAAGCCAATTCTTTTGGCTAGACTTATATTATATTTCTATCAAAGCATGGTCAATGTCTACCAAGTTATATTTGGTGTGGTTTTCTAACAATGATTGAGTATGCTAAAAATGTTTTGTCGTCAAACGACAGGCACATGAGGTTGCCACAACTTAAATGTACATACGTTTAATGAATGTAGTGTTGATCAATATAGAGTACTATAGGTTTGATCACCTGTATCGTGATCGTAAGAAATGCCTGACTTCACGAACTTAGTGTCGGGATGTCCTTTTCAATAGAATTTATGAAATGCTCAAGGTCTTGGAGCGGAATTGATGTTTTACTGAATATTGCTGTTGTAAAATATTTTGAAGGAAAAGAAGTGCTATTTTGAATTATCGGTAGTACTTTCTAACTATTGTTCAATTATCGAGGATATATGATTCCTATGTTTCAAAGATGTTGTTTATTAGAATTGTCATTCTTGCTGAGCTAGTCATGCTCACTCTTGCTTGAACCATATGAACACATATGTAATAGTATAGGGTGAATGATTGTAATATATTTGATATTATGACAAGAACTATGTAATGGTTATAAAGAACCTTGGGAAATGTTAATATTATTTTAAATATATAGAAGGCATATTCGTTCTATTGAGGTTTTTCAATTGAATGTATGTGTGAATGGTAGTACCATGTAGCACCATCTGCCGGGTTGGAAGTAACCCAAATTTGGGGGCGTCATAGGAATCAGAATTAAAATAATCCAGTTGAGTAACAATAATGTTCTATCCTGGTCAATGGTTTTTTTAAATCACGAGTCATATATATCAAGGTATAGTCTCTGAGTCTTAGAACAATATAATGAACAATAAGTATCAACAATTCTCGAATCAAATCTTTGGGATATGAAATGATAATTCAATATATATCAACTGATATATATATATATATATATATGAATGCAAAGGCTATCAACGTATCCAACTGGATAAAACAATTTATACTGAGCAGTCACTAAGGACTATTGAATATCTATTAGAATTACCAATATTAAACGGATAACCCAAATGAATCAAGTACTATATATGATCAATTTACAATACGCTATGTTATGCATAACACCACAGTAATATCCACTCATGTGTTGGGGTTTCCAACTACCTACACTCTCCTTACCATAAGGGTTGTTCAACTCAATTTTCAAGATTTCCGCACCATTCAATTGGTTTGGAAAGTTTTTATAAACATGCATATAGTCTAGCCGAATCAATGGCATAGAAGCTTTCACAATATTCAAGAAAAATACCAAGTTCAACATGAATAATAGCTTTCACAAGAGTTTAAACGTACTTGTTCAATTGAACGAATAAGTAGGATCACTTGCATTCAAAGAGATAAGGTTTAGATACTTTCTTATAATATCCGTTGAATAAAGTAATTCAAGGGTTTAAGATACTGTCCTTAAGTGTAGTTTATCCACGTTAATAAATCAATAATTTTGAATCCTATTTATAGCGTATTATAAGTACAAGATGGTCATTAGCTAACACATTCTTTATTCAAGTTAGACATAATTCAAGTATGCACATATGGTACAAAATCAGCTCATAGGTTTATCATGAAATTAAGTACCTAGTTACTTTATAAGAAAATTCATAATGCTCAAGGTTAAGACCTTTTTACCCATGGACTTTCCTTATACAAGGCAAATACTATCATGATACTTAATCATCACATATATACATGTATCAGTAGGGTTTAAACTATTTTTAGCAATATAGGCATCATACAAGTTAACTGTCCAAAGATAATATTTCAAATCATCTAACTTCGATTTCGACGATCAAGTAGCATACTAGCATACAGCTAAGTTTAAAAGCAGTAACAAGCTGCAATTTCTCCGCAAGCTTTCAAGACTTCGATTGTTGCCTTGTGGTTCATGTCCGACTTGAATACAACATTCATACATAATATATTATTATGCCAAAGGTCCTTCTTAAGTCAGTTTAGGTCCCTTCTTTCGTATCATGGTTCTAAGTAGAACATTTCAACAATTTAAAGTAATTCAAGGTCATGTAACCATAAAGTCTAACATGCTTGCCTTCTAAACATACAAGGTAGTCATAAAACTCATATTAGTCATGTTTGTGAGTATTCATAACACATATGTGTAATTAGCATCGCTTTGGTTGAAAATATGCTTCGTTTATGCTTCACTTGAATTACGATACACAAGCATGGAATATATATATATATATATATATATATATATAAATATATATATTTATGCTACATGAGTGAGTCTAATAGTATCATCAATCATGATCACAATTATCAGAGTCTAACTCTCAAAGTAGTTTGTTAATATTCACGTTCAAAATTTGTATTTTCATTTGTAAAGCTTACTAATAAGTTCCACATGTTCATGCTCCCTTACGAATCATATAAACACAAGTTAACGGGTTATTCATGCGTTTTTAAATCATACCAATATGCTTGCAAAGTCAGTATATGAACATGGCATACATACCTATCAAGTTCATTTCTAAAGTTTCTAAATTCATTTTAACTACACACTTTCGTTAATCATGTATGCTAATCTAGTAAAACATGCTCACAATAGGTTAATATACTTGTATATACACATTACACATACTTGCATGCTAATTTAAGCCATAGTAATTGACTAACACTTAGTAGATTTTAAAACAAAAGACACAATGTAACTCGGAGGTTTAAAGACAACATGCAGTGCACCATAAATAAATTAGGGCGTTAGAATCGCGCCATGTCCGTTCAGAGCGTAAGCGGACTCTATTTTACAGAGTACTAACCAACTTCATTCCTACAGATTTAAAGTTGCTCCAAATCACCATTAAAGAGTTCATACACGTAAGTGTACTTCTTAAACACTTTATAACATGTTAATTCATCTTGCTTGTCATAACAATTCATGAAATTTTAAGAACTAAAGAAGACCCATTTTAAGATCATAACTAGAGTTTATACCTCCTGAAGCTTAAATTGGACTTCTTACTCACAGAGTAGGCTTCTACAATGCTCAGCAACTTAGAACTCTCCACTTAGAATTATCAGACAAATTTTAAGCAACACCAACTAAGAATTGAGTCTCCTATTTAAAGAAGAAGTTTGGACTGGACATTTGTGTTACACTAAAGTTGAATTCATGGTGTAATAGGAAGAAACAAAGGTTACTAAAGAGTTGTTTAATAACTCCATACCAGCCACCTTGCTAGCCATGATAACCTATGATTTGCAGCTTGAAAGTTACGTAACTAGAGTGCAAGTTACTGTTCATTGTACTATTGTGTCACTCAATTAGGGACAAGAGAAAAATCTCAGCAACAAGCTTAGTTCAATCTAATTTAGTTACTTTGTTATCCAAAAATGGGTTTTATTATCCAAGTGTTACTATATTAGGAGAAATTAGGGGTTGTTTATATACTCACATCATATAGTCCACGTACATTAAATACACGCAATAAAATAACGTAGCTTGGTATTATTATCCAGGTAGTTCCATAATTATTTTTACTACTCACATAACCATATTATAACCTTATTTAATATTAATGTTTATTTAAACATTTAATTCCTTTCTCAGTTTCTAGAATACACAGATATTCAATCATTTATGTATTACAATTACATATGATTTCACTGTACTACTAGGTACCTTATATTAACATAATGTACTTTTATCCTAAGTTTCATTAATGTCACACATATAACAAGAGTGTTCCATTTTATTTCAAAATAGAAAATTAATTATCTTCAATTGATCACTGGCGTAGCTGCTACTTAGCTTTGTCTTCTTTGGATGGCGCAGCCTTGCTGTGGTTCGCACAGCGAAAACTAGTTTAGCTTTAAGCCAGTTTCAACATCCATCTCCACAATCTTTTTTCACAACATGAATTAACTATTATATTGGTGATATTACTCGTTTAAGAGTGTATTCCTTATATGGAATCACATAATTATAGGCAATTAATCAATATTCTTTAATAACTATCAATTAACTGATTGCCTTAAATATTCTTTCATTAATTAATATAATCACTACTATTTCTCATCACGGTGCCACACAAGGCATTTCAATGAGTTTATTACAACTCCACATTAATCACTTTAATATAATTGAGTTAACTTATCTCTTAACATGAAATCATTTTCATTCAAATAAATATTTATTTCCATTAATATATTCTGAAGACATGGAAATTCTCGGGTATTACCCTATATGTTTTCATAACTTACTAACATTCATTGGGTTAGTTAATGTTCATTTCGACTTTATAACATTTTTTTGTTCTAAGTAACCTTACATATTCCCTATTTAAGTAATTACATTTCAAGTAATCACAAACATCCATTTAACGTGCGTACAGTTTACCGTATCATTAAACTTACGTCGTGTTTATGTTTTCATAAACTTTTTTAACTTTTAATTGTTAAACTTAAGGTTTTAATCATCTTTTAAGATGTTACTTTAAGTTTAATTATTGTTATAATTCACCTTCAATCGACTTCCCTTTCTTTTGTATTCATTTTTATTCTTTTTTGCCTTTGGCCTAAATCCGGTGTTTCGGCGTCGTGTCCTTTGTTATAATCTGCACTGCAGCGCAACTCTCCAGAGTCTTGGATCCAATTATGGTGTTACGGCGCCACTTTCATAGGCTTGGGAGGCGTTGCGGAGCCGACCTTAAGCCTTTGAATTTTTTTTTAAAGTTTTTCATTTCAAATTCTTTCCAAGATCGTAACTTACTCGTTATAAGTCAGAATTGGTTCGTTCAAAAGTCGTTATCTCATATATCTTGCAGACTTCAATTATATTTACACAGAATAAGTTTCCAAATTCGATAACACTAAATTCACTATTTAAATTTTCTATTACGCGTTCGTTAAACGTTCGTGAATATTCATAATTTGTTTCGTCATTTTAAGTCAGAATTCGACCATTCTTTAGTCCATAACTCTTAAATGCAAAATTCTATGATACGCCATCGAAAACTAAGATTTCTGAGTTAAACAACGACTTTTGACTATCATTCCGAGAATTTTACGATTTTGACGATTAGCGTCTAATCTCGTAACTTTTGCCATAACTTTGTTACTTGAGATTTTTACTCCGTTCAAAATGGATCCATTCCATTATTCAAACATCTATCATCCTAACCAAGCATATGACATCTAATCCTATATATGATGGTTTTAAACATGTCCATCACCAACATGTGATAAATTTTCATGCGTTCTTCATTATTTCTTACTTAGTTGATTATGATTCCACTTTGTATCATGGTTATTAATGTTTAATCCATTAATATCCATCCTTATTACTCCTTATGAAACATGCTCCACCAATAATTGCTTCTCTATCAAAATTCAAATTAAAGAGATGAATATTAAAGTTTTAAGGTTCATTACCTTTTGATGTTCTTGAGTTATCTAGCTTCTTTTTTCTTTGATTTATACCTTTTTCTTCTCTCTCTTAATGTAAGGCTTTAGGTATTGGTGAATTCAAACAGCCAATAAATGAAAACCTAAGCTTTCTATTTATAGACTTTGCAAAGTGAGGGTAAAATGGTCAAAAGGTCATCCAACCTCCTTATTATTTCTCCTCCTAACTATTCCAAACTTGCAAAGAAAGTCTCTTGTGACGCCCCCAAATCTGAGTCTCTTCCAACCCGACAGATGGTGCTACACGATACTACCATTCATTCATTCATTCACCTGAATAGTCACAAAAGGACTAATATAACTTCTATATATCCAAAATAATATTACATTTCCTAGGTTCTTTGTAACCCATTCGTTTATTCTTGTCATAATATCAAATATATTATAATCGTTCACCTATACTATTACATAATTAATCTAAGGGTTCGTCTTCGCCTTGCCTTGTCCTTGCCCGAGCCTTCGGTCCGCTCGATTTTGGCTGTGTTCATATGGTTCAAGCAAGAGTGAGCATGGCTAGCTCAGCAAGTACTACAATTCTAATAAATAACATGCTTGAAACATAGAACTCATATATCTTTAATAACTGAACAATGGTTATAAAGTACTATCGATAATTCAAAATAGCACTTCTTTTCCTTCAAAACGTTTTACACAACCATACTCAGTAGAATAACAATTATGGCTCAAGTCTGTGAGCATATCACAAGTTCTTTTGAAAAGGACACCCCGTCACTAAGTCTGTAAGTCTGTCATAGCTTACGAGCACTTCTGAGTGATCAGTTCATAGTACTCTATGTTGATCAACACTACATTCATTAAATGTGTGTACGTTTAAGTTGTGGCAACCTCACGTGCCTGTCGTTAAACGACAAAAACATTTTAGTATACTTGGTCTTCGATTGAAAACCATGCCAATATAACTTGGTAAACGTTAATCATGCATGATAGATTCATAATATAAGTCTAGCCAAAAGAATTGGCTTTAGACTTCATCGTTAAAAACTTCATGCGAAAGAATACATGAATTACACAGCTTGTCCAGACTAAACTGGAACAAGGGTTGGAATACTTGCCTTTAGCATCTGCTTACTAATTAACACACATACACTTTAAGTCTCTATGATTCTACAATACATAATCATATAATGTACCACATTAGGTATTATACAATCAAGTATGTATACTATTATATCTTACCCTTCATCTCAATGTTAATCCTAACTTAGATTCGTTATTTAGGGTTTCCGGCTTTCATTACGTCATTCACATTCCGCTAATCTTCGATTGATTATTAACTCTTAATCAACATGAATTAGTGTCTTACAAGTACCTTACAATGTCTTACCCATGTTGTGATTACCTCTTAATTCATTACTAATAAGTTCCCTTTCCTTCTACACTTGAAGTCATTCTTCACCAGCATTTTTTCTTGACTTTGGCGCATTGGCTAGTATTATTGCTTGTGACTCGTCTTTGCGGTGCTGAGTTAGCGAGCAGACCTCACTGCCTCGCCTTCTGCGACGCGGCCATTCCAGGCTTAGAGTCGCACCGCGGCGCGGACTCTATGCCTTAGAAAATTTTGTAGTTTTAAAAATTTTTACGAACTTCCCGGACGCATAACTTCTTCGTTTTAAGTCCGAATTGGTCCGTTCAAAAGCCTACGGTTCAAAAATTTCATACTCTATGCGTTCATGCAAGAATTTTATCTATTTGACTTCATTTGTTAAAATTTCACCTATGAGTTAATTTTTATCGAAAACGATAAACGTTCGTGGACGTTCAACGCTCGTTTCTTTGTTTCAAGTCGGAATCCAGTCATTTTTGAGTCCACAACTCTATAATGACCAATATGAATTGTCTCCATCGAAAACCAATGTTTTTGACTTCAAACACAAAATACGACTTCCATTCCGAGAATTTCACGAATTCGACGATAATCGTCCAATCGTGTGAATTTCGGCAAAGCTACATTACTAAGCGTTCTTAATGGATTTTAATCAACATATGATCATTATAAGGTATTTACTACACCAACTTATAATCAAAATAGGTTTTGACTTATTTCCATAAGTCATTAACTTATTTAACTTATGAACTAGAAATCTCCATGCACAAGGCTTATTAGCAACTTAAGTCCTTCAATCAAAGTTCTCATGCTATAATCAACATACTAATCATCATATGACAACTTATGAAAAGTTCTTTATGGCTCTAGCAACTTATTAATGTTCAAGTTGCTTATTCAACTTATTCGGCTTAAGTTCATTCCTTATTAACTTATTACATGATCTTAGCATACATGTTCATTAATAACACTTCCCTTATCAACCTATTCTAATAGAGATAAAATAATATTGAACACAAGATCAATACCTTTGAAGTCTAACTTCTTCTTCTTGTAAATCTAACAAAAGAAGCTTTGGCTTAAAAGTGCTTATTTGCTCTACCAAATAAGTGGCTTATATTTGAGAGGAAAGTTGGATGAAAATAATAACCCTCAAAATGAAATGAAGCTCTTGTATTTATAGGCAACTAAGGTTAGGGCATTTTAGACATTAAATCACCCACCTCCTTATTACACCTCATTTCCACCTCCTCAATCATCCACCTCCTTACTATTCATTGTGTGCTCATCACTTCACTTGCTCACCATACATTATGTTTTTCCATCAAGCTTACCCATTTCCTACCTAGTTTGACCCATGGATCATGGCTAAATCATTGGACTTTGATAATTAATCTAGCTTCTCTCTTAATGGGCTCATGCTACAATAGTTTGGGCTTATGATAATCAAACACTTGGGCTTGATGATCACATACATTGGACTTCTATATTAGATTATCAATCCTATAAGTCCATTACCTTAAATTCTATAACTTAACCTTTATACCCCACGTATAATCTTCATATACTTACTCGTATATTAATTCGTAATATACGTTACCTCATTCTTCATACATAATAGTACAATACATAGTATTATACTTCCATTCTTTACTCACATATAATGCATACACATTATATAACCACAACTCTCTTCCTTTAACGCTTAATAACCTAACGTTCCCAAATTAAGTCCGCATGCGAAATATTATGTTTTCCATACTTAGGTTATTATTACATAATTGATCTCACCTCGATATTATAACATTACGTATTTCTCGGAAGTTCAAAAATAGTTCCCGAGCAGAAATCGATGAATAGTGTTTTTCAAAAAAATTCTCGAAAAACTTTTATTTTCGTTTTAGAAATTCAAACACTTTAATTCTCCCACGTAGTTAAAAATACTATGACATTCTGACGTTTCTAGGTTATAGAACGACCTTCATCTTCTCAACACGTAATAATAATAAATAATATTATTTTATTCATTATTAAAAGTAATTACAAAATGTTCGATTTTTTGGGGCGTTACATCTCTTCCTTTGCTTGGCCACTAAGTGGCTGGCCATGACTCACCATGGGGGAGGGGGGCCCACATGGGTTGCCCGATGGGTTTTTCCCATCCGGTGACCCATCGGTATGATCCACGGGTTTGGTTCTTGGTTCGGGCTTAGGTTTAATTTAATTTGGGCCTAACATTGGGCTTGAATTACATTATCTTTGGGCATTGATTAATTTTTTCATTGGGCCTAAATGATCTTATATTTGACTTACCAAATTTCACCTTCAAATTCTACTAGTCCATTAATAATGGTTTATGCTTACAACTTATAATCCCCATATTCTTCTCGTATACTAGTTCGTATAACATTCATCCTATACGTTATATTATCTTTCATATATACTTGAACAATACCTCGTATTATACTCGTATTTATTCCCTCGTATAATAACTTTCTTATTAAACGGCCCTTATTTATTCTAATCTTCATGTTTTCTAACGTTCTCGAATTCGAGTATGCAAGCAAAAAACTGCGTTTACTATAAGTGATTTATTATTAGATAATTAATCCTTCCTTAACATTCTATCATTACGTATTTCCCGGATATTCAAAAATAATTCCTGAGTAGAAATTGATGAATAGTTTTTTTCAGAGAATTTCTGGAAAAGCTTTTATTTTCATCTTGGAAATTCAAACACTTAATTTCTAGCACTTAGCCATAATAATACTATCATACCTCTCTTTTAGGTTATAGAATAACCTTCATCTTACTTACTCGTTATAAATAACATATAATATAATTTTAGTAAATATGTATTCAAATAAAATTAATTTACATTATAATCCAATTTTCTCAGTTGTTACATAGAGTATGGAAGAGTAAATCTGACTAGTATAGCGAAGATATTCTTGAAGAAAACTTGCACTATTTGCTACACTCAAAGTATCCTTATGCTTAAAAGAAATATGCACAATATTATAGAAGAATAATTCTCTAATTCTGGTGTGATTTTCATTTCTTAACTAAGAATCCCATTTATAGGAGAATGGAAGGGTACTATTTAAGAAAATAATCACGGACAAATTGTAAAGAATTCAAGGGCGCAATTCGGTTAGAAAATCTAATTTTTACTATTCATTACTAATTGAAATAAAATATTCTAATAAAATGAAAACTTTATATAAAATATAATATATTCTATTTATAATCTAATAAAATGAATAACTTTATATATAATATAAAAAGTATTATATTTTATATAAAAAAATTTATGCTTTAAATTACTATTATAATAATAATAAAATAAAACTAAGATAACTTTCTACCGGCGATTTTGAAAAATGAGTAGGTGGGGATTCATGTAATAAGTCAAACTTAAAACAAATACTTCATGACAAACCCCTCTATTTATATAAAAAATTAAATAAATGTTTGCCACAAATCGCTTATCTTCAATAAACACATTTTAATCTTTCAAAAATTATTCATCATTAATATTATAACTCACAATATTGACAAACAGATCATTCCCATGAAAGAGGGGGCTTTCTGATAAGGACTTCTTCTTATTGGCGTGTAATTAAATAACTTAACCCTTTTCCTCGACAGAACTTTCTAGTCATGTCAATAATGCAAATAATACTATGAATAGCTATGTCGTCTCAATTATTGATTTAATAATATAAAATATTGTGCAGATGATATTTTAACAATAATTGAATCAATAATATGAGATACTATGCAGCAACTATTGTGGCACTTATTAACTGAACTGAGTGACTTCCTACGTAAGCATTAATAATCATAGATATTGTACAATACCGTGTGCTACTGTGAAACCATGCGTATTACTGTACTTTTATCAACGGGTGTTTCAATAGTTTAACGGTAAAAGTCTTACAGTTATTTTTATAAAAAGGTTATTTCTATCATTTTCTATATCTGATAGTCATTCCGTTGTGGGTTCCACCAATGATTGTTCCATCGTACGAATATTCCCCGACCAAACAAATATTTTACGACAACTTGCTTACTTGCAAAATTGGCACATATCACCTAATACTATAACATTAAATCAAATCCACACCTTATTATTCAAAATAATATTTAGAGAAAATTAAGTATTTATTCATAAAAAGTTGGGGTCTTACACACACACTTCAAATAAATTAGGGAATTGAAAAAGACGCTTGAACTGTGTTTTCACGAGTCGAGGGTTGCTAACACCTCCCCCCAATCAAGCCCTGAAACTTTATGAATCTCAGTTTCCAAGTCCTATTAAATAGAGTCCAACAATTGGGCCTTTGTGTTTGTGTAAACCTTTTCAAAATAAGTTAAGTTGGTACAACCATTTCAAAACTACCAACTGGCGACTCTAAATTTCAAAATCGTCGACATTTTGTGTCAGACTCTTTTCAAACTCGCTCTTTCAAACAAAACTCAACATATAGAGAACATAAATGGTAAAAAGAGGAATTCCAAAAAAGAGGAAATTTTTCCCGAAGTCTGCTGGGGACAGTAGAGGGCTTAAGTCACATGTCAAGTTTTTCAAAAATCCCTTTTGCTTGTGTGTGAATGCTGCATTTATATTGAATGTATGTAAATGAATGCTTTATTTACTGCACTTTAGTGCCTCACACAATCTCTTCATGTTGTATTGGAGCATCAAATAATTTAATCATTTCATATGGTGAGACACGATGTATATAAATGTATGTTATGTGATTCCTCCAGCAGGAGGCGAACCCGTCTATGTTTGATTACTGTACTCAATGGAGAATAATCTCGCGAGGCTCAGGAAAGGCACCACTCAAATCTGCTCAAATTAAAAGATCGAATTAACTTCCCATCTAGTAAATTGCGATGATCTGGGTACCTTCATGTCGAAAAGCTGCGAGAGTAGCCTAAGATAGCTCAGCCTCTAATAAACCAAACGCAAAGGAAAGTCTCTTCATGTCTTTCCCTTTTAAATTCCATGTAAATTATGATTCAATGTAAATTTCAAATTCCATGTAAATAAAAAGAAAATTTTGAATATACATTCCATTCCCTATCAAAAACTGTCATGCTACCCTTTCATTAAAATAACTCACATATGTAAGAAAATATTAAAAACACATTGCATAGCATGCAGACTATTAATGTTTTCCAAGACTAAACTACATAGTCTTTTTATAGGGAAACAATTGGTCTCGTTACCCGTTGAAAGGCCAAAAAGGCATTAAGCCCATCTTCAAACATGGTTGCAAGTGCCCAACCTGAATCTTCCCCTGTTTCTCGAGAGGAGTTTAAGGGACTGAGAAACTAGATAGCATAATTAGCTGTCTTTTTGAAAGAACAAAACAAAAGGACTCTAGGTCAATAAATAACCACTCAGATAGAATCCTCCGCACAGGGAGGAAGCTAGGGTACTGAAAAGAAAGAAAAGGAAGTACAAATACCTAAATCTCCAAACCATTTACAATCCAACAAAACACCTGAAATCACCAATCTTAAAGAAGATCAAGAAACTGGTGATATTCGAAAGAAAGTCCAACAAATGGAAGAAACCATCCGGTCAATCAAAGGGACTGGAACATATGGAAGTGTGACTTATTCAGACTTTTGCATCTTTCCTAAGGTTCATTATCCAGACAAGTTCAAAACTCTTGATTTTAAAAAATATGATGGATTGGGAGATCCTTACACTCATCTAAAAGTGTTCATTGGAGAACTCGGATCCTATGCCGAGGATGAAAAACTGAGAAGGTTGTTATTTCAAAAGAGTTTAACTTGAGAAGCCAGAGCATGGCATGCCTGATTGGACAATTCCAAAATCCATAGCTGGGAAAAACTAGCCCAAGCTTTTCTAAACCAATAAAGTTTCCAATCACAAATGGCTCTAGATAGATATCAAATTACCAAAGTCAAAAAGTAGAATACTGAGTCATTTAGAGAATATGCCCAAAGATGGAGACGTCTGGCTGCTCAAATAATCCCATCAATGATAGAAACTGAGATGGTAATAACCTTCATTGACATACAAGAAGGTCCATTTAATGAGAGGGCCGTAGCAGGCATAGGAAAACCTTTCTCTGAAATGATTAAAGACAAAGAGATGGCTGATATTGGGTTAAAGTCTGGAAGGAATAAAGACCTCACTACTTTAGTGTAACATCTAGAAATTCGGTCTATCTTCACACCTGGATTTCATACGTCACGAGTACATCTCCTTCGAAACATACATCATTAAATAGCTAAATATAACAACATACATTTTCAAATCCTAGGTTCTAATGCCTTATAACCTTTTTCATTACAAATATTGATAATTACATTATTCTTTACATCTTATAAGAGTGACTTTTATCTGCCACCAAGGATACATAATAGTTAATTAAACTATTCTACAGTTTAACTACATTATTCTACATTACAAGTCTTGGCTTGATCTTCACGCTCATTCATATACTGAATGACACTTACTCTAGACACCGGTCAGCTTGATCTTTTTAGGATCCTTAAGTTCTTTTACTCGTACGCTAAAAATATTTTTTATTTAAAGCAAATGTGAGCATTTATTTGCTTAGCAAGTCATAACAGTTGAATAAACAACCTTAAGAATCTAAACATTCTTTTAAAACTTCAATAACCGAACAAAGGTTATGAAGTGGCTTGAATAATAGGAATAAACTCTGATTCCTATCATTTTAGACCATTAGTCACATTCACTTTGAAATACGTTCTTTCTTCTACCTTTTTCAGACACATTCGGTCTTGCTAGAATTATTAGCACGGACTTAACAATAACGGTTCATGTATAAACAAAACATTTTCATATTGAATGATTCAACCATAGAACAATTCATCTCATAGAAACATCGAAATGTTAAAATTATGGCACAAGGCCTCACACATTCTACCACCTTATACAAATATCACACATTTGCACATAGATAAAACTTATCATGTTCAACATCTGAGAAAGTTTAAGAAACTAGCATTCACTTAAAATATGAATGAAGTTAGGAAACTTGCCTTACGCACAGCTACTGATTACAGTTTACGTTGAACTGCTCATTGCACTCCTTATATATCACATAAGGAATGCATACACCAATTAGTTATATACTTGACTTACATATTAGTTTAAACTTAAATCTATTCCTTATGTTTCGTGTTTATAACCTAAGTTCATGTAACCATTCTTATTTTACTGTTTTATGGCGTTACGACATACAGAGATGTCTAAATTTGTATGATCATCATCTTTGATGATTTATATTCTTATCTTCTTCTTATAACTTCTCTAGGACTTAGCACACATCGAGTCTTTACTAGTATTCCATACGATACTCTAAGTGGTTTCCCACAAACAACCAACAAACTAGTTTCTCGTCTCATCTACACTATCTTTCACAATGAGTTAGATGGCTTGCTAGTTTCGTATACACTTCCGCTCCCTAAAGGAATTATTTAGCCCATATCCCATATGTCAACCATTAAAGATTATGATTGTACCACAACCTAAAATTAACTTAACTTATTCGAACCATTAAAGCTCTAATGTTTATTAAGTTGATTTTCCATTCCTTATGGTCTTCTGGCAACTAAATTCCATACCTCAAGATTTATTTCCTATCGTCTAATTCATACAGTTTTTAGTATGTTAAGAGTGATCGTTCAATGCTAATACTATGCTTTCATAGTGTTAAGCATTTTTTTATTACCTTATTCATATCTTATAACGTCTGGTTCATTCGACTCGGAGCGTCATCCAAGTTATTATTACTAATTCGGCTTCTTAACGTTATATGTCATTGTCATTAATTTAGTTTCTTCACCGTTCATGGGTTCAATCATTATTATTCATTACCTTACGGTCAAACCATACACGAGCGTAGGTTCTGCCCATTTAATATTCACATACACTCAAACCTCATCTCTCAACGTCTAAGGAATCACAATCATAGTAATCCCACACGCTCGGTTTATCGCAACTACGGTCCCTGGATATTGGTTACGTATTTTGCGTTTATATTACTTGTCTTTTAATCTTGTTCAATCTTTTTGTTCAACCTTAACTAAAGGTTTAAATCACATGATTAAGTGTTACATTATGTGAACTATATGTTCATTATCTTCCCTTACACTTCCCCAAGGAGTTGAGCAGTTAAAAGCTCTTCTCTGGGTTTTGCCTTGAAATGGCGCTGCGATGCCAATTCCCTTTGTTTTTATTGCACTACAGCGTAAGTCTCCAATAATTATTACCTAGAGCCAGTGTTGCGATGCCCCATTCCTAGTTCAAACTGGCGCTGCGGCGCTAGTTCAAAAACTCAATTTTTCCAACATTTTTTCTTAGTGTTGGAACGCATACGTATTGCCTATTTTTCAATCTCATAACTTCTTCGTTATAAATCTTACGAGGTAATTCCAAAGCCATCTTCTTACTCTCATCATGCACTTCAACTTCCCTCAGACAAAAATGAATTATGTATCCGTTAACTTTCCATTCAATTGGCTTAAATTTTATTATTCATTCATTTTATGTTATTAACGTTCTTCGTTCATTCGTTCGTCCGTAATTCGGTTATCTGAATTTAGAATTCATTCGTTCTTGAGTCCATGACTCACATTTTCAATGTTTTTTTACATTCTTATGAAATCCTACACATTCGAGTTCATTTATATACTTTCTACTTTTCGTTCGTGTAACACCCGAGAAAATCGGATTTTTATGACAATTAAATTTTTATTTGATTATGTGAATTAAATGAATTTAATTGATTTATTATGTGAGTAAGCTATGTGAAGGTCGTTCTATGACCTAGAATATGCTAATATGGTTAGTAATCTAGCTATGTGCTAGAATTAATTGTTTGGAATTTCCAAGATGAAAATATTTATTTTTCGAGAAATTTTTGTAAAAACACTATTCATCTGTTTCTGTTCAGGAAATTATTTTGAAATTCCGAGAAACGTTTAATGATAGAATATCGAGATAAGATGAAATATCTGATAATATTTCATTTATGGCAAACGGAGTTTTTTCCTGCGAACTTAAAACCTAAGGGTTGAGTATATTGATTTCCGAGAAGGAAATGAAATGCGTAGAAGAATTACGTTATAGTTAAAGCGAGTGTTATAAAATTATGGTACTATTTAGTATCTATGTATAATATGACGAGTAAATACAAAGTACAATACGATTATTGCACGAATAGTATACGGAAAGAATACGTGAATTGTATGTATAGAATACGATTCGTATTATAGAATTAAGTTAAGTCATATGTTAATTCATTTGAGTTGGATTATTAATTAGTCCAATTATTTGAATGAACAAGCCCAAGTGATTAGTGGGTTAAGCCCAAGTTAAGGCCCAATGTTAATTTAGTTAAGCCCAATTCAGGAAAACCGAACCGTGGATCGAATCGGTGGGTCATCGAATGGGTAAAACCCATGGGGCAACCCATGGTATGACCCATGGCACGGGTGGGCCGACCACCTTGGTGTGCAAGCCAAGAATAAGGCTTGGTCACCAAGCATTTTACTTGGTGACCAAGAGTGAATAGTAAGGAGGTTTGTGTGTAATGACTATTATGCCCTCCATTCTATTTTCTATAAATAGGAAGCTAGGTTTGGCCATTTTGGAGTTTTCAATTGCCCAACATAGATTATTTGAGAGAGAAAGAGAGCTAGACTACACAAAACATATACTTTAGAAGCTTTGACTTAGAGTTTTCAAGAGATTTCATAAGAATTCTTGAGGTAATAATCCTTATCTTTCATTTCCATCTCTTTTGATTTTCTTTTATCTTGGAGGATCATAAAATGGGTGGTATATGTCTTGTATAGTGTATTAAAGATGACTTACCATAGATTCAATCTCTATAGGTCATGAGATCATAAGAATCATAGGGTTCGTTATAGTTTCAAACCATGAAAATATTATTTGTTGAGATCGATTGTTAATAAACGATTGAACTCCATAAATATGTTAATATATGCATCTTGCTTGGTTAAGATGTAGATATGAAATCCATGGAGTATTCCATGAGATTTGGCTTAGAGAACATTAGTAATGAAGTTATGGCGAATTTCACGGAATTAGACGTTAAACGTCGAAAACGTTGAAATTCCGGATTGGAGGTCGAAAGTTGACGTGAGACTTGAAAACGTTGTTTTTCAATGTCAACATGTGAGATAGGGTAATTAAGAGTTGTGGGTTCTAGAATCATCGGATTCCGACTTAAAACGAAGAAAACGAGCATTGAACGCTCATTAACGTTTACGAACGTTTAGAAATTGAACTCAATAGTTAATTTTGAGTTATTGGATTCGAATGAACGCGTAAAGTATGTCATTTATGACGTGTAGGCTTTTGAACGGACCAAATCAGGCTTATAACAAAGAGGTTACGGCCCCGGAAATTTTGCAAAATTTTTAAACTTTGGAAATTTTCTGGTACTGAGGTATGGCGCCGCCATGCTGCACGACGTAGTAAAATGTCATACGGCAGCCACGACATAGTGTATTTAGCCACTGCTAAATGGCCCCACAAATACCATCACTTGTTTGAGTAGTCTAGTCTCACCGCAGTATAGCCGAGACCGGAGTTAGCCATCGCTAACCTGGTGCTGCAAGCCATTGATCTAGTACTTATAGAGGCGCCACACAACATGAGTGTAAGACTTTGGATAGTGACTTAGGTTTTCAACCTCAATTGTTCGAAGACCTAAGGGAGTAATTTTTGTACACTTCATAAGTGTATTAAAGCTATTCCTATACTACCTATACTAAGGTATATGGTATTGAACTTAGGAGTTGAATGCATGTTAATAGGTTATGAATGATGAACAAAGTTGGTACTTTATCAACAATGTTTGAGTCCGGTTAATAATGTAAGTTGAGTAATGAGCCGGAACGAAGGGTAATGAGTCGAGTTGACTTTATTATTAATATTAAGTTAACTAAGACATAGAAGAGAAAGAAGTTGGTAAGAACAATGTGAACATTTGTTTCATAGCTAATTACAGTGTGCTATATGAATATATCATGTAGATTCTGTAAAGGCTGTGGTCAGTCGATTAAATTATTTGAAGACACTGAAAGGAAAGTTTTCTTAACGCTTGTCTAACTTCCAAGTTAGCCATGTTTTATGTGATTCGTTGAACTGACTTGCACGACTAGTTTTAAAGAAAGGGTCGATGCCAGATTTTAACTCGGCTAGACTATTCGTAAGATATAGATTGATTATGATTCATATCTTTCTATATAGAAATTTTAACGCTATCCTATGCCAAGTAATTGGTACGAACGTGAAGGTAAGGCTTGTCTATGAACAATCAAAAGTATTTTTCATCGATTATTCGATGGGTACGCGAGTTTGCCAAAAATATTAAACGTAAATACGTTTAATGAATGAGTGTTAATCAACATAGAGTACAATAGCCTGATCACCTAGAAGTGCTCGTAAGTAATGCGGATGTAACAACCTTAGTGTTGTGAAATCTTTTCAAGTATGAAAACTGAAAGTTACTGTTCATGGTCTATCGATCGGTTCATAATTCCTAATCTATTCTATACTTTGGGAGTTGATGTTATGAACTATTAAAGTATTATTATTTCATGATACTTCATAACTATTGCTCAGTTATGTAGGAATTGTTATATAATTCACGAAAGGTGGTATTATCAAGTATCCTTTATTAAAACTTGTTTGAAATATGTCATGCTCACTTCTTGCGTGAATTATATAACCGCAGATTAAGGAGAACGTTCGAGAATGCTAAGAGAGATAAGGGCAAAGCTAAGATGGCTGCTTAACCATTGTGTAATAGATTAATAAATTGTATGTATTATACATTATGAACAACGAACGATGTAACCGGTTTAAGAACCTGGGAAGGATTATACTTTGATTGTAATAAGAAGATAGTAATTACATTCATTTTGTTGTATTTCAATGGAATGATTGTATGGGTTTTAGTACATTGGAGCACCATATGTCGGGTTGGAAGATACCCGAATTTGGGGGCATCACAAGTTGGTATCAAAGCTTTAGGTTATAAAACTTAAGGGGGAAGAACCTTAGGTTATAAAACTTAAGGGTGGAAGAACCTTAGGCTAATAACCTCGTAAGGAAGGTAAAGTCCGAAGAAATGATTTTGCGTTGAATGAATTAATAAGGTATTGAGATAACTCAGTATCGAAAGAATTAAAAGATGGAAAGTAACCTTAAATAAATTAAATGTGATTTGTGCTTATACTATTGTCTATTATGTACTAATCAACTTGTTATGTGCTATTGTAGATGTCGATCGATAGCATGATGTAAAAAGACATTCACGTTCTGAGTGAAGAGTCAGTGAACCAAGTTGAAATTGTACCAATGCCAGTGGCAGAGGTACCGTTAGTTGTACTAGAGAACTCAGACATTGAGGAGTACATCTCTGAGGAGGAATACTCTGAAGAGACAATGGGTTTAGCATCATACCTTAATGAGATGCTGGACGTGGAGGAGAAAATAGAGGTGACATCGGTTAATACGATGATACCTACTCAGGAGCCAACATCTCCGGATACAATGAGATCATTGTATCTTTCTGTGTTGGATAGGAATGTGCATCTGCGCATTGTGATAGAAACTCAGAATGAGGAGATAAACGCCCTGTATGAGGCGAAGGAATCTGTAGAGGCAGACTTTGAGTCAGAGCACAACGAGAAAGTGCTTATGACAGATAAAGCACGTGACTATAAGGATGAGGTTCTAGAACTTCAAAAGAAACTGGTTGAAAAAGACTAGAAGATAGCTAGGATGTCATACATCCACGAATGTGCCCATGAGGATTTCAAGCTAAAAATTGCTTGTTATTCCATTGAGTCCGGGCAGACTCGGCATACGATATAGTGTCGAATCTGGCAAATCAGAAATATGAGAATGACGTTCGACAATGTTAGTAGATCATTAGATCTTTTTGTATGTAGTAGTGACGTAAAGCCCTCTTTTGTATAATTAAAGGGTAGTCTTTTTGTAAATCCCAATTTTTTAGAAGGCAATCACGGGATAATATGTAATAGCTTTTGGCTAAGGGAACATGATGTAAATAGTTTTGACTATAAAAGCATATTTATAAAATGAAGTTTTTATTTAATGTGCTTGTTGTGGTATGAGTGGTTGTTGTTGTTTGAGAATGTTAACCAAGTAGTTAAATAGATAATAACAAAACTTTATTTATTTTATAAGAATTATGCCTCCAAGAAGGAGACAACGTAACCAAGAGGCCGAGTCTCATAATGAGAATCAGCGGGGGTTCTAATAACCCTATGCAAGAGTTCGTTAATTTATTAACGACTGCATGAAACCAAGTTGGGGGTAGGATTCCTGTAGCTCCTAGGGTAGTAAGAACAACTACCTTTAAGGAATTTAAGAGTGTGGGTCCTCCTGAGTTCCGAAGAACGACGGACCCATTAGAAGCCCAGACATGGGTAAAAGAGATTGAAAAGGCATTTGTGATAACAAACGTAGGTGAGGCGCAGAAAACTTCTTTTGTGACTTACATGATGAAGGGGGAAGCCAACTACTGGTGGGAGGCTCCCCAGGGTGGGGCTAGGACAGAAGCTGTTACGTGGGAACAGTTTAAGAAGGTCCACTTCGAAAACTATTTCCCTACTAGCATGCAAGGTAGGATGGAGATTAAGTTCCTAGAACTTAACGAGGGGGATATGACAGTTCCCCAGTATGCCACCAAATTCAATGAATTGGCGAGGTTTTCTCCACACCAGGTGGATACAGAAGAGAGGAAGGCGCGCAGGTTTGAGCAGGGCTTGAAACCCTGGCTCTATAGTAGAATATCGGTTTTCAGAGTGCTTCCTACGGGACCATTCTGGAAAAGGAGATTATAGCTGAAGGTGGCGGTGAGGCATTGTCTCAATACCACAAAGAACAAAAAAATAAGAGTAAGTTAAAGGGAGTGAGTAAGGCTGAAGTTGCCAGTGAAAGCGGCAACTTGCCAAAGATGAAGAGTTTTAACCCTGCGAATACTGGGGTAAAGCAAGGAGAGCCCAAGCGGAGAATAGAAGCATGTAAGACATGCGAAAAGACTCATATTGGAGTCTGTTTAAAGGGGAAAGCAGTTTGCTACAACTGTGGGCAGTAAGGGCATTTGTCACCCAACTATCCTAACCTTAAGAAGAACCAGGGGTGTTTTATCTGTGGGTCATTGGACCACATGGTAAGAAATTGCCCGAAGAAAGGTTTAGATGAAAATAAGGGTTCTGGTAGTGGTAAGTTAGCCATTACTGGACCAACACCATCAGTGGGTAGACCCTCACGACTCTGTATGTTTAATATGACCATCCAAGATCTTTGTTGCATCAATGAGATGTGGTAGTAGGTATCATTTTGGTCAATGAGATAAATGCTTATGTGCTATTTGACTTGGGTGCTATTTGTTCTTTTATAGCATGTGAATTTGCTAAGCGATTAGGTTTAATCCTTGAGAAGTCACGAATACCTTTAGACGTTAAGGTAGCAAATGAAGAGATAATCCCCATTGAACATATTCATAAGAATTATTGCGTAGATATTAGAGGGAATAAGTTATCGGTAGACTTGGTACCGATAAGGTTAAAAGAATTCGATGTAATTCTTGGTATGGAATGGTTGGTTAACCATAAGGCGGTAATAGATTGCCATAGGAAAATCATAAACCTTCGGCTTTCTAAGAAAACCAAGGTAGTATTTTTCGGTAGTAAATCACCGAGACGCTCTTGTTATCTGTCGATGATACAAGCTAGGAAAATGTTGAGAAAAGGGTGTGTAGGTTATCTGTACCATGTTGTGGATACCCAAAGAGTGGGAACATCCTTGGACCAGATACCTATAGTGCAAGAGTTCGCGGATGTATTTCTGGAGGAGTTACCGGGTATTCCACCGAACAGGGAGGTTGAGTTTATAATTGATCTGTTACTGGGAACGACACCAATTTCAAGGGCACCATATCGGATGGCACCAATTAAGATGAAGGAGTTAATGGTTCAGTTGCAAGAACTATTAGATTGAAAGTACATTCAACCGAGTGTGTCTCCTTGGGGAGCACCAGTGTTGTTTGTCAAGAAGAAGGATGGGTCGTTAAGACTTTGTATCGACTATCGCGAGTTGAACAAGTTAACGATTAAGAATAAATACCCGTTGCCTAGGATCGATGATCTATTTGATCAGTTGAAAGGGGCAAAGTATTTTTCTAAGATAGATTTGCGCACGGGGTATCATCAGTTAAAAGTGAGGAAGGAGGATGTACCTAAGATGACGTTCATAACTCGTTATGGTCATTACGAGTTTTTGGTAATGTCGTTTGGGTTGACTAATGCATCGGTCGTATTTATTGATATGATGAACAGAGTGTTCAAACAGTATTTGGACAAGTTCGTCGTAGTGTTCATTGATGATATTCTAGTCTATTCTAAGATGTCAGAAGATCATGCAGAACATTTAAGGATAGTGTTGGAAACACTTAGGAAGGAGACGTTGTATGCGAAATTCTTAAAGTGTGAATTTTGGCTTGAGAGAGTGCAGTTTCTAGGACATGTTATTGATAAGGATGGCATTTCAGTAGATCCTAAAAGTAAAGCGATTAATGAGTGGGAGCAACCGAAAACGCCAAGTCGAGGTTGAAGTTTTCTTGGGTTAGCGGGATACTATAGAAGGTTCATTCCAGACTTTTCAAAAATAGCTACTCCATTGACAAATCTGACAAGAAAGTTGGTGAAGTATGTGTGGAATGAAAAATGTGAGAACAGTTTTTAGGAGTTGAAAAAGAGATTCAATGAGGCACCTGTATTGTCTTTACCCGATGATACATGGAACTTTTTAGTGTATAGCGACGCTTCGCATAAAGGACTGGGTTGCGTGCTCATGCAACATGGCAAAGTCATTGCGTATGCATCACATCAATTGAAGGATTATGAGAAGGATTATCCTACTCACGATCTAGAATTGGTAGTGGTACTTTTTGCCTTGAAGATATGGAGGCATTATCTATATGGTGAGAAGTGTGAAATATGCACGGACCACAAAAGTCTGAAATATATCTTCACACAGAAGGAGTTGAACATGAGACAGAGAAGGTGGTTAGAGCTGATAAAAGATTATGACTGTGACATTATTGTACCAGTAGTATACGGAAAGAATACGTGAATTGTATGTATAGAATACGATTCGTATTAAAGAATTAAGTTAAGTCTTATGTTAATTCATTTGAGTTGGATTATTAATTAGTCCAATTATTTGAATGAACAAGCCCAAGTGATTAGTGGGTTAAGCCCAAGTCAAGGCTCAATGTTAATTTAGTTAAGCCCAATTCATAAAAACCAAACCGTGGATCGAATCGGTGGGTCACCGAATGGGTAAAACCCATGGGGCAACCCATGGGATGAACCATGGAAAGGGTGGGCCGACCACCTTGGTGTGCAAGCCAAGAATAAGGCTTGGTCACCAAGCATTTTACTTGGTGACCAAGAGTGAATAGTAAGGAGGTTTGTGTGTAATGCCTATTATGCCCTCCATTCTATTTTCTATAAATAGGAAGCTAGGTTTGGCCATTTGGGAGTTTTCAATTGCCCAACCTAGATTATTTGAGAGAGAAAGAGAGCTAGACTACACAAAACATATACTTTGGAAGCTTTGAGTTAGAGTTTTCAAGAGATTTCATAAGAATTCTTGAGGTAATAATCCTTATCTTTCATTTCCATCTCTTTTGATTTTCATTTATCTTGGAGGATCATAAAATGGGTGGTATATGTCTTGTATATATTGTATTAAAGATGACTTACCATAGATTCAATCTCTATAGGTCATGAGATCATAAGAATCATAGGTTCGTTATAGTTTCAAACCATGAAAATATTATTTGTTGAGATCAATTGTTAATAAACGATTGAACTCCATAAATATGTTAATATATGCATCTTGCTTGGTTAGGATGTAGATATGAAATCCATGGAATATTCCATGAGATTTGGCTTAGAGAACATTAGTAATGAAGTTATGGCGAATTTCACGGAATTAGACGTTAAACGTCGAAAACGTTGAAATTCTTGGATTGAAGGTCGAAGTTGACGTGAGACTTGAAAACGTTGTTTTTCAATGTCAACATGTGAGATAGGGTAATTAAGAGTTGTGGGTTCTAGAATCATCGGATTCTGACTTAAAATGAAGAAAATGAGCATTGAACGCTCATTAACGTTTACGAACGTTTAGAAATTGAACTTAATAGTTAATTTTGAGTTATTGGATTCGAAAGTAACAAATTATTATATGAACACGTAGAGTATGTCATTTATGACGTGTAGGCTTTTGAACAGACCAAATCGGGCTTATAACGAAGAAGAAGTTACTGACCACAGGGAATTTCGCAAAATTTTCAAACTTTGGAAATTTTTTGATCTTTAGGTCCTGCGAGCGTAGCGGCCAGACGTAGTGTAAAATGTTGCTTGCCATGATGTCGGCCAGATGTATTTAGCCCTTTCATTAAATGGCCATTGCAAATTTCACTATTTGAGTAGAGTCTCATGCCACAAGTTGAGACCGCAGGAGTTAATCAGCTGATGGCGGCCATGCATGACTGATCTAATATTATAGAGGTCGGCAGCACATGACAAAGTGTAAGACTTTGGATAGCGACTTAGGTTTTGAACTTCAATTGTTCAGAGACCTAAGGGAGTAATGTTTGTATACTTCTTAAGTGTATTAAAGTTATTCCTATACTACCTATACTAAGGTATATGGTATTGAACTTAGGAGTTGAATGCATGTTAATAGGTTATGAATAAAGAACAAAGTTGGTACTTTATCAACAATGTTCGAGTCAGGTTAATAATGTTAGTTAAGTAATGAGCCGGAATAAAGGGTAATGAGTCGAGTTGACTTTATTGTAAATATTAAATTAACTAAGATATAGAAAAGAAAGAAGTTGGTAAGAACAATGTGAACATTTGTTTGATAGCTAATTACAGTGTGCTATGTGAATATATCATGTAGATTCTGTAAAGGCTGTGGTCAGTCGATTAAATTATTTGAAGACACTAAAAGGAAAGTTTTCTTAACGCTTGTCTAACTTCCAAGTTAGCCATGTTTTATGTGATTCGTTGAACTGAATTGCACGACTAGTTTTAAAGAAAGGGTTCGATGCGATTTTAACTTCACTAGACTATTAAGTAAGATATAGATTGATTATGATTCATATCTTTCTATATAGAAATGTTAACGCTATCCTATGCCAAGTAATTGAGTACGAAACGCTAAGGTAAGGTTTGTCTATGAACAATCAAAAGTATTTTCATCGATTATTCGATGGATGCAGCGAGTTGCCAAAAATATTAAACGTAAATACGTTTAATGAATGAGTGTTAATCAACATAGAGTACAATAGGCTGATCACCTAGAAGTGCTCGTAAGTAATGCTGGATGTAACAACCTTAGTGTTGTGAAATCTTTTTAAGTATGAAAACCGAAATTCTTGTTCATGGTCTGTCGATTCCCTGGTTCATAATTCCTAATCTATTCTATACTTTGGGAGTTGATGTTATGAACTATTAAAGTATTATTATTTCATGATACTTCATAACTATTGTTCAGTTATGTAGGAATTGTAATATAATTCACGAAGGTGGTATTACTGTTATCCTTTGTTAAAACTTGCTTAGTTGTCATGCTCACTTCTTGCGTGAATTATATAACTGTAGTTAAGGATGAACGTCCTGAGAATGCTAAGAGAGATAAGGGCAAATCTAAGATGGATTCTTAACCAGTGTGTAATAGATTAGTAAGTTGTATGTATTATACATTAAGAACAACAAACGATGTAACCGGTTTATGAACCTAGGAAGGATTATACTTTGATTGTAATAAGAAGATAGTAATTACATTCATTTTGTTGTATTTCAATGGAATGATTGTATGGGTTTTAGTATAGTGGAGCACCATATGTCGAGTTGGAAGATACCTGAATTTGGGGGCGTCACAGTTCGTCTTTTAAAAAACATTTGCCATAACTTCGTTATAACTAAGTTTAATTTATTCTTCATGAACGTTTCTACCGTCCCTAACCAAGCAATAAGTATCTAACTTATACGTAATGGTTTTAAACTTGTCCATCAATAACAAGTTATAACTACGATGATTTTAAATTTGTCCATCAACAACGTTCTTCGTGTTCTTCGCGTTCTTCGTTCGTTATTTATTTTTAATTGATACTTTGATTATGATTTCACTGTTTCTTGGAATTTGGTGTTATAAAACACCATTCCTTACTTATTTCATTGAATCATTCATATGATTCATTAAGATCGTTCAAATTCATTACGAAATTCATTTTTCCCTAGGAAATTTATAAACTAAACTTCTAATTCTTATTTCTTCATTTTCTCATGAAAATCATTCTTAAAATCCCTTATTCCCTTTTCATTAAGCTATGTTTTTAACATATGAAACTTAAAGAAAATAAACTTATAAGTTAGGTTTTTAATACCTTTCTTCTTTATTCTTCTTCCTCTAGAAAAAGCCGACGATTTACTACCTTTTCTATTTCTCGATCTTCTCTGATCCGAGCATCCATGCTCTTTCTCTTCCTTCTTCTTCTTCTTCTTCTTCTCCAATCTCTCAAACTTTCTCTCTCTCTCAAAGTGTTGGTTGATTTCAAAGAAATCAACTAACAATTCTCTTTTATAGATTTCAAGGCTAGGGGAAAAATAGTCATTTCACCCCTAAAGTTACTATTCCCACCTCTTACTAACCTCCTTACTATTCATAAAGCTTCTCTTGGAAGATTCGTGGTTCTGCCTTTCGGGATTCGTCCGACAATTTGAAAAACTGTGATTCTTGGAATCCATATATTTTTGGATATTTCGTCTTTCCTTTAAAGATTTACTTTTACGCATTCTTCGGAACTTTTAAAAATAGAAAAACACTTTTTGATGATAAGCGTTTTCCTCCATGTTTTCCCCTAACATAGTTAAACGAATGAAAAGCACATACCTGTACTTTTTGTCATCTTTATTTCGTCTAATTTCTGCAAATTTTTCCAGAAAAACTTTTGACATTTTACAACATTTCACAACATTTTATCGTCAAATCTTTTGACATTTCTTGGAAAGGCTTAGGTTATTCAAACCCTAACCCTTAGGGCTTCATCGGGTAAATAGTGTCTATTTCATCTTTTTCCTCAAAAATATTTTTGTTCTCGAATTTTTTTTATTTTCGTCTTGAAAATTCTTACTTGTTCAGTCTAGCCCGTAGCCAGAATCCTCCCATTTTATAATTATCCTAGGTTCTAGAACTATTAATAAAAACATAGCATATAATATTATTAATAAAAATTTATTTTATTAATAATTAATTCTTTAAACTTAAATTCTAGACAATCAAATTTTTCGGGTTATCACATTCTTCACCCTTATAAAAATTCCGTCCTTAGAATTTCTTAAAACTACACCCATACCTGGATGTTTTATTCCTACAACCTCTAGCAAAGGTTCTATTCCTACTACTTCTGTTTCTTATAACCATCCTTTTCCTAATGATCATCTATTGACATAATCGTCTTTAGTTAAACCTCACGCCTAACTATACTTTCAGTCTCTCGGGTCATAACATTTAGAAGTCGTGGCTAAGCAATTTTAAGCTGGAAATTATGTGAATAAATCTCAGAGGGTTCATAAAAAGAAAGAAGAGGATGTATCCTTGGTGCTGCAAGGACAAACTCAGAGAGGCAATCAAAACTTGCCCTTCCAAAGGAAAAATTATTCTCCTTTTCAAGCATCTACACAATCCTCAAATCCACCATTGCAAAAAGTTGGAGAGGTAAGACGTCAAAGATTTTTCACACCCTTAGGGGACTCATTGGAAAATATATTCATGCTTCTGACAACACAGAAGAAAATTGTCCAGCTCCTTCCTCTAGCCAATACAAGTGGAAAGAATTTTAATAAAAGCAAGAAATGTGCTTATCATTCTGGAGCTCCGAGGCATGACACCTAAGATTGTTGGTCTCTCAAACACAAAATCCAGAATCTAATAGACAGTGATGACGTCGTGGTAATAAATCCAAAATAACCACATGTGCAAGATAACCCTCTCCCTCAACACAAGGAAGAGAATGTCAATATGATCAGCAAAGGAGTGGAGAAAGTTCCAATTACCTCAAATATGTAGGTGATTCTCCCCAAAACAACAAGATAATTCTGATAAGTGGGATTATTCAAAATTCTTTTTTATGATAGAGTGAGAAATGAAGTCTATCAATGAACGGGTTGATCAACTGGCAAAACTGGTGATACATCATGTGACGCCCCCAAAATAGGTATACATCACCCATCTTAGGTGGCCAATTACATGGTACCGAATACAAATACAAACTTAATTATACAACATAAGCTAAGAGTTTTTACACGAATATTGTCTTCTAGACCATATCCAAACTCAAATGGAGTCCTCATTACATTTATTGTCACACTATTTTATAGAATAGTGAGGACTACTATAACACCATCTCGGACCATCACTCCATTCCTCGACTAGTTCAAGCTACGTTCTCATTTCCTGAAGAGAACAATGGAAGTAAAGGGTGAGTTTAACTAGCCCATGAAAAATATTATGACTAAGATAATACGAGAATAAGTTATCCTAAGCCTTCAACAATGTTAAACCGATAGAATATAATAGACAACAAGTTTAATCTAATGAAACAAGCAATCCATTAGAAGAGTCAAGTAGAGCATGATATCTACTATCTTCTATGATTTAAAAAGTTTATCATTAACTTTATCGCTGGGACTCACCTTAATAAATAAATCACATCATCGAATCATCCCTGCACTACGAGCCAAGGATATTCATTAGTATCACGTCCACAAATTATTCTTGCACTACAGGCGAATAATATTCGTGTAATCATCAGTGGTCATGATCATACCGAATTATCCCTGGTTATAATCATATTAATCAATAGTCCATCTATGCACGTAAGCCAAAAATTACTTTCATCACAATATAAGCATGTGGATGATGACAATGATATAAGAATTCAATTAAAAAAAAGCAAATGATAAATTTTTAAAGATTTATAACTTAATTTATCCAGAATTCAATAATGTCCAAATTTTGAACATGATACTGCTTTGTGGAGTAAAATTCAAGATTAATATCAATGTATCAAAAATAATTTGAATAGAAAAAAAATAAATTTTTTGGTGAATAGTACCCCATAAATAGTACCCTTTGAATAGTACTTCGAGAATAGTACCACGTGAATAGTACCCCGACATGAAAAGTGCCCCGAATACCCGAGTGAACAATATTTGAGTGAATAGTAATTAGGTGAATAGTAACCCGTGAATAGTAACTCGTGAATAGTACCCCAGCATGAAAAGTGCCCCGAATACCCGAGTGAATAATATTCTAGCGAATAATAATCGGGTGAATAGTAACCCATGAAAAGTACCCCGGGTGAAAATATTGATATTTAATGAGAAAGTTTAGATCAATATTCCAATGAAACGATACTGGATGAAGCGCAAAACTGAAGGATATTCCACTAATTTCAAGGATTATAGAAGCAATACTTACCATAGTAAGTTTAGATTTAAGAATTTGAAAAGAAATAACATACGAAACTGCAAATTCATTTTGACCTGTCATACGGTACGTAATCCGCGTAGACAGGTTATTTTGACATATTAAAGGATGAATACGAAAAATAGTATTTCTTATGAATACGAAAGAAATAATACCCCTTACCTTAGTAGAAGGCTGGATACTGCAATAGTGAAGTAGCAGAATACTATTCTTCTTGCTCTCTATAGTTTCTCTCTCTATAGTGTCTCTTGTGAATCTCAGTGAATTGGTGAGAATGAAAGAAGAATTAAGCTTCTATTTATAGGAGAATGGACTAAATAATGGCGATTCATGAATCGGTCCAAATTGATTTACTAATAGAATGGAATGGTTCATATTGATTACTATTAAAACCACAATGACGATCCCCATTGATTTACTTTTAAAACCACCGAGCGGTCAGTTGATTTACTTTTAAATCGACCACCCATTTTCCGAGATTGATTTACTTATTAAAACCACCACCGAAGCGGTCCGGATTGATTTACTATTAAAACCACCATCAATGGTCCATAAAATTAGTAAATCTTCCCTATTAAATCTTAAGTTAAATTTACAACAAATCGCGCCTCATAACAATCCCTATATTTATATCTAAAATTGAATAAATATTTACCACAAATTATTTATCTTTAATAAACACATTTTTAATCTATTAACAATTATTCATCATTAATATTATAACTCACAATATTTAACAACAAGATCATTCCCAGGAAAGAGGGGGCTTTCCGATAAGGATTTCTCCATATTGGCCGTAATTAGGTGACCAAACCTCTCATCGATAGAACTTTCTAGACATCATCAATATTACAAATAATAATATGAATAACTTTGTCGTCTCAATTATTGATTTAATAATATAAAATATTAATATTGTGATAATAATTGAATCAATAATATGAGATATTATGCAGCAATTATTGTAGAAATAATTGAGTATAACTGAGTGACTTCTCACGTAAGCATCAATAATCAATATTGTGTGCTACTATGTAACCACGCGTATTACTGTACTTTTACCCTAGGGTAGTTCAACAGTTTAACGGTAAAACTTTTGCCGTTATTTTTATAAAAAGATAATTATGTCATTTTCTAACTACGATAATACTTCCGTTGTGGGGTCCACCAATGATTGTGTCATCGTACAAATATTCCCCAACCAATTGAATATTCCCCGACACAATGAATATTTTATATCAACTTGCTTACTTTGCAAAATTTTCAAATAATACCCACAACTATAACATTATATCATATCCACACCATAATATTCAAAAATATATTTCAAGAAAAAATATTCTTTATTCATAAAAGTTGGGTTCTTACAACCTCCCCTTCTTATGGAATTTCGTCCTCGAAATTAGGGTACGTACCTAATATGTCGAAGAGGTGAGGATACCTTGATATCATTTCAGATTCTAACTCCTAGGTCATTTCCTCCACATCGTGGTTTCTCCAAAAAACTTTGACTTGAGGTATAACTTTTGAGCATAGAATATGATCCTTCTTCTCCCAGATTTTAACTGGTAACTCTTCAAACGTTAAATCTTTCGCTATCTCGTCTAAATTCTAATTCAATAATGTGGTTCGGGTCTTTCACATATTTACGTAACATAGATATGTGAAAAACGTTATGAACGCGAGACATACATGGCGGTAAGGCGAGTCTATAGCCCACAGTTCCTACTCGATCGAGGATTACAAATGGGCCAATATTGAATTCCACGTCCTTTCGATGAAGATCATCATAACTCTTTTGCCGATGTTGTGAGGTTTTAATACGTTGTCGGATCGTTTGAATCTTTTCCATAGTCATACGTACCAACTCCGGTCCCAACAATGTTCCTTCACCCACCTCATCCCACCATACTAGAGAACGTCACTTTCTTCCCTATAACGCCTCAAATGGACCCATGACAATACATGCTTGATAACTGTTGTTGTAGAAAAACTCCACCAATGGTAAGAACTTGTCCCAACTTCATTTGAAGTCAAGGACATAGAGTCTTAATAAATTCTCAAGAGTTTGAATAGTCCTCTCCGACTGCTAGTCCGTTTGAGGATGATATGCCAAACTAAATCGTAAATCTGTGCCCATAGCCTTTTGCAAACTAACCCAAAATCTTGAAGTAAATTTTGGGTCTCGATCATAAACTATGGATACTGGCATACCATGCAATCTTACAATCTTGTTTATATACATACGAGCAAGACGTTCAAGTGTATAAGTTTCTCGTATCAGTAAAAAATGAGCAGACTTGGTCAATCTATCCACAATGACCCAAATTGCATCTATGCCTTGAGAAACCTTGGGAAGACCAGTAACAAAATCCATGGTAATGTGTTTCCACTTCCATTCTAGAATTTCAAGTGGTTGCAATGGACCTTTTGGCACTTGATGCTCCGCCTTGACTCTTTGACATGTTAGACACCTTGAGAAAAACCCTGTTATCTCTCTCTACATATTGCTCCACCAAAATGTATTTCGAAGATCATGATACATTTTGGTACTCCCAAGATGGATTGCAAACGGTGTGTTGTGCGCCTCCATCATGATTTTATACTTCAAGTCAGAATCATTAGGAACACAAAGTCTGGAGTTGACTCAAAGTATTCCTTCTTCATCGATTTTTGCTTCCAGAATAGCACCTTCTTGCACTTTCTTCTTCATACGCATTAGCTCCAGGTCTGTAGCTTGAGCAGCTTTAACTTTATCGATTAAAGTTAGTTCTACTCGTATATTCGCCATCATCACATGGGTCCTTGGAATCTTTAACTCTATCATCATCCTTTGTAAGTCATATAAAATGGGCCTTTGCGTTGACAATATCACACTCGTACCCTCATATAATCTTCTACTCAATGCATCAGCCACTACGTTCGCTTTTCCAGGATGGTATTGAATGGTATGATCATAATCTTTCAACAACTCAAGCCATCATCGTTGCCACATGTTGAGTTCCTTTTGAGTGAAGTAAGATTTGAAGCTTTTATGATCCGTATAGATCTCCACCTTCTCTCCATACAGGTAATGCCTCCAAATCATAAGCGCAAAAATGACAGCAGCTATGACACCCCCAAATTCGGGTCCTTTGACCCCGGTTTGGTCATCACTATAAACTACAAACATCCACCTCTAAACAACATACGATAACTCAAATGCAGAATATAATAAACGTATGTCGTTCATTCAAAAGGTGTTACTAGTCCCAAGATTCGATAACCTTAATGAGTTCATACAAACATACCCTATAAATATCATTAGGGTTCATATTACATAATAGTAATTTAAACTAAGCACAGGGTAAAATATGCTCCTTGCCACTAGTCTACATCTTTCCTTTACTGTTGTCCCTCTTTGAAGTCTTGGGCTTAGCTGCAATATATTCATGATATAACAAGGATGAGAAAAAAGTTTGCTCAACAAGTTTAAATACAACAATGATGATATATCACCATGAATGGAAAAATATCTGGCAATGGATTCAACAATATGAATATCTGTAGGATTCAACAATATGAATATCGCAAGCAAAGATAATGATTGCTTTTAGAATAACTGCTAGTCAAATAGACTTTAAACTATAACACTCCAATGGAATCAATAGCTAATTGACACTTTGGTTACTGGCTACAAAATAAGTACTTGAGGGGATCAGCCTTGCGTACTCTATGTATATGCATAACATTTAAATCTGCTCTATTGTATCTTATATTAGATATCTGGGGTACTCCCCAATCATAAGAGGGGTGTTCTTTCAGTCTAAGAATCCTTACCATCAATTGGTTTGGATAGCTTTTATAAAACTTCATAGGCATGTCAAATGGGACAAAAAGGTTCGACTCTATTTACCTGATTCAAGAATTATTGAACTTTAAATGATGTACAAGTGCAAGACTGTACGAGCTTAAGGGCACTAAGTGCGAATATCAATAATATCAATGTGGGATAATTGTAAGGTAATTAAACCACTTAATAGCATGCTTGGAAATAAGATTTCAAGCTTAAATGAATAACTTTCAAATCAACAATAACCTACTCAATACGATATAAGGAGGATAAATTTTTTTACAACAAATAAAGTTGTGTAAGTTAGGAAACTTTGCAACACAATGAAGTAGTGTTCAAATACTTTCTCAATATAAATTGGAGTAAGTTTAGGGAAACTTGCATTCAGCATACAAATCGTATAAAATTCAAGAACTTGCACAAAATCCAAAGTTTGTGTAAGTTAGGAAACTTGCCTGCTTGCTCAGCTACAATATAATTCTAGCTTTAATTACTTGCGTTGAAACGACCTAATATTAATAAGTCAGTCTTTTCAATCAGTATGTGTAAACTAGTGCAAGTCTACACTTAAAGAATCAAATCATCACATAACATGCTTCTATACATGTATCATTACATTACATGATTAGTTTCTAACACACTATGTCATAGTTTAAATCACAATTGAACTTTAAAGTTGTAAACACTAATTCATCATAGGATTTTTATCAATAACATGCTTATTATCATAAGACTACTATACTGGACATGTATTACATATTAGAGTAACCATATAAGCATGCATCAGTTCTCAATTTATTAACAAAACTCAGACCTCGTTGCGGAGACTAAGCGGCGGTACGCTTGGTTTTGTACTAAAGAGTGGCCAGCGTGCGTGTGCTCTAGTGCAAACCAAGACATGGTTAATACTTTCAGAGTAAGCTAGTGCTATAATACGACTTGCACATAAACGAACAATCATGCACCACACACATGTTATTATGTGAATAACAAACTTTAACCTTTCATCAAACATTTCAAAGGTCATTATTCATTTTCACTTAATCAAGACCTCAATGTTAAGCTAACAAGGTCGATTATGTCTAGTCTTTATATATATGTTAGCTACATGGTGCATTGGCCTCAACTAAACATTCATATGTTTAGATATCAAAAGCACACTTACAAGTTCTCAATTTATAGATTATCAAGTTTATTTTCAAAACTTTAAGTCTCCATAGTAAAATTCATTCAAGAATGAAAGGTGAGTTTGCATAGTCTAAATCATGCTTTCATAGGCATTTGTGCACATACTCAAGTTATTTACATATGTTCACAAAGTCAGAATGTATATTATAACATTTTCTAGTTTTTAAATCTTTAAGCCTTCTTTGAATAACTAAGTCAAAACAAACCTATTATAGCTTAATATATACATAACTACCTTAGTCCACAAGTTCAGGTCATTTATAGTCATATAATAACTGTCATAGTAAGCTCAGCATATCTTAAAAAGCTAACATGAGTAATCGTGATCTCGCTACCACAAGCCTACGGCGTGGTGAAAGACTAGAAGTGGCGCGGCTGCGCCACCTGGCCCGACAGAAAAAAAATGGCCTCTGCTTCTACAGAGGCTCAACTCCAACCAATGCCCAACATCTTATACAGCAACTCAAAGTACTTCCAATACTTCTAAGCATGCATATTAACTAAAACAACATAGAGGCGTGCTAATTCATATCAATTAACAGAGAATTCTTGAGAATTACAAGAATTTGACAAAAACTAAATTCAAGAATATAAGAATATAAATTGGGATTTTCATACCTCTTGAGGTAATTGAGTTGCAATACTCTCACTCCATATAAGCTCATTAGCAAATAAATCTCAGCAATTACAACAAGGAAGGTGAAGGTCTCATTTATAGAAGAATGGTTAACTAGATAATGTCATTACCTCACAAATCAAACCATTGGCTTGCAAGAATGCACAAGGGTTAAGGGAGAGTTGGTGAGAGTTGGTAATCTCAGTCATGAATCCCACTCCCCATCTACTAATTGATCTAGATTGGTGAATTTGAGATGAAGAATAGCGTAGGATATCTAGCTTGTTCACGTGGGAAGAAGTTGGACTCTTATTATGGGACAAGGAGCAAAACTCAGCATTTTGCAAAAGAAATGAAATGCTATAATGTAATGCAATACTTGGTTAAAACCTTATATACATAATATTTACTTTTGTTATAAATTATGTATGCACAATTCATTTCACATAACATAGGTTATAATGATTTAAAGAGCATACAATGTATTTCCTAATTACAAGGTATCAATGTAGTACACATATAATTCATGTACATTTTCAATTACCATGACATTATTATAATAACTTAATGAAATCATTAAAAATTTAATAATGGATATTATTATATGTCAACAGGTATACATAAATGTTTACCCACACACTTCATATCATATGACAATATTAATATGCAATTCACATGAATGCAAATAACTCTTACTATATAGTCTATATTTATAGTATATAGACATATTATTGTGTCACCTTGTACCATATAAAATATACAATTAACTATCATATAATAAAGGTTTACTATATTGCATGCTTGCACAAATAAATCAAGTAAATATATAAATCATTTTATATATTACTAATCGCTACTCATTAATTATTATTTATTTATAATAATTATTAATTAACACATTATCAATTAATTACTCATAATTGCAATTAATCAATATGTTCAACTCTTGCTACTATATTCAAATAACTTGAATATTTAATTAATACTCTTATCAAGTCTTTGATATTAGAATCTTAGGGTTAGTCCACTAATTTAAATCAACTATTAGTGACTCCCTTTAATCATTTCGTAAATTCACATAACCACTTAAGGTTTAGATAAACTCACAAAACTAACTCATAAAAATTAAATCACGTATTTAATTAATAAGGAGTTTAAAAATTTGTGGACGTTACAGCTGCCAACTCTAGATCATTAGTAGGATAATTCCTCTCATATTCTTTGAGTTGTCGTGAGATATAGGCTATGACTTTCCCATGTTGCATGAGAACATATCCTAAACCTTTGCACAAGCATCATCAGATAAAAATCCTCCAGAACGGATGGTATTGTCGAGCAGTCTTTAAATGAGTCTCCTCTTGAGTTCTTGAAAACTCTTCTCACAATCCTCGCTCCAACCGTATTTTGAATCTTTTTGAGTCAGCTGAGTTAATGGAGTAGCAATTCGAGAAAACCCTTCTATGAATCTCCGATAATAATAACAGTTCTAAGAAAGCTACGTACTATTATCATCGACTTAGGTTGCTCCCAGCTTTGAATTTCTTTAAGCTTTGCTGGGTCAACCGATATTCCATGATTTGATATTACGTGCCCAAGGAATACTACTTCCTCAAGCCAGAACTCGCATTTCTTAAACTTGGCATATAACGTGTTCTCACGAAGCTTTTTGAGTATCAGCCTCAAGTGTTGCTCACGATCTTCACGACTTTTGGAGTAAATAAGGATGTCATCAATAAAGACGACCACAAAGTGATCCAAATATTCCTTGTATACTCGGTTCATTATATCCATGAAGGTAGCAGGAGCATTAGTCAATCCAAAATACATGACTAAGAATTCGTAATGCCCGTACCGAGTTCTGAAAGCAGTCTTTGGGATATCATCAGTTTTAATCTTTAACTGATGATATTCGGAATGAATATCGATCTTTGAAAAGAATTTGGCGCCATGCACTTGGTCAAACAGGTCATCAATACGAGGTAACTGGTAGCTATTTTTGATGGTGACATGATTTAACTCACGATAATCAATACAAAGTCACTTACTTCTATTTTTCTTCTTCACGAATAGAACAGTAAAAACCCAAGGAGACGTACTAGGATGAATGAAACCGATGTCTAACATTTCCTTGTAGTTGGATTTTTAACTCCTGAAGTTCAATAGGAGCCATTCGATATGGGGCTTTGGAAATGGGTTTTGTATCGGATTCAAGGTCAATACAAAATTTAATTTCACGCTCTGGGGGTAGGCCAGGAAGTTCTTCAGGGAATACATCAGGAAATTTATTAACAATAGAAATATCATTCAAGATTGGCGTATTTTTGTTTAAATTTGTGACATGAGCTAAGAAAGCTTGACATCCATTTTTCAATAAACGAATAGCTTTATGGCTTGAGATAACGGTGATTGACTTTAATAGTTTGGTTGCTTGAATTCGCATAATAGGTTGGTTAGGAATATGAAAGCTAATAACCTTAAGAAAATAATCAATTTTAGCATGATGAGTAGTCAACCAATTAATTCCTAAAATCACATCGAATACAAGTATTTTGAAAGAGATAAGATCGACAGGTAACGTGCGGTTATCGATTTGAATCAAACAAGACTTATAAACAGTGGACATAATAAAGGTTTCTCCCAACGGAGTTTCATCAGATAAATCAAAGTCTAATTTCTCTGGAGTTAAATTTAAACGTTGAGCTCAAGTAGAAGAAATAAAAGAATGGGTAGAACCAGTATCAAATAAGGTATAGACTTCACTAGTGTTTATGATTAGCTTACCCGTGATCACCTCGTTCGGATTCCACACTTTTTGGGAGGTTACAACAAATGCTCCCCTCTGCATTTGTAACATACGACCGGCGGTCATTTTCCTTCCTTAACAACATGTGTTGGTGCTGACGTCTTTCCATCATTATTGAATCTCCTCTTCTTGAAATTTCCACTTCTATTATCTTGGCCATGATTACCACCGAAGTGGTTACCATTTCTTGCATGTTGATTCCCTCCACGTTTGTTGTCACCGCTTCGATGACTGCTACCACTTGTATTATCGACTTGTTGGCTGCTCTCTCTTGGTTGGGTTGACTCATTATCGCGCTCCAATAACTGAGTCTTATTCACAACATCTGAATACACGCAAAATTTGTGAGAAATGAGATATTAACGTATCTCGAGTTTTAAATCTAATAGAAACATTCGCGTCATTCTCTCCTCATTATCAACCAAGTGGGACGCAAACTAGGATAACTCGGAAAACTTAGCTTTGTACTTCGAACTCCACCTCCTTCAGGTGACGAATACTTTCAGGAAAGTACTTGCCGTTGAATAATTCTTGGAACTTTTCCCAAGATATTTTGAGTGCGTCAAGCTGAGTACGTTTTACTGATTCCCACCAGTAATCTGTCTCTCCACTCAACATGAAGGTGGAAAAGGGAACCTTTTGTTCCTCGGAGCACCCCAAGACATCAAATATCTTGGTGATTTGTTTTATCCACGTCTCAGCCTTAAGTGGTTTTGGCTCTCTCAAAAATTTTGGTGGTCCCAGCTCCTTGAACTGCTTAGCAGTGACCATCCGAGAGTTGCCATTGTTTCCACCTGCATTTTGAATAGGAGCCGTTCTCGCCTGATGTTGCATGAATTGCATGAAGCCTCTGAACATCCCATCATTCATAATTTGATCGGTGTTGTTGTTTACCTGAGGATTATTTTCTTCTTGTTGCACAATATCCTGGATATTGATCGTTGGTGACTCAACGGTCTCATGTGCTTTATTGCTTATCTCGACATTTTCATATGCCATTTTCAAACACTGCCACAAAACAAAGGTTAATTGACATGCCACATATTATCCCTATACTCTAACCGACCAATTAAATACCAAATAAACTTAGGTAGGTCATACTAGCGAAAGAATTCCATGTCTCTCCCCTCCTAGTTCTTTTCTCACATTTCAACCAGGGATATGATCCCTAAGCTTTGATACCAATTGTGACGCCCCCAAAATAGGTATACATCACCCATCTTGGGTCGCCAAATACATGGTACTGAATACAAATACAAACTTAATTATACAACATGAGCTAAGAGTTTTTACACGAATATTGTCTTCTAGACAATATCAAAACTAAAATGGAGTCCTCGTTACATTTATTGTCACACTATTTTATAGAATAGTGAGGACTACTATAACACCATCTCGGACCATCACTCTGTTTCTCGACTAGTTTCGGCTACGTTCTCATTTCTTGAAGAGAACAATGGAAGTAAAAGGGTGAACTCAACTAGCCCAGTAAGAAATATTATGACTAAGATAATGCATAATAAGTTATCATTAGCCTTCAACAATGTTAAACTGATAGAATATAATAGACAACAAATTTAACTGCAGCGAAACAAGCAATCCATTAGAAGAGTCAAGTAGAACATGATATCTACTATCTTCTATGATTTAAAAAGTTTATCATTAACTTTATCGCTGGGACTCAACTTAATAAATAAATTATATCATCGAATCATCCCTGCACTACGGGCCAAGGATATTCATTAGTATCAAGTCCACAAATTATTCTTGCACTACGGGCCAAGAATATTCGTGTAATCATCAATGGTCATGAACATGCCGAATTATCCCTGGTCATAATCATACCAATCAACAGTTCATCTCTGCACGTAAGCCAAAGATGACTTTCATCACAATATATGCATAAGGATGATGACAATGATATAAGAATTCAATTAAAAGAAAGTAAAGGATAAATTTTTAAAGATTTATAATTTAATTTATCAAGAATTCAATAATGTCCAAATCTGGGTCCCAAATCACCGCGGATTCGGTACAAACAATTCTATACTATTACGGAAGATATAAACATAAATTGTTTATATAATAAACATTACACACTATTTTACCAAGGTTAAGTAACCTTAACTTATACACAATTCATAACCTAACTGACATACAATGTCATTATCATATATTACTGATACATTTCTAGCAGTACATACAATCCAAAGCTGGACTTGGCTTTGCCTTTTCATGTATCCAACGTATTCATCTTATTCTGCAATGTTTATCATGATATAGCAAGGGTGAGCAAAAAATTTGCCCAATAAGTTTAAGTTCAATAAATTAAAGATATATCATTATAGAAAGAATTGAATAATAAGCTGGCTAAAGTTCTACAATATAATTGCGAACTAGCGTGAACAAATTTTCATAGTTGAACAAATATGGAACATGAACAAATATATCTGGACCGAATGGTAATGAAGGTGATCAGCCTTTCATACCTGATGAATACATGCAATGTGCACAGAGTGCAAATCAATAATTCATAGACATGGTATAATCAGTAGAGATTAACCACAAGCATATTTCAAAAATATCAATTATGATTCATTTCTATACTATGATCGTTTTGTTTTACGATCTCCTATCACTGTACTTTTAGTCCTTTAGACTCGATCTATTCACCACTACCGTTCAACCTTATTATCAGAGTTAGGGAACTCTGTATCTTTTATAACCCGTCAAGATTCGTCTTTGAATCTTACCGACACACTAACTCTATTGGAGTTAGTACTTATCCTAATCACCGTGGTTATTAGACTAAGGTAATCCTACCCTAGGTTTATAACCAACAGCTTTGATACCAACTGTGAGAGCCCCAAATCTGGGTCACAAATCACCGCGGATCCGGTACAAACAATTCTATACTATTACGGAAGATATAAACATAAATTGTTTATACAATAAACATTACACACTATTTTCCCAAGGTCGAGTAACCTTAACTTATACACAATTCATAACCTAACTGACATACAATGTCATTATCATATATTATTGATACATTTCTAGCTGTACATACAATCCGAAGCTGGACTTGGCTTTGCCTTTTCCTGTATCCAACGTATTCATCTTAATCTACAATGTTTATCATGATATAGCAAGGGTGAGCAACAAATTTGCCCAATAAGTTTAAGTTCAATAAATTAAAGATATATCATGATAGAAAGAATTGAATAATAAGCTGGCTAAAGTTCTACAATATAATTGCAAACTAGCATGAACAAATTTTCATAGTTGAACAAACATGGAACATGAACAAATATATCTGGACCGAATGGTAATGAAGGTGATCAGCCTTTCATACCTGATGAATACATGCAATGTGCACAGTCTGCGAATCAATAATTCATAGACATGGTATAATCAGTAGAGATTAACCACAAGCATATTTCAAAAATATCAACTCGAGTTAGAGAAAACTTGCATGTTCGGTCGATTACGGTTACGCAACTTATTTAGCTTTGCCTGAAGACCTATTATAAATAATATTGATCTATAAATATTAGAATAATATCATCATAATATAATACTGTTATATACAGTTATAAAATAACCTAAACACATTATCATATAATCCTATCATTCTATAAAACAAATAAGACCTGATCTCAAGTCAAACTATTTCAGTCTGAGTTGAGTTCGATACTATTTTGACATCTCGATTGCCTAATCGGATAAATATCGAGCCTGAATATCAATAAGACTCTACTTAAAAGCTTAATTATTACCTTAGATAATTTATTTATTAGTCAAAATAATTTTCAAAGACTTATAATAATTTTCAAATAATTATTATCATTTAATAGTATTTTTCTTCATTATCTAATATTATTAAACATGTAATAATATTTTACTTGTTTCATAAATAATAAAGGTCTCACACATTTTAAGATATAAATATTTTACATCTCAAGCTTAAATAATTTATATTCCTTTTTAGAAATATATTTTGCCTTTATTTGCAAATTTGAGGTGTAAACTTACTAATACATAGCTTTTATATTAAAACTCAACTTAATATAATATTTCTTTAATTTAAACAATTTTTTTTATCAGTTTGTTCGTTCATGAGTCAACACTGACTGTGGCCTCATATACAAATATTTTATCTTGCTAGCAGATTTGCTTTATTTTTCGTTTTACAAATATTTGCATTTTTGCTTTATATATTAAATATATATATATATATATATATATATTCCTTTACATAAATCTCAACTAAAACCACATTTTGAGCAATCAAAACCTCAAAATATCATTTTTATGATTAATACAATTTTAAAAGGTTTTACATTCTTCGTTGCACTGTCTACAATAATTTTATAGGAAATTGTAGTTTTATATTTATT